>QEPC01003743.1:1049591-1061073 GCA_003113815.1 Sphenodon punctatus | reverse complement strand
GAGGAGTTGGCAGAGAGGAGGTCCAGGCAGCGGGAGTAGACAACACATTCCAGAAGCTTTGAGGCAAAGGGAAGGAGGGAGACTGGCCGGTAGTTAGAGGGGTCAGATGAGTCCAGGATGGGCTTTTTGAGGATGGGAGAGACAGTGGCATGCTTGAAAGCAGAGGGGAAGGAGCCTGTGGAAAGGGAGAGATTGATGACATGTAGAAGTGGGGGGGTGACAGTGGGAGCAATAGAGGTCAGGAGGCGGGAGGGGATTGGGTCAAGGGGGCAAGTGGAGGGGTTGGATGAAGAGAGCAGAACAGAGATTTCCTCGAGAGAAGCAGGAGGGAAGGATGTGAGGAGATTAAAATAAAATAAATAAATAAGGTAGGAATGTTGTGAATGTGTTTGTGAGAGATGATTCTTTAACATGCTGAAAGGGACTGGCACTGCTTCCACCTGGGATTCTCAGAATGAACTAAAACTTTAGGGCCAAAGTCAATGCACCAATCTGAGAATTTTGACTTTTTAACAGACTTGAGTTTTAAGTGAACCATCAGTCCTGCATATACAAACATGTGTACACAGAGCCTTTCATACAGACATCCTTTCGTTCCAGCTTTCCAGCTTAGCCCCCAAAGTGGGCTATTACAATTTTTCATAAACACAAGCAAATTTATGCAAATTAGGAGTGCCATGAAGCGTACCTATTTTTCTCCATCAAATGTTGGAGGGTATGAACTTGTCCCAATGACTTTGTGTTCAAGTACAGAATTTTATAGCTTTGGAGCATTGGGTTTACACTAAGGCTGGAGAACCGTTTCTCTTTGCCATGGGCCACTTTGAAAATTAGTACAGGTTCTGAGGGCTGCACTCCCAGGAAGAGAAGGGTCCAGATCCTAACTGTGCCCTATCTGCTGCCTTACCCTGAGTCCAGTCTTTCAGTGTTTGGGGGTAGGAACTGGATCCAGTGGCCACTTTTGGCCCCTGGGCCTGACGTTCCTCACCTCTGGTTTACACAGTCTGTTGCCTGGAGTAGGCAAAGTGCTCCATTGGATCTGACATCTGGATATGGCCAGAATGGATTTTGTGACAAATTATTAGGGGTGGGCATTATAGATTCGGATTAATCCGTAACGAACTGCAACAGTGACAATATGCTCATTGAAGATTTGTATTAAAATCTATTAAAAAAATGAAAACTTTTAAAATATCATGCACATGCATGCTCTTTTCCAAAATGGGCATGAATGTGCATTGTTTTGCACATACATGCCCTTTTCCAAAATGGGGGCAGCAGCGTTGCCGCCATTTTGGAAAAGGGCAGCCAGTCTGCACATGTGCAATGGCCATTTTTCGCATACGTAGAATAGCTGCCTTTTTCCAAAATATTTTAGGAAAGGGCACACATGTGCAGAATTGCTTGGTTGCTATTTTGCACATGAACAATTTTTATTATTAATTATTATTATTTTAGTGATTTAAATATGGACCCATAATCAGAATTTGTAATTAAATTCAGAAATTACAGATCAGGATCCACATCTATAATTTCCTCTGGATGCCCACCCCTACTCATTATATCCAATGTCAATAACTCTGGGAAAGATAAGACTCTTGGGTCCTTACTGTCTTTACGTAGATGAGTTTGGGGGAAGGACCAACATGCCCTCTCATTCTCCAGCTGTGTATCTCTGAGTGCACTGGAAGTGCTAGTGCCCTGCCCACATTCTTGAAAAGGTACTAATGGTGCCTTGGAGGCAGAGGAATTATAAACTCATGGCGGGTCAGGATTGTATTGGTGCATCCCTCTCCTCCCATTGTCTCCAGGCCTGGACTTGGACAGCATTATTTTTTGGGGAAGGGGGGGCAGCAATTGCCGACACCACCTGCTCTGTTTGTTTTTTTCCTCCCTGCATGGCTGGAAGCTACTGCCCATAGCCGAACCCTGCTGCCTGGGTCCCCATCCCTCACCTGCCTCTCACTTTTCGCTGCCTGTTAGTAGTGCAGCAGCAGCAGCAGTGGGACACCAATCAGGCTGGGAGATAAAGCTGTTTGTTTACAAACAACTCCTCCCCATGTGAGTGGTCAGAAGGTCAGAGTGGTCAGAGGGTTGTTGCCTTGTAAAGAAGGTTCTTTGAGATGGTGTCTAACATTCTCACATCTGGGTATGCATGCTCACCCTATTCAAATAGACCACGTGATGGTCTCGAGCTCCTCTAGTATAAAAAGCACTTTCCCCCTCAGAATGACAGTTCCTTCCAACCCTTTCAAGGAATATAAGTTACAAGGCAGCAACCTTCTGTTCTTCTTTGAGTGGCTCCTCACAGGCCCTTTTTACATGGCTCCACCAGGTGGGGGGTCCGTGGGTATGCTGGTGTGTGGGCGGGGCGTGCATACGCCTGCACACACATCCCCACTCAACCCCCACTTATCTGCACCCAGCAACCGCCGTTTAGCCTAGTTGCTTTGTGCACGAGGACGAATGGGGGGTGAGTGGGGATGCATTATGCGGGTACACGCATGCACCCCCATTCACTGCGGGTGCTGCGTCATTCACATGGGGCTCCCTCACCCATGAACATGCAGCATGGGGGTGGGGCTTGGCTTGTGGACGGAGCTTGTGGCAGGGCTTGGCAGCAGTCTGAGAAGGGCCTAAGGGTGCAAAATTCCTAAGTCTGGCTCTGATTGACTCATGGAGCTTGCGCACAGTAACATGTGAATGATTATTAGTGTGCAATGGGGAAATACCCCTTTTTGCTTGGGTTCTTGGTATGAGCGGGTCCTAAAATGAATTAATAGGTGCAGCTGAAAGGAACACAGGGTGCAGCAAGAAGCTAGCATTATAAACGGTGGGGAATAACATTGATAAGGCCCTTTACAATAGTCCAGGGGTGAAGAACCATTTCCCTCTTGGGGCCATTCTGAAAATTAGTATAAACTCTGAGGGCCACACAGAAGTTGGAGATGAGTGTGCTTGAGAGGTGCACTCAAGAACTGAATGGTCTAGATCATGGATCTATCATCTGTCCTTGTGTGCATGCCCTCAACTCTGTTCTTTTACCCTGAGCTATTTTGTTTGTTAATTAATATTAATTTATATGTAATTATGCAAATCAAGGTAGTAGGGGAAGTGGATGGAGTGTTCCTCTTTGAGGTTTCCAAAACATGGTAATCCTAGTCCTATCTGCACCCCTGGCATTCTAACCAGGCCAATCCTTGCAGGGGAGGGATGCCACGGGGTCCCGGAGCAAGTCTGAGGTGCACATAGGTGCCTTTAGACAGAATGGAGAACAGGTGGTTAGGGCATGAATCATGTGTTTGACTGTTTTGTGTAAACATGGCAACTTTTTTCTCCACCCTGATAGCCATTCGATAGTCACCGTTTGCTGCTCGGAAAAGTCTCGGGCAGCAGAAACGTGTTTTTCATCTTTTGGTGTCTCTTGTTATGTTCAAGTATGTGTTAAGAGTGTTTGCCATTACTTCCAGTGAACAATCATAGAGTTCAACACACAGAGCAGCTTTGGTTTGGCTTGCAACTTCCTGCAAAACTGAAGCGGCGTCAGCCTCAGCTGCCTCCTCGCATCCACAGTCCCAGTGGGGACAGCCAGGGTGTGCTCACTTTCCCTCCCCAGTCAGACGAAACTGGGAAGCACTACCCATCCTCCTCACATCCACAGTCCCCAGGCTGTGCTCACTTCCCCTCTCCATTCAATCCACAGACCCCTTGGGGACGGTTGGGCCCCTCAGACACAGCCTCATTCTGCATGACTTTGTCCCTGTATGCACTTATTTACAGCTTCCCACTCCCCATAATTTCACCCTGTCCCCTGTCAATGTGCTCTTTTATCTTTCACGTGGAACCAGGAAATCCCCATTTGAGAATGTACAGAGCCATGCCAAAGAGTCTGGGATTTAAAAGTGACAGCACTACTCATCGTAACCAAGCCAAGTACTTGCACCTGAGACCTCGCATCTTCATGAATGTTAGACCCCTTGTCTCTCCCTCTGTTCCCCTTCCTATGTCTCTCCCCAGCTCCTGCCTCTCAGATTGTAAGCCCTAGGGNATGTCTGCCCCCTGAAGGGTGCAGGATCAATTCCTTGGATCTGCTCCCGGAGACATATGGAACCAGAGAGGTTCCAGAATGGTCTAGGGGAAATGCCTCCTGATCTTGATGATCGTTCACTTGATGACCTCATTGCCTTCCAGAAAGCTGATGACGGGTTGCTGTGGTTCACGGAGGACCTCTGCCAGATGAAGCAGGATGGATGGTGGTTGGAGTGATGGTGGTGCCGAACTCGTCCTGAAGTTGGCTGGTTGCAGCATAAAGCTAGTTTAAGAGCGTATGCTGTTGCCATATGGGTAGCAAAGAAAGAGTTCTTTGCTACCCTTTTTATGTCTGCAAAGTCACGTCCAGCGGAGCTTTTCCGGGTGGTGCAGAGGCTGGTTAGTCTGGCCTCTCTCTGTCTAGAATTAGAATTTTCCAATGCTCGCTGTGACATGTTTGCTGACTTTTTTGCAGATAACATCACCCAAATTCTCCACGATCTCAATGCTGCATTAATGACAGTGGACGAATCAGAGGGTCAGGAAGCCCTGCCATGTCTGTTGTTGTGGGATCAGTTTCAGTTGGTGTCACCCAGTGATGCAACGGATGTTCTTGGGACAGTTCAGTCCACCTGTTGTGAATTAGATCCGTGCCCATCCTGGCTGCTGAAGGCCAACCGGGAGATGTTAGGGTCATTGCTGGTTAGGGAGGGCAGGGTGCCAAGCTGTCTCAAAGAGGCAGTGGCCTCTGCTCAAGAAGCCATCTTTGGACATTGACTCCCCGGCCAGCTATCGGCCAGTCTCTAACCTTCCCTTTTTAGGGAAGGTTATTGAGCGGGTGGTGGCCCGGCAGTTACAGGGGCATCTGGACCGGGTCAGTTTTCTTGATCCCTCACAGTCTGGTTTTCACCCCAAGTTTAGCACGGAGACTGCACTTGTGGCCTTGGTTGATGACCTAAGCTGTGAATTGGATCAGGGCAGATCCTCAATTTTGATCTTACTGGATCTGTCGGCAGCATTTGATACTGTTGATCATGAATTGTTGGTGGCTCGGCTGCGGGACCGGGCCGGGGTGAGTGGAATTGTTCTTGAATGGTTCTACTCATTCCTGGCAGGGAGAACTCAGCGGGTGGTTCTTGGGGAATGTACATCATCTCCCCGGAAACTCACGTGTGGCGTCTCACAGGGTTCTATTCTGTCCCCTCTCCTGTTCAACATGCATATGCAATCTTTGGGTGAGGCCATGAGACGGTTCGGCGTACGATGTCATCAGTACGCTGATGATACACAGCTTTACCTCTCGTTTTCGGGAGACCCAGGCCTGGCAGTCTCGGTGCTTACCCGGTGCTTGGCAGCTGTGGAGGACTGGATGAGGACGAGTCATCTGAGGCTGAATCCTAACAAGGTGGAGGTGATGTTGGTGGGTAGGGCTGAGGGGGTGGTGGCTCCCATCATCGGTGAGGTCTGCCCCCCTCTAGCCGCTCAGGTTTGTAGTCTGGGTGTGCTCCTCGACCTGCAGCTTCTCCTGGATTGTCAGGTGGAGGCTGTGGTGAGGGGAGCATTTCACCAATTATATGTGATACAACAGCTGTGGCAGTATGTCTCAGGCTCGGATCTGGCTACCATCATCTATGCTTTCGTTACTTCTCGACTGGACTACTGTAACGCGCTCTATGTGAGGCTGCCCTGGACGACGATCCAGAGGTTGCAGCTGGTGCAGAACGCGGCAGCCTGCCTCCTAATGGGGACAGGCCGCCGTGAGCACATTACACCTGTGCTCCATACTCTGCACTGGCTGCCTATTGTCTTCTGGGTCCAATTCAAGGTGCTGGTTATGACTTATAAAGCCGTAAGCGGCCTGGGTCCCGTTTACCTGCAAGACTGCTTCAGGCCTTGGGTCATTTCGCGGCCCTTGCAGTTGTCTGGGGGTGCCCAGCTCGAAGTCCCTCTGGTATGCTGGGTGGTGATGGCAGAGAGGGCGTTCTTGGTGGCCGGACCTCGGCTGTGGAATTCCCTCCTGCTGGAGGTCCGTCTGTCCCCAGACCTCCCCTCTTTCCGTAGATGTTGTAAGACCTGGTTGTTCCGCCGGGCCTTCGGGGAGGGGGGTGGGGTGAGGAGGGGTTTTATTTGCCTTGCTGCTGAAATTGTTAGGTGTCCATTTTATATATTGTAGTATTTTAGATGGCTTTATTATTGTTATTTTATGTTTATGCTGTGCCCGAGCTGCTGAAGTGCAGGAGGGTGTGGAATAAAAACGTTAGTATAAATAAAATAAATAAAAATAAAATAAAATAAAAAAAACCCCCTCATACTGCCTCCTTTAAGTGAACCAGCAGCATTGTACTGACTGACTGCCATACCACCAGGGTTTCTCAGGCCTCTCCCTCCAGATAATCTCACTGCATTTCCTTAGGTGGTCAAACTCTGAACTGGGGAACCTCTGCTCTAGAGCCTAGGTTCTCAAACTGTGGGAGCTGAAAGGTGTTTGGGGGTGGGGGAGCCATGGGAAGGACCCCAGCTGATAAACATCTAGCTCCACACTGTTTACTTTAATAAACATTTCTAACCTGCCCCCTCCTGCCAAATGGTAGCTTGGGGCAGCATACAATATAGTAAAAACATAATATAAAAATACAATATAAAAGAATTTAAAATTCAAACAAACAAACAAACAAGGCCCGACTAAACCCAACCTCCCCCTCCTTCACTGAGGTAGGAGGAATCTCCAAAATAATGGGGTTCCAAGGGAAGAGTCAAAGAGCAAGGAGAGAAAGGGGAAGCAACAGGTGGATAGGAAAGGGGAGAGGAAGCAAGATGGATGGATGTGGGCATGGCGTGGAGTATCAACTACAACTGAGGTGGTGTGAGTGCAGTTCAAAAAACCTTGAGAACCACTATTCTGAAGACTTGGCAAACAATGACATTTAGACGTTCCTATTAGCTTCAAATCTCTGCAGGGCTGTGTTTGTGTGTGTCTGTCTGTCTGCCTGCACACCCAGGGAGTACACACACTGCTGCAGAGATTTGAAGCTGATAGAGAATGCCTCAAGTTCATTGTTTGCCAAGTCTTTGGGTCTTCACTTCACACTTGCTGAAATGAACCACCAAACTTGAGCCCATCCTGCAAAGGGCTAAATGCCCGCCTCCACTAAAAGAAGACGAGGATACAGAATGTTCAGTACCTTTCATAACTGAACTCCAGATTTTCAACCCACTGTGACTTAACTGAAAAGAATATTGGGACATGATTTATTTCTGGCAATGACTCTCAACTGTTGTAATCTTTCCTCTGTCCATCAGTATCTGATACACAATCACAATGGCATGAGCTGCAGGGATGATGATTCAGCTAAGTGGTAAGAACACTCCTCAGACTTTAACCAAGTGACTACAAAGATTTGTTTTGGGGTTTTCTGTTAATTTGAGACAGGAGAAAACTAACATCAGTGGAAGTTATATGTATTCCAAGAGACGCCGATGAGCTCAAGGCAACAAGTATCTGAACAAACAAGAATAAACTTTGAATTGTTATTATTTATATAGTGCCAGCAATGTACATGGCACTGTACAATCATTATTAGAGACAACCTAGGAATACAATAAAAATAACTCCCACCATGGGCCCTTTTCACATGAGATGCCTCCACCCAGTTTCGCTGGGTGGAGTTGTCGGTGTAAACACCACCTGCGGTGGGTGTAGGTGTGTGCATGCTCCCGCACAACACGCATCTCCACCCACCACACACCCACGGAGCAACGGACTGCCGATTGCTCGGTGGGTGGGTGGTGGGTGGAGGTGGGTGAGCATGCACACACCTACACCCACCACAAGTGGTGTTACTGGTGTTTACACAGATGTCTCCACCCAGCGAAATTGGCATCTCGTGTGAAAAGGGCCCATGTTGCAAGGCTGCAGTGTTGCCCTGTACCATGTATAATAAAATGTAACACCCATTTTATCAGTGTTAGAGTGTCTGTGTAAAAAGGGCCATAGTTTCCCCTGAAAAGTGAATCATTTTTATCTTGTAGGTACTGACCATGATCCCAAATAATGTCTGGCAACCAGAGTATGAACTGGTGGGAGTTATTTTTATTGTATTCCTAGGTTGTCTCTAATAATGATTGTACAGTGCCATGTACATTGCTGGCACTATATAAATAATAACAATTCAAAGTTTATTCTTGTTTGTTCAGATACAGAAAAGGGCCTATGTAAGGATAGGTGTAAGGTGTAAACTATGTAAGGAAAACTTAATGTAAGGAGCATTAACATGCTCATTCATCCTTGTGCCGAACTTGGAAACTATATTCACAGCTTCTCAGAGAGGTAGAACTGAACTCTGATTACTACAGAAGATTGCTGCCTAGTCCATTTGCAGCATGAGGAGACAAGCGCAGACTTGCTTAGCAAAGACTCTGTCGATGCTATGGCCATTGGAGGCTCTGTAAGGTCCCCCCATTGACACCCTTAAGACCGTTTTTAGACGATCGCGGCTGCGCTCACGCTTGTTCTGAAAAAATGCCGGGCGCCGGGATCAGACAATAACACTCTCGGCAATCATGCGCCCGGAAGGGGGACGCACATGCTTTTCTGGCCACGATTTGATTGGGTTGAAACACTGACCCGGTCAAATTGCAGCTGGAAAAGCATGTGTGTCCCCCTTCCGGGCGCGTGATTTCTGGGAGTGTATCGTCTGATCCTGGCTCCCGGCATTTTTTCACAACAAGCGCGAGCGCGGCCGCGATCGTCTAAAAATGGCCTTAAGAGTCTGCACTGGCTGCCTATCGTGTTCCAAGCACAATTCAAGGTGCTGGTACTGACCTATAAAGCCCAACTGGCTTGGGCCCTACATAGCCGAAGGACTGTCTTTCTCCTTATGTCCCTTTGCGGCCCTTAAGATTTGTCATGCATACTCTCTTGCAGGTTCCATCTTTGGCCCAGTTTCATATGACTCAGGCTCACAGAGAGACACTCTCAGCTGCTCCACAGCTTTGGAACTCCCTTCCCTTGGGAAGTCCCTCAGTCCTAGTTTGAATGTGTTCCGGAGACAGTGTAAGACCTTTTAAATTGGCCAGGCATTTTATGGGCACGGATAGATTTAGGGTGAAGAGGGTGTTTTTAATTATGTATTTTATATCTGTACATGTATTTTTATTTATGTATTTATTTTGAGCCATCCTGAGCCTCAGGGGATAGGGCGGGATAGAAATCTAAATAAATAATAAACAAACTGTTTCTATGGTCAAAGTAGAGTAGCCACACTCAGCCTGACATGGCTGTTCATGCCTTCTTGTTTCCTAGAGACACTGCTCTTGGGAATGACTTCTGAGGAGTATCTTTTCGGCTCTCTATACATTCTGAGGGGATAGGTTCTTCCCCACCATATCGACAGCCAGACTGATGGGAAGGTCTTTTAAATGGAGTCTTCCAAACATGGGTTTCCTGGCTGACAGCCTGAGAAGCCAGGAAAAAATAGAGCAGGAGGAGGCAACATCCTCTTCATCATCTCTGGAACAGGCAGTCATGTGCAGAAGTCCCACCAATGTTCTCTGCAGGATAAGTGGCAGGAACACACCCCTCAATTAGTCCCTTCTAAAGCCTCCTGACTGACACTCACTGCAGAATGAACTGCTCCTCATTCACTTGCAGAACTAGAGAATTCAATTGCTGATTTTTAAAGAGTGTCAAACAGACTTGTTTCCCTTGGGTGTTAACAGACAAGATGGCCCCCCACCCCAATTGGCAACACTTTGCCCCGGATCTACCCATCTGTGAAGGGCGGCCACCACATGTTCATCCTGGTTTGGGCCAGGGTGTCTCTGCATGGCGTTATCCCAGAACAGCAGAGTACGCCATGCAGGGTATTCCAGCCCAGCCCAAACCAGGGAAATATGCTTTCCCAGGGCTGCCTCCCAACTGATGGGGGGGAGGGGGCATAGGGTGGACTGCGTTCACCACCAGAGTCATGGTTGTAGCCTAGAGTGGTGACGGGCGTGACTGCAGCTCATTGGTGGAGGAGGGGGGGCGGTGTGGGGGTGACCGCAGCTGGGACCCATCTGCTGGGGTCTTCGCAGGGCCCACGTGAGGCAGCTGTGTGTGTATGTGTGTGTGGGGGGGGGAAACGGAGCAGCTCCAGGGTCCAGTGGGCTCCCAGCCCATGTGTTAACACCCTTTCTTTCTCTCCTGCTGGCACCTTACAAGTAGCTTTACTATAACACCCAGTAGCTTCCTTTTCTTGCATTATTCTAGAAAGGGTGAAGAAGGAAACTAAGAGCACTAGAGCAGGTGGAAAGGCGAGTGGCAATCTCATTTATATATGAGCTACCTCAAATCCAACTACTTCAGGGATGTCCCTTGGTCTCTCATGCTCAGCAAGTACGTTTAAGTTAACAGTCCCCAAAGAAACACTTGAGGGAGTTGGCAGCTGGGCTCTCCCTGCGGTCTACTGCTTTCGAAATTGCTCCTGCTGGAAATCCATCCACCAGAGCCCAAAGCTGGCAACCTTTCACAGGAAATATGAGTCTCGCCTCTTACTCAGGCTGATTAAATGTTAATACTATAACCCCCAGGGTAATCAGACTCCACCCTGAGGAAATATATCCATATATGGGGCTGGAAAGAAGCTCCCTGTCTTTGCTGATGGGGAAGTATTATTCTGTTGGCAGGTATCTGTGGCTCTGCTGATAATTTACCTTGTGCCCTTGGCTAAGACTGAGTCTCAGTTTCCCAGACTGTATAACAGGAGTAATGACACCTAGTCTACATGATAAGACAGATCTCAGCATGTTAAGTGCGATAAGTGCAAAGTAATGAGCACTGCAAAGTGCACTGAGATTTGTTCTGAGCACCTTACAAGCTAATTGGTTATTTCGGTTTCAGCACATCTTATTCATGATAACTTCAAAGCACATGACAAGAGAATTATCCACTAACACTATTCGGGCCAGGTTCACTGCTGCCTTGTTGCCCTGTGCTAATACAAAGCAGATGTATATGCAGTGCATCAGCCACCAAGAAGCCAGCGTATGAGCCCTGCAACACACTTCCTCCCAACAGCACGAAGCAGGGAGTACAGTACACAAGTGCCACACTGGGTCAGACCAATGGTCTATCCAACCCAGCATGCTGTCCCTGACACTGGTCATCTTCAGTGACTTCAGAGAAGTACACAATAGGAGTACATAATGGAGTGACCCATTCGCTGCTATTTACTCACAGCTCCCAATAGCCAGCGGTTACATCCTCTGACCAACTTGACTATGGGTGTCTTCAGACGTTACGAGATCACGCTCAACCACACTGAACGACGCTCAACCCCCCCGTGGGGCCACAGGGCCCTGAACGTCTGAACGGCGCGCGCCAGATGTTCATCACGCTCAATACCCACATGGGGTCAGTTTCAACCACGCTTCCCGGGCTAGCCGGGGGAAGGTCCCGGGAAGCGTGGTCAAA
>QEPC01003743.1:1021337-1044918 GCA_003113815.1 Sphenodon punctatus | reverse complement strand
CCCCCATATCTGGGCCTTCCGCGAGACCATGTCGCTTTGCGACCTGTGGCATACCCCTGCCGTGCAGCTGCTCCTGGCCGCCCCGGGAAGCCGTGCGGGTGCCTTTGAGAGCCTGAGCTCTGGCCTCCGTTACTTTGGCCATGTGGCGAGCGCTCGTGATTGCCGGCTGCATGCGGAGGCCCTGGGGCTGGCTCGTTTCCCTGAGGGGCGCATCCCGGAGATGCTGTGCGCACATGTGCCCTGGAGCACTTCGGAGACCGCGTCAGCGCTGGTGGTGTGTGGTCTGGGCACCTACATGGAGTGCCTGGCCGAGGGTGGCCCTGCCTTGGCGGTGACCTACCTTTCCTGTGTTCACGGGGCCCGTGGGTACCAGCACACCCGTGGGGCGGTGTTCCAATGCCTCCTGGAGCTGGGGCACCTTCCGTGGCTCCCCATCTGCTGCCTGCTGTGTGCTGGAGCCCTCCGTGGTGGAGATGTCGTCCCTGTTGGTTGTGTGGGCGCGTGTGGACGTCCAGCTGCCTCTCACCATGCCTGACCCCTTCGAGGCCTACTACCTGATTGCCCACTACATGTCCTCCTCCTGGACCCTCTCTGCTGGGCCGCTGTGCATTGGGGGCCCCCCAACGTGCCTTGTTCCGGGGGTCCGCCCCCCCGCCTCTGTTCCTGTGGGGGCACCTCCTTGGACTGGGGGGGTGTGGGGGTGGGGGTTGCTGCTGCCTGTGCCTTGCCCCTTGGTGGTGCCCCCCCTCGTCCCTCCCGTTGTTCCTGGTGCAGTGTTCCGGGCGCCCCTGCCCCCCCTTCCTGACCTTTCCCTGGTGTGTGTGTGTGTGTGTGCCCGGGTGTGTGGTCGTGCATTGTGCCCCGCTGCGGATCCGCTGTGTGTACCGGCTGTCAGCCTGTTCTCGCTCTTCCCCCCTCCCTTCCCGTTTCCCTTGTGTGGGCGTTCCCTTGTGTGCCTTCGTTTGCCCTCAGGCGGCCATGTCTGTGTCCCGCCCCTGCCCGGTGCATTGTGGGGGTTTAGCACCCGGCGGGGGTTCGGCTGCACGTCTGTTGTGCTGCCGCAGCCCGCGATGGTGCAGCCCGGTTCCGGCCCGTGGTCCCGTTCCCGGCACGTCTGTTTGGGTCGTTTTCCCACCCCCGGGCATGGTTGCGCTGCTCACCCCCCCTGGTGGTTCACTGTGGTGAACCGGCCGCCCGTAACATCTGAAAATACCCTATTAGCCATTTATGGACCCATCCAATCCCAGTTATATCATTGATCTTAACATCCTCTGGCAACAAGTTCCACAAGTATTGCAAGGGGGAAAGTACTTTTTTGTTTTAAAACTGCTGCCAGCTAATTTACCAGAATGTTGCTAACATCTACTATTATTTGAGAAGGAAAATAAAACAGTTTCCAGTTTACTTGTTCCACATCAGTCATGATTTGGTCAGTCACTTCTATCACATCCTCTCTGTCGTCTCTTCTCCAAGCTGAAGAGCCCTAACCTTTCGAGCTTCTCCTCATGCAGGAGCTGTTCCATATCTATTATCACTTCTGTTACCCTTCTCTGTATCCTTTTGAGTTCTACTATATCTTTTTGATATGGGGGCAACCAAAACCAGGAGTGCCACCAAGGGAGAGTCTGGGGAGGCATTTAAGGCCGGTGCCCCACATTTTTCTCTTTTTGTCTGCAATTGCCCATATCCTAGTTGTGTCCCCCTCCCATTTGAGACCTTGGTTATGCCACTTACCAGAACTGCACACAATATTCAAGGTGTGGTTGCACCATAGATTTATATAGTAAGATTATGGCATTTTCTGTTTTATTCTCTACCTGTTTTCCAATCATGCCTAACATTCTGTTTGCCTTTTTGGCAGTAGCAGCACACTGAGCTGATGTTTTCAATGAACTGTCCACGATGACACCAAGATCATTTTCTTGAGTGAGAACACCTAATTTAGAACCCAGTATAATTAGGATTATTTTTCCCTATGTGCATCACTTTGCACTTGTCAGCATTTAATTTTATCTGCCATTTTATTGCCCAGTCATACAAGATCCTCTTAACTACTCACAATCCCTCTTGATCTTAACTATTTTGATTTTTTAAAATCTTCTGCAAATTCAATCACCTTACTATTTATCCTCCCCCACCCCTTTCCAGATCATTAATGAATATATTAGATAACACTGCTCCCACTATAGACCCTTGGGCTCCCCCCTGGTTACTTCTCTTTGTTGGCCCTTTTCACATAGACACTCCAACACTGATAAAATGGGTGTTACATTTTTATACATGTTGCAGGGCTGCAGGTGTGCTCTATGGGAGCCTTGCAACATGTATTATAAAATGTAACACCCATTTTATCAGTGTTGGAGTGTCTGTGTGGAAAGGGCCATATAGGCTGTTTTTACACAGACTGCGCCCGCGCCGCTTGGTATTCAGGTGGGTGTGCGGCAGGGGGGGCAGTCCGTGTAAATGGCCGCTGGTAGGTGGGGGGGATGGGTGATTGGCGGGTGTGTGCCTGGGTGTTTGTGCTCAACCCACACCCACCTCCAGTCACGGAGTCCTCCGACAGAACGGAGGATGCTCCATGGGTGGAGATGGGTGTTGGTAGGTGTAGGTGGCTGTGTGTCCATGTAAGCGGGCACACACCCACCTACACCTGCTGCGCCGACACCCCCACCCACCCTGGTCCATCTAAAAAAGGCCATAGTGAACACTGACCATCCTAGCCTTTCTTTCATATCCTTTAACTAGTTACTAATCCATTACAGGATAGTGCCTCTTATCCCAGGACTACTATAGTTTTCTCAAGACTCTCTTGGGACAGACCGTGTCAAATGCTTTCTGAAAATCCCAATACACAATATCAACTGGATCACCCGTATCTACATACTTGGCCACCTCAAAGAATTTCAATAGATTGGTGAGACATGACTTCCCTTTGTAAAAACTACATTGACTCTTCTCCATCATGTCAAATTTGTTAATATGCCCAATAACTCGATTCTTTACAATGGTCACCATGAATTTGCCTGGTACTGATGTCAAGCTCACTGGTGTGTAGTTTATAGAGTCATCTCTGGAGCCCTTTTTAATAATTGATGTTACTTCACTACCCTTTAACCCTCAGGTACAGAAGCAATTTTTAGTGATAGGTAACACCTTTACCAATAGTCATTTTTCAATTTCATGGTGTAGCGCATACGATGCTGGACTTGGAGCTGGGAAGCCAGGGTTCAAATCCCATCCTAGCCATGAACTCAATCTTTCCCTGTGTTCCCCTCACCCTTGTCCTTCTTTTTCATTTTCATTTTTTTTTCTCCATTTCATGGTTTATTTCTATCCCGCACTCTCCTAACCATGTTAGCTTGAGGCGACTCACAAAATAAATCAGGGTAAACATCCCACACAGGGGAACCCCCTACAATAACATAATACAATACACAATCAATAATAACCCATCATTTCCCACATAGTAACAAAAATAGATATACTCAATAAATACATAATAATTAACCCGCTGACAAATCTCAACCACTCAGGCTGCTCTCTGCTCCCGCCAGAGAGACATGCCTCCCTTTCCTACCACCCTTGCTGCCACCAGGGGAGGTAATCCATCTCCATCTCCACCGCTCTCTCACCGGAGGGAGATATACTTTCAACTTTTATTTTCATTTCATTTCACTTCCACTTTTTGTTTGTATCTGTGCTCTCTTGCCAAGGCAACTCAAGGCGGCTCACAACAAAAATGAAAAAAGCATAACATAGTAAACAGAAAACAGCTGGGTTAAATCCCACACAGGGGACCCAAAATAAATTACTAATAACAAGATTCATCATTATACATAATCCAATCCATACCATCAATTAATAAATAATATTTCATCATAATACATTCCATACTCCACTCCATACTCCCTCCCTGCTGCCACCAGGGAGGAAGACCCTCTCCATCCCGCCCCATTCCTTCCTGCTCTCACCAGGAAGTCAAGTGGGCGCACCTACCTCAACATAAAGAATACAATATTAATAATCCCTCACCCCTGTACAATTCAGTCTAAAAATATATAACAGCATTGATTTCCCCACCCCTCCTTCCAATCTGCCAGTACATCAACCAACCTCATACCTAAACCCTCCTTCCCCCATCCTGCTGCCACCAGGAAGGGGCCCCCTCTCCAACTCCCCAAATTTCCTCATGGTACGGATTCCCCGACAATACAATTCTCTCTCCCACCACAAAGTTATAATATTAGGCTTACGTTCTGGCCCCAGTAACATAGACCTATTCCTCCCACACAATACCCCTTCCCCTTTGAATGTGCCGGAGGGGCACATCCAAAGGGGCCCAGAGGTGGAGGTCACCTCTGGGCCCCTTTGGATGCGCCCCTCCAGCACGGCCTCCGGCCGCCCCCGATGACATGGGGAGCAGCCCAGAAGTTGCTGTCCCTCAGCCCCGTCCCCGCAAGGGTGGGGAGGGGAGGAGAGAGGATCCCCCGGCCCCCAGCTGATAAGAATGGGGACCCCCTCCCCCTGTACCAAGCAAGTCCAAGTCCGGTGGGTGTGTGTGTGTGTGTGTGTGTGTGTGTGTGTGTGTGTGTGGGGAGAGGCTGAAACCCGCTCCAACATCGCCACCGGCTGCACCATCCTAGATTGTAAACCCACAGAGCAGGGACCTGTCTCTGAAAATGTGTGATTGTAAAGCACTACATATATGCCTACTAATATTATAGAAATGATAAGTAGTAGTAGTATCTTCAGAAATCTTTATTAACCAATAAAAAGGCTTTATTCTTGGGTGAATACTATCCAGTCCTGGTGACTTGTTACTGTTAATCAATCTGCTAACCAAGCCAAGAACGTGTACCTGAGCTCTCGCATCCTCATGAATGTCGCATCCCTTGTCTCTCCCTCTGTTTTCCCCTTCCCTGTCTCCCCTGTCTTTAGATTGTAAGCTCTTGAGCAGGGACTATGTCTATCTTGTTCTTTGTAAGCGCCAGGTACATCGCTGGCACTATATAAATGCTTATAATAATAATAACAACAACAATAATCTGCTCTAAAATGTCTTCTAGCGTCACTGTGATTTGCGACAGTTCTTCAGAGTCCACGCCTACAAAGAATAGTTCTAGAGTGGGTCTCTCTCCAACATCCTCTGTAGTGAAGATTAATGCAAACAATTCATTTAGATTCTTTGCAATCTATCTTACCTGAGTGCCCCCTATACTGCCCTAGTCTTCGAATGACCCGACACTCTTTGGCATGCTTCCTGCTTCTGATGAACTTGGGGGGAAATGATTAGATTCTACACCTTTAGCAAGTCACTCTTCAAATTCCCTCTTGGCCTGCCTTATTAAGGTTTTACATCTAGCTTGCCAATACTTACGTTGCTCTCTGCTATTTTCCTAAGTGAAGGTGAGAACAAAAGTCCAATTGCTCCTGTCCCAATCGGTTTCCAGCTACTGCAAACGCCTCTTTTGCAAATCATATGCAAACAAGGGCAGCCCCAAAGCACAACTGTGCATGCAGATGCGGCTGCTACCAGCTGGCCCCAGAGCAAGAGAGGCATAAAAGTGGCATAGAACCACCTCTGCCCTCTTCTCACATCTAGCAATAAGCAGTGGCTGGACAGAGCAAGGAATAGGGCACATTCACAGGTGACTAAAATCAGCTCTAAACCTTTCCCTCCATTTTTTTATTTTTGTGAAAAGATTAGGGACAGCCTTGAACCACCTTCTTGTTAGCTGCAATTGCTAGCCTGATTGTTAGCAAGGCAGCAGAGTTCAAAGTCAAAGGAACATGTGATAAGAGAGACAAAGTGGTTCAAATGATATCTTTTATTGAACCAACTGTTGTTGGTGGAAATAAGCAAGCTTTTGGGCCACACAAGGCCCTTCCTCAGGCCTGTAGCATAGCCAGTAGAAACAGATAAACTGAGCAAATGTAGAACAGGTATGTATAAGGGGCCATGGAATGGGTGGGAGTGGACAGAGCAAGGTGAGATTGGGGTAAACAGAGAGAGAGAGATGTGGCAGACATTTACAAAACGGCTGTAAAATTATATATTGGTGTAGAAGACAGAGGAAGAATAGGTGATGGTAAATACACAGAGATAGCAAAAAATTAGTTTGGGGCTATAGTGGGAAGAACAGCTTATCCGGAGAATTGTTCTCTCCTGCAAGAAATTTAAACTGCGAGAGAAAACACTCTTCTGAATGCGCCCCTAATCTTAAACCCTGCGTTTGATGAAGCAGCTCCTGATTTCCCATGCAGTAGTGCCACCTCTTGGTCAGGGAATAAACCACCACATATTATGAAGTTTACATGAATTGCAAAACTCTCCCATGTAACTTGTTTTGCATGTATTATAATAATAATAATAATAATAATAAGCATTTATATAGCATCAGCGATGTACCTGGCACGTTACAAACAATAAGATATACACGGTCCCTGCCTGAGAGCTTACACTTGTCTTAGGGAATTGCTAACCCTCAGACAGGGTGTGGAAAGGGAGCGATGTATGGGCAGGTGGATTTCTACTGATGATAATCATTTAAGTGTCTTTGAAATTCACAAATGGTCTAGATGCTGGTTTTTGCTTAGTCACTTGACATTGGCTGTTGATAAACATGCAGACGGTGCGCTGGCTACACGTCCTGGGTAGTGGGGACCACCCCTGGCTGGGTCAGGTAGGGGAACTGAATAAGTCCCTTCGCCGCCAAAATGGCGGCGACGGGGCATTTGTTGCGCCCCCACCCCGAAGGATCAGAAGAGACCGGCAGGCAAAATGGGGCCGCTGCGGGGAGGCTTGTTACAGAGCCTTCCCTGCTGGAAATGAAGGGTTGCTGTAGCAACCGTCCTGGAGCGAGGTGGCGCATGCGCGCCTCGCTGGACTTGGGGACCCGCCCCTGTTAGAAGGGGCGGAGCCCCTGTTGCCGCGCAGAATGGCACTGTTCAGGGAAAGGTCGATCAGTCAGCAGCAAAAAAGCATTGCTGCTGAATCTCGGCCGGAATTTGGGTGGGAAAAAGAAAAATTTGTAAATTTAGGGGGAAAAAGGGGTGTGGAGAGCTATGGGGAAAGCCAAAAAGAAGGAGTCTGGGGGTCAGAAGAAAGGAGCTCCCCCCCAGAGAGGGCACCCAGCTGTGGAGGAGGCCCAGCCAGGGCACGGCGATGTGGGTGAGGATGAGACCCTTCCAAGTAGGGCGGTATTGGCTGAGCGCCTCCGGGAGTGTGAGGCGTGGATGAGGGCTATGGGTTACCAGGCTGAGGAGGCCGGGAATAGGGGGCAGAGGGACCCCGTACAAGGGAATGGGGGTGAGCACACCACCTTAGTAAGGGATAGGGACCTGTTGCCTCCCACCCAGGGGCCAGCCCACACATCGGGCATTAATGAGGGCCTTGGGGCCCCCCCGCAAGTTGCGGGTAGGGCTAAAAGGGCTGTCGGGCTGTCAGCATGATATAGGGATGGGGGAGAGAAGGGGGTCCCCCATCCTTCACAAGGAAGCATGGTCACTCAAGGGGCTGTGGTAGCAGGCCCTTGTGGGTCACAAAGAGAAGAGGGTTCTCAACCTCACCGGAATTTAGAGGCCACAAGGGGAGAGAACTGGCGAGATGGGCCCACTATTACAGGCCTTGTACCCTGGTGGGGTACTGCATTCAGGGGGAGATCAACAGCCCCTTCCACACCCCATGGATCAGCAAGGGGTCCCTGGATTAACACAATTCTACCATCAGGCCCCTCCCTCGGCAGGGTTGCACATGCGAGGGGGGCCCAGTTGGGCTGAGGAGGGGAGGGGCAATCAGGGTACGTCCGCCGTAGGGTTGCCGTTACAGGTAGATGAAGGACCCCCAGCCAGCAGAAGGAGGACGGAGCAGGATGAGAGGGAAGACGACATAAGTAATGAAAACCTCTGGCGGAGGATTTTGGCGATCGAAACACAGTTCCGTGTGAGGGAAGGACAAGCAGCCCAGGTCCAGCCAGCCTGTTCGCATCATCCCTATCAGCCTCCGGGACGAGAAGGGGAAGGTGAGCAGGGGCAGCATGACAGGGGGGAAGAGAGGACTTTAAGTGGGGCTAGTGCCAGTGGGGGGGGTCGCCGGGACTGACCTCGCGGCTCAAACAACAGTGGTCAGGACAGTTGGAAATACTCCCACTGGGCAAGAGGGAGGTAGGACCCAAGGGGCTGATCACGCAAGTGTAGGGGCAATTACCCAAACAGGGGCCCCCCAACTAATGCAGTTACATGGGAATTGGGTTTGGGTCACTCCTGCAGTGACTCTGGGTCCGGGAAGGGAACCAACCCAGGTAAGTCAAACACCAGTTGGGAATACCCCTCAGGGGTTGGGTGAGAAAACGGCCACAGAAAAGGGAGCGGAGAAACCTGCAGCAGGTGGCAAGGAAAGGGAGGCCCAGGGGGGTGGCCCGACCACCCCCTCCTCCAGGGGGCCCTATCCCAAGTGTGGCAGCTCCTTTCAGAGCCCATCTTCTTCCAGCGGTAAAGGAAAAAATATTGATAGGGGAATATGTAGATATTTACACCCTTTTGTTTAGCGACCCGATTCTGGATCACTCGGAGCCAGAAGAGGGCAAAGAAAAAGAAAAGTTTAAACGCCCGAAGGCCGACCGTAATTGGGCTAAGTGGACGGTGGCCGTTGCGGTTTATATGGGGGTGATTCTCCAGGCTGATCCCTCCCGCGCTCTTGAGCTTCATAAGTACGCCGACATAGTTCGGCGTGCCTATGGAACAGGGCCAGTAGGTGGGTGGTTAAGATATGATGAAGCATTTCGTCATCAGGCCGCCACGACGCCAGGGTTGCGGTGGGATATACATGCCCCCAACCTCTGGCTTGAATGTATGGTCGATGTTACCAGAGCCTCGAAGTCGGATAGTGGGCACCCCCTAGTGCGGGGTGGGGTGGCCTGGGGGATTGAGTCCTTTCAAGCCGATTCTAGGAGGAGTGGACAAAGCACCCCTGTTGGGATTTCAATAAGGCAAAGGGGTGTAACAGAGCAACCTGTAAATTTCAGCACGGGTGTTCAAATTGTGGGGGAGGTCACCCGGCTATCAACTGCTACAGGCCCAAATACAAGGGGGGAAAATCGGGTTTCAATCAAGGAGGCGGGCCAGGAAAGGGGAGTCAGGGATCCCCAGCTGGGTCCCGGGCTTCAAAGGGGGCCGACGCCAGTCAAAACTAGGCAGTTGGAGCGCGCATTACGGGGGTATCCTAATAAGGAAGAAGTTAGATACATGGTTAATGGGTTCAGATTTGGTTTTTTGATTCCTGTGGGGCCAGTTTGGCAAGAGAGGAAGGTACACAATTTGAGATCAACAATAGGCATGGAAAACACAGTACGAAAAAAAAATCCAAAAGGAACTAGAGGAGGGAAGGATAGCAGGCCCATTTGATTCCCCCCCCATGGATAACCTGGTGCTTTCTCCCTTGGGAATTGTCCCGAAGAAGGCAGAAGGTGAATACCGATTGATCCATCACCTGTCCCACCCCAAAGGCGCCTCTGTGAACGACGCCATCCCAAGGGAATTATCCACCATTAAGTATGCAACGTTAGATGAGGCGATAGGAAAAATCAGGGCTATGGGTCTTGGCAATGTTGGCCAAGTGTGATGTTAAATCTGCTTTTAGGATACTGCTGGTACAGCCTAGTAGCTTCTGACTATTGGGTTTTCAGTTTCAAGGGAGGTACTACTATGACCGGGCCATGCCTATGGGTTGCTCGATCTCTTGCTCCGTTTTCGAGAGGTTTAGTACCCTGATTGCTTGGGTGGTGAGTCAAAAATTAAAAGGGGGAGACATAACAAAATATTTGGATGATTTTTTGTTAATTGGTCACCCCCGGTCGAGGGAATGCGCGGCTGCACTACAAACGATGGTAGAGATGGCAGAAGAATTGGGCGTCCCTTTGGCCCCTGAAAAAACGGAAGGGCCAGCAACTCGTCTCACTTATTTAGGGATCGAACTGGACACGGAGTGTAGCACATCTAGGTTACCTGCGAGCAAACTGGTTACGATTCGGGCCAAGATCAAGGACTGCATGAGGGCTAGGAAGATATCAGTTCATAGTTTACAATCATTAGTGGGCTCCTTGAACTTTGCGTGTAGAGTAGTGGCTCCAGGCAGAGCATTTTTGTCACGATTATACGCTAAGCTTAAGGGGAACGCCCCGCCTCACTACTGGGTTCAGGTCACGAGAGACATGTGTTCGGATCTAGAGGTTTGGTTAGCATTCCTTGAAGAGTTCAACGGGGTTAGCTTCTGGTGGGAGCAGTTACTCCTGCAGGCTGACCTCCAAGTGCAGTCCGACGCAGCAGGTAGGGTAGGATTCGGAATTTATTGGCGTGGCCACTGGTGTGCGGCCCCCTGGCCTGGGAAGTGGCACGCATCAGGAGTCACGCAGGACCTTACGTTCTTGGAATTATTCCCGATAGTGATGGCGGTAAGGACATGGAAGGAACATTTTGCTAATCACACTGTAAGGTTTTGGTGTGACAATGCAGTCGTGGTCCACATAGTGAATTCCATGTCTTCCCGGTCCACAAGGGTGATGGGGCTTGTCCGATCTCTGGTGTTGGAATGTTTACAGAACAACATCCTTTTCGTAGCCCGACACGTCCCAGGAATCGACAACGGCATAGCTGATGCCTTGTCTCGATTCCAGATGGAGCGTTTTCGGCAATTGGTGCCAAAGGCCCTGGTGGACCCGGACCCGTTGCCAGTGAGTATGTGGAGCCTTGGCAATTTGACCTGTAGTACACCGTTCAGGGATCCTTGGCTCCAAGAACACAGGCCGCCTACGGAAGGGCCTTCTGGGAATTCCAAGATTTCAGGTTCAAAAAAGGTTGGGTTTTTTTTTTCCCCTATCACGGAGCCTGAAGCAATCCAATTTGCACAATCACTCAGGAGCAAGGGCTTGGCAGTAGGTACCATCGCCGGAAAGCTAGCAGCACTTGCTTTTGTCAGCAGGATGAAAGGTTTTCAGCCTCCTGATAAAGGTTTCTTCTTGAAACATATGCTAGAGTCCTGGGCTAGGTCACAGAAGGTACAGCTTAGAAAACGTGAGCCAATAACAACACCAATTTTGTTGAGGATAACCCAGTCCCTTTCTGCAGTTTGTTACAGCTCATACGAAGTACAGTTGTTTACAGCTCTCTATGTCATCATGTACTTCGGGGGTTTTCGGAACAGCGAACTGGTATGCAGTTCGGCAAGAGATTCCACAGCCAGGGCCGTGGGGGATATACAGGTGGCGGAAGATCGAGTACTGATTCACCTCAGGTGGTCAAAAACCGACCAGAGGGGTCGCGGCCATGTAGTGGAGATTTTTGAAGTGGGGTGCCGTCTGATTTGACCCGTATTGCAAATGAAACAATACTTAGGAATACGCCCGCAAGTTCCAGGGGAATTATTTATACATAAGAACGGGGCAGTGGTTACATATTATCAATTAACGGGGGTTCTCCGGGCAGCGTTGAAACAGATGGGATTGTCACCCCGGGATTTCGGGTCCCATTCCTTTCATATCGGAGCGGCCTCAACAGCGGCTGCAGCAGGGTTACCTGAGAGGGCAATAATGGGTGTAGGGAGATGGCGTTCAATGGCTTACAAAAAGTACATACACCCAGTCCATGAGTAACAATGTTTTTTATCTTGTCTTCTGTTAGGGACCAGAGCAGCCGGGGGTAGTCGCAGGGCAGTATGGATCATCGGCCACAGCCTCGTGTGATGGGCAAAGGCAGCGGCAACATCATCCGCTTGGGGAGAAAATCTGGGCCTGTCCAACAAGGCCTGTGTTAAATGGATGGGTAGGAGCGGGTTAAGATGGAAGCAACTCATACCGTTGTTGCAGGGTTTGCGAAGCACCCTCCCTCCAGCGGTAATGGTTATACATCTTGGGGAAAATGACCTGTCCATAAGGAAAGGAGTTGACTTGGTCATCAATATAAAGAGGGATTTAATAAGGATTAAGGAATGGTTCAATGGAACCCATTTAGTTTGGGTAGAATGGATTCCTAGAATCAAGTGGGAGAGGGCAATCAACCCAGGTAGGATAGATAAGGCCAGACGTAATGTTAATAGGGAAGTTACAAAATGGTTGAAGGGGTTAGCGGGATCTAGTATTAGGCATTCTGGAATAGTTCACACAAGAGTTGAGTTGTACCGGGATGATGGAGTACATCTTTCCCAAAAGGGGAATGAGTTGTACTTAGCTGTGATGGCCGGTCATTTGATTAAATTGTTGGAAGGCTAGTTGGTGGGGGTCAGGGCGGTTCGGGATCGACCGCCCCTTTGTTGGCAGGGGTCCAGTATGCCAGGATAGGATTACTAGGGAGGTGAACAGGTTAATAAGAGTCATCTCCTTAAGAGATGGGGAGATGAGACACAGTGTAATGCGGGGTACAGCATGCACTGGTGGTCATCCCCCTGGGAGTGAGGCCACAGCTCGGTTTGCAGGGACATGCGCTGTCCTCGGGCCGTGCGGACGCCACACTCCTTACTCGCGCCCAGGGTTTTAGGCTGTTCCCCCCCTTTCGGCCTGAGGGTTGTCGAAAGAGGGGAGGTTTGGTTAGAAGGGACTGTCAACGGAAGGCACATCCGGGCAGGACCAATGTTAATAAGTTATTAGAATTTGGCATACTGGACCCAGGATTGCTGTTGCAATTACCCACCAACAGTTGAATTTTTGAGGGGAATAAATGAGTGCGGCCAGCATTTAAACCAACACATGCCTCCGAGTCTCATTTGGGGTGCGTCGACAAATGTTCCTGCCAATGAACTGGGCTGGGAAGTGGGAAGAGATGTGAAGCAGGGTGGCCCACCCCTGTGCTGTGACCGGTGCCCCGTGCCATGACAGGCAGCCATGGCATCCTCCATGTCGAGGCCGAGATGGTGACAAACACACATGCTCCCCCAGTATGGCCCGGCCGCAATGGCCTGCCTGGGTGGCCCTTGGGCCCAGATTGTGGGCTTGATTCCTTCCAGGACCATGATTCCTGGGCAGCCACCTACTCAGTTGGGGGCTGTAGCACATCCACATCTGGCAGCCCGCTAACGGACACATGGGCACAGCTCTGGGCAGTCAGTGGGTGAAAGAAAACGTGCAGCTGGCATAGTGGCTGCACATCCTGGGGAATAAGGGCCACCCCCAGCTGGGATAGGTCAGGGAATGGAATAAACTCTCCCTCCCCCAGGAAGGAGGGTGGGAGTGACATGTGGCTGGCTGGACCTGCCCCCACACAACAGCTGGTTGACCCCACGTTGCGGCTGGTACCCCACCCCCACGATGATGGGCAGTCATTGCTGGTGGCCATAGCAACCCCACACACTGGGCTGGGTGATGCAGAAACAGATGCACCTGCCTGGTTCAGCCCAATATGGCATCTTCTCCAGTCTTTTCCTTCCCTGAGCGTGGCTTGGGGCAATTGTGCCTGGGGGTTTCAGGGTGGACAGCCGACCCAGCAACCCTAGCCCCCACCCCCCCTTGCTGCTGCCTGCTTTGCTGCCACCACCTCCATTTGTGTGCTGAGAGCCTGGCCAGTGCTGGGGTCTGCTCCTTCCCCCACTCCTCCTGCCGCCTGTGCCAGCCCCCTCAGCAGCAGGCAGGAAGGGGGAGGCACAACCACCCCCTATGCTGCCATTGCGTCACTACCTCCGATGCCACTGCTCCTCCTTGCCGCCACTGCCACCTCCAGAATAGTTTTCAAAGCGTCCGTGGTGTGTGCAAGTGCTTTGTGGAGCCGCTACCATGGGCCCTAGTAGTGTGGCATCCTAGAACTACACTTCCCAGGATGCCACACTACTAAAGAACATAGTGGCGGCTCCACAAAGCGATTGCGCACACCCCAGGTGCTTTGAAAATTATCCTGGCAGTGGCTCCTCCTCCTCTTGTATTGAGAGTGCTGGGGGAACACTTTGGGTGTGGGCGGGTGGTGGTGGGGGGAGACAAGGAAGTGAGGGCAGCACTTTGTATTGAACAAAAAACGTGGATATTCCATAGTCAAAAAGCTTCCAGTTTACAAGAAGAGGTAAGTAAGGCTCTTGCAAATTCAATCATGCACCAAAAAGCATGGAAATTACAAGTTAAGGCTCCTGCCTTAACTTCCCTACCAGGCATGTGCCACATGTGCGACTGCTGCCAGCTGGGACCCCGCACTTGCCTGGCTGGGCAGCAGGCTGCAGCCAGCTTCTCCCCCAGAAAATGATTCTTCCTCCCCTCCTGGCTCCAGACCCCATCCCGGGCCTCACCTGCCTCTGCCTTCTAGTAGGACACTGGATCGGGCTGGGAGATAAGGCTGTTTACAAACAGCTCCTCCCCACTGCTCATCAGAAGGTTGCTACCTTGTAAAGAAGGTTCTTCGAGATGGCTCCCAACATTCTCACAACTGAGTTGTGCACTCTCACCCTGTTCAAATAATAGACCACATGATGGTCTTGAACTCCTCTGGTATAAAAAGAACCCTCCCCACTCAATGACAGTTCCTTTCAACCCTTTCTAGAAATATAAGAAAATAATTCCATTGTGGGCTGGAAGGGTGGGTGTTGTGAGAATGTTCGGACCCATCTCAAAGAACCATGTTTGCAAGGTAGCAACCTTCTGTTCTTCTTTGAGTGGCTCCTCACATGATATTTTTACATGGCTCCACTGGGTGGTGAGTCCGTGGGTGCGCCAGTACATGGATGGGGCATGCACACGGCTGCACACACATCCCTACTCACCCACCACTCATCCACACCCACATAGTAACCACCATTTCCCCCAGTTGCTCCGTGCGTGGGGATGAGTGTTAGGCGAGCATGCACACACACCCACTCACCATGGGCGCGTGCACCACGTCATTCACATGGGGTTCCCCCACCCATGAACACACAGAAATCTGCGTGTTTACGGCTGGGAGGAGAGACCCGTGTAAAAAGGGCCACATTCTCACAACTGTCTTACTTATACTATCTTAGGTAGGAATTTAGGATGTAAAGCAATATCTATTCTGTCTTGGAAAATAAATCTGCAAATATGGTTCTGAGATTATTATGGCTGCTATTTCACTAACTCTTCTTAATGAAGTTATTGCTAACAGGAATACTGTCTTTAAACCCGCACCCCATAACCAGTTCATTTGCACTCCCATATAATCAATTCACGCTGCCCCGTGGGCACAAATTAAATGGTTATGGGTGGGGGCAGCGTGAATAGATTATATGGGGGCGGGGGCAGAAATGAACTGGTTATGGGGTGGGGGCAGCATGAACTGATTATGGGGGCACAACTGAACTGGTTATATGTCTCTTTTCATGGCATAATGCGCTTAATAAGCTAGCTGCATTTTGGGTGTCTTGTGTGTGTGATAGCAGCACCTCTGGACTGGTCACACCGCATGCGTGCACAAGGCACAGGCGGCACTGGCAGCAAGAAGCAACAGGCCCTGGAGGCCAGACTGGCTAAGCTCACCCCCTGGCCCCTCCTCCAGTAAGGCAGTGGACGCAGTCAGTCTCTCTGTGCCTGTGTCACTGCCCGCTTGGCTGCCCCTGCAGTGGAACCACTCCTGGGGAGTGGTGGTAGACACTCGGCTGGGGAGGGGGGGAAGCATTAGGAGGCCATGCTTCTCCATGGTTGCTCGGAGAGGTGGAGAATGGGAATCCTTCCTGTCCAGAGGGAGTAAGTTTTATGTAAATGTATACATTTTCATAATTAGGTGGTGCCTAATTATGCAAATTAGGCCCCACACCAAGACTTCGCACATGGCCTCACAAAGCCTGGGGCCGGCCCTGCGTACCATGTTAGCAGTAAAGATATTGTACAGTCTCACAATATTGTGCTCACTTACAACTTAGGCTCCATGCACCCACACTTTGCCTTCGTCTTTCAGCCCCAATTCTCTGCAGGTTGGGGGCAACACTGAAGCTGGGGACAGGACGGCATGAGCTGGCCCCTCACCCCATCCATTCCTTCTATTCTTTCATGTCAGTTGGGGAGAATGGGACACAACCCTCCCTCTTAAACATTTGTATACGATGGTACCCAGCTTCACTGTGCTCTGGGAGGGTAATTTAAACTTTAAGTTGGGTATGCATTGAAATTAATTAAAAGGAAAGAATGGAGGCAACAGCAAGGCCAATTTTTAAACAAATAGTCATGCCAACATCCAATTAAGTGACTGTGAAATAATACATCTTTCCATTTAATTAATTTCAATGCATCTTTGGGAGTACATGGGGAAGGCAGGAGGGTGTGAAATAATGAGGAAGGCAGTAAGTGGAATGATGCAGTGGAATGGTTGGAATGACAGGGAAAAATACAAAGAGTATGCAGGAGCAAGTAAGTGAGTGGAATTAGAAATAGTTACTACAACAACAAGGTTCTGAGTGAAATAGCCGATTCAAAAGACTGATGGGATACCGGGAGAGCAGGCCTATCATTTAACCCATTTACCATAGCTGACACCCTAAACTTTGAGCCCCAATAGCCTCTCTGTTATTCCACTTCCTCTCCCGGGTTTTGTGTGCGTGTGGTCGTTCCACACACATCCTTACTTCTGTTCCATACGACACATACAGATAAACATTGTATTTCTCCCAGAGCATTTGAGTTCTCATTGTGGGAAATGGGGACTAGAGGGTTAGAGGGGTGACGTGGACTCGGGATTTCTGTCACAAGCTTGCGAGATGAGCAGGGGAGAGGAGAACAAGCTAGGAACCAGGACTATTGAGTTGTTTGTGAAGGGAGGGCAGCCTACTGGATTAGAGTGGTGTGGAGAGGTTGGAAGCCAGGAGTCCTGAATTCTCTGTTAAAGGGTTGGGACCAAGTAGATTAGACAGGAAGAAGGGGCTGAAACCAGGACTCCTGCGTTCTCTCTTTCTTAAAGAGGAACATGAGGGGCCAGCTCATGCCCTCCTGTCCCCAGCTTCAGTGTTGCCCCCAGCCTGCAGAGGAAGAGGATCGGGGCTGAAAGACCAAGGCAAAATGTGGGTGCATGGTGCCCAAGTTGTAAACGAGCACAATATGTGAGACTGTACAATGTCTTTACTGCTAACATGGCACAGAAGTTAAGGCGGGAGTCTTAACTTGCAGTTTCCATGCTTTTTAATGCATGATTGAATTTGCAAGAGCCTTAACTCTTCTTGTAAACTGGAGGTTTTTTGACTATGGAATTAGAGCTTCCTGCAGCCCTTTTACAATAGTTAGAACTTCCGGCAGTTCTTCCTATACTTGCAGTTTACACCAAGAGACCCCTTGTTGAGGGGGGAGGCTGGCCCACCCTTCACTCCAAACCTCCCAGTCCTGGGACCCTTAGAGCAAGACTATTGCTGCAGTATGATGCCAGCATAATTCCATACAATTGCAATTTAAACATATTTCCCAGGGCTTTACATTTGCACTCTGTTTCAGCTTCTTGCAGCCTCTTTCACATTAGCATGCCAGCCTTGGTCATGGTCCTCCCCACCCCCTTACAGAAAGGTCTAGCTTTCCTAGCTACTTCAGCTACTTTGCAGACTTGCTTCAAGTGCCACATCTGGCAGCCTGGAAAAATGCACAGGGTGAGTTACTGGCCAAGGCAGGCCGTAACAGGTGAACTGCGCCAGCGTCATGTTTATTAACACCCAGTGTCATGTGTATTGACACCCATTCTGTTATTACCATCAAAATGGAAAGCAAAAGCCGATGCAGGACAACAGAAAATCTACTTGTCGCTAAATCGAAGCGCCACTACTCCGTCCTTGTCCTCCTTGACCTCTCCGCTGCCTTTGACACTGTCGACCACTCGCTCCTCCTGGACTCGCTTTACTCTTTGGGCTTCCGTGGCTCTGTCTTTGACTGGTTCTCCTCCTACCTCTCTGACCGCTCCTTCAATGTCTCCCTCCCCGAGTCGACCTCCCCCTCCCTTCCCCTCTCGGTTGGGGTTCCCCAAGGTTCTGTCCTTGGCCCTCTGCTCTTCTCTATCTACACCCGGTCCCTTGGTGAAATTATTGCCTCCCACGGGTTCCAATACCATCTCTATGCTGATGACACCCAACTCTATCTCTCTACCCCCTCTCTCTCCTCCTCTGTCCGCTCACGCCTCGTCGACTGCCTCTCTGATATCTCCGCCTGGATGTCCCGACGCCAACTCAAACTGAACATGGCCAAGACTGAACTCCTCATTTTTCCTCCCTCCCCCTCCTCTCCCTCTGACCTGACCGTCTGCATTGACGGGGTCACCATCCGTCCTGTTCTCCGTGCCCGCAGCTTGGGCTTCATTTTTGACACGCACCTCTCCTTTAAACCTTACATTGACTCTGTGGCCAAATCCTGCCGATTCGCTCTCCTCAACATTGCCCGCATTCGCCCCTTTCTATCTGTCTCCTCGGCCAAAATCCTTGTTCATGCCATGGTTATCTCTCGCCTCGACTACTGCAACCTCCTCCTTGCTGGCCTCCCTCGCTCCCACCTGTCCCCCCTTGTGGCGATCCAAAACTCTGCCGCCAAGGTCATTCACTCTGCCCGTCGCTTCGACCATGTGACGCCTCTCCTCCTCTCCCTTCACTGGCTCCCCCTTCCTGAACGTATCCTGTTCAAACTCCTGGTTTTCACGTTCAAATCGCTCCATGACCAAGCTCCCCCTTACCTCTCGGACCTAATCGCCCTACGCGCTCCTGCGCGCGCTCTCCGCTCTTCCGCTGTCCCCTCCCTCGCTCTCCCTCGCTTCTCCTGCTCGCCCAACCGCCTTCGTCCCTTCTCCCTCGCTGCCCCGCATGCCTGGAACTCCCTCCCTGCCGACGTCCGCCTCGCCTCCTCCCTCCGCTCCTTCAAATCCCTCCTCAAGACCCACCTTTTCCATGCTGCCTTTCCCAATGCCCTCTAGTCTTTCCCCTTGCTCTTACTGTCAGCCCTCCTCTGCTGACTGCTGCTACCGACCACCTTGTAACCAAGCCAAGTACACGCACCTGAGACTTCGCATCCGCCTGAATGTTTGTTTGTCTTCTCCCATGTCTCTCCCGCTGTCCCCTCTCCTTGTCTCCCCCTCCTTGTCTTTTAGATTGTAAGCCACAGGTAGGGACCGCAGCTGATTATATGTTCTGTACAGCGCCAGGTTGTTACTGGCGCTTTATAAATGTTTAATAATAATAATAATAATAATATAGATTTATCTGGATGGAAGCAATTAGTTTGCCCAGCACATAAGAAAAATCATAACAAGTAAAGGTTTCTCAAATGCTGTATGTATTGGGACTGCACGCAGGATAAGAAAGGAAACCATTTGGAATACTTCCTTCGGTTTCTTTTACTTATTTTTGTATTAACCAATAAAAAAGCTTTATTAATTTATTTTATTTGCTAAAAGGAGTAAATTTCTCTTGATGTTAAACTCTATTCACTGACATTGGGTAATTTTTTTGTAAGCACATAAAGTGACTTTTGCACATTCATTTTGAATTTGGGCTCCAAAGACAGTTGATAGGGCAGGCGTCTGAGTTTCTTTATACTTTTGAAAATTTACCTATAATTTCCAGATTCCCAGTTCAGCCCAATGATATGCGACAGCATACGCAGCAAATGCCCTAATTCACCATCCATCTGGCACAGCAGAAGGAGTCACAAGTGTTTGAGCCCTTTCCAAATACAGAATTTGGTGGATCCTCTGAGAGCTTCTGTTCCCTAAAGTACCTAATCTCAAAAGTTCCTTCCACTACCACTTATCTCTGGTCCCTTACCCTGAGCTGAGTCTTACAGTACTTTGGGGTAGGAACTGGGTCTAGGGGCAAGAACCAATGACTGGAAAGGGGCCAAATAAAAAAATAGCTGTTGTCTGCATTCGGCCCTCAGTTCCCCACCCCATGCACTAGAGAAAGAACAAAATGTAGGTCCAGGTCTGCAGAAGGTCCCTAAATACATCCCCATTGGTTTCACTTCTTTGTGCAGACCTTTCCAGTGATCTCAACACCAGGATGGAAACAAACTGAGCAAATAGATAATCTGAAAACTAGAAGTGGCTGGTATTTATTTCTTATTTATTTCTTTATATTTATTGGCCGCCCCCTCATGCCTACGACATCCCAGGGCGGCTCACAACAATAAAAACAATAATAAAATACATAAAAACATCTTCAATGTGAGTGATTAAAACTATCCTCCCACCCCAAAAATTCCCCCCCTCCCCTCCGAAGGCCTGGGCAAACAGCCAGGTTTTACAGGCTCGGCGAAAGGCCATCAGACCCGGGGCCAGGTGAGCTTCCTCCAGGAGGGAGTTCCAGAGCCACGGCCCGGCCACTGAGAATGCCCTCTCCATTGTGGCCCCCTGTTTAACATGGGGGACCTCTAGGAAGGTGCCTCGGCAGTCCGCAGGGGTCACCCTGGGGCTTGGAAGGCGAGGCGGTCCCCAAGGTATGAGGGACCCAGATCGTATTGGACTTTGTAGATCAACACCAACACCTTGAATCTGGCTCGATACACTATAGGCAGCCAGTGCAGAGTGCGGAGCACCAGTGTAATATGCTCCCGTTGCCTCTTCCCTGTAAGGAGACGGGCCGCCGCATTCTGCACCAGCTGCAGCCTCCGAACCAGAACCAAGGGAAGCCCCACATAGAGCGCGTTGCAGTAGTCTAGCCTTGAGGTGATGAAGGCATGAATAAGAGTGGCCAGCTCAGGCCCGGAGATGTATGGGTACAGCCTCCACACCAGATACAGCTGGCGAATGGTGGCTTTAGACACCGCCTCCACCTGCTGATCCAGACAGAGGCCCGGATCCAAAACCACCCCCAGACTCCAAACCTGCTGGGCTATGGGAGGGCAGATCCCCCACACCAGAGGGGCTGGCACCTCCCTCGCTCTACCCACCACCATCACCTCCGTCTTATCAGGATTGAGCCTCAGTCTGCTCTGCCGCATCCAAACTGCCACAGCCTCCAAACATTGGGAAAGCAACGAGACAGCAGGGTCTGGGTCGTTCGAAAACGAGAGGTACCGCTGAGTATCATCAGCATATTGGTGACATCGCACCCTGAACCGCCTCACGATCTCCCACAGGGGCTGCATATACACATTAAACAAAAGTGGAGACAGAATCGAACCCTGTGGAATGACACAGGTCAAGGCCCGGGGGCTTGATGTTTCAGCTCCCAGCACCACCCGTTGACTTCTCCCTGAGAGGAATGAGCGGAACCACCCAAGGACAGTCCTGTCCAGACCCCCCAGGTCTCGCTACCATCTCAGCAGCAGCCCATGGTCCACGGTATCAAAAGCGGCTGAGAGATCTATCAGGATCAAGAATGTAGAACATCTTGCATCCATCTCCCAGCGGAGATCGTCCACCAAAGCCACCATCGCCATCTCAATATCATAGCCGGGGTGGAACCCAGATTGGAAAGGGTCAAGGAAACCAATACGGTCCAGATGCGCCTGGAGCTGCAGAGCCAGGGCCCGTTCAATAACCTTCCCTAAAAAGGGAAGATTAGAGATGGGATGGTAACTGGCGAGTGCGTCCACATCCAGCGAAGGCTTCTTCAGCAGGGGGCACACCACAGCCTCCTTGAGACTGGGCAACAACCTCCCCTGCTGAAGGGACACGTTAACCACCCTCGCCAGAACCGAACCCAATGTCTCCCTGGAAGCTTTTACCAACCAGGACGGGCACGGATCTAGTTCACAACTTGTGGCTCGAACAGACCCCAAGACATCCACCACATCAGCCGGCGTTCCTGAAACTCCTCCTGGAAAGATCGACCAGATGGTGCCTCCATAACCTCATGCGCCTCACCTACTGCATCCAACCTGGTGTTGAAATTATTCTGGATCTGAGCGATCTTGTCTGCAAAGTAGGTGGCAAACTCCTCACAGCGGGCCTGGGACAAGTCCCCGTCCAAGCGGATGCTATGAGGGCAGCAAATAATTTCTTCGTTGCTGTCCTCACAGCCTCAACATAGGACCACAAATGGGCCCTATGGAGAAGTCGGTCAGATTGANATCTAGTTCACAACTTGTGGCTCGAACAGACCCCAAGACATCCACCACATCAGCCGGCGTTCCTGAAACTCCTCCTGGAAAGATCGACCAGATGGTGCCTCCATAACCTCATGCGCCTCACCTACTGCATCCAACCTGGTGTTGAAATTATTCTGGATCTGAGCGATCTTGTCTGCAAAGTAGGTGGCAAACTCCTCACAGCGGGCCTGGGACAAGTCCCCGTCCAAGCGGATGCTATGAGGGCAGCAAATAATTTCTTCGTTGCTGTCCTCACAGCCTCAACATAGGACCACAAATGGGCCCTATGGAGAAGTCGGTCAGATTGAGAGCGAGTCCGACGCCAGCATCGCTCTAGTCTCCTGCCTACCCGCTTCATACACCGCAGCCCCTCGGTAAACCAAGGGGCCCTGTGGCAACGATACGGGGGCAGGGGACATCTCGGAGACACCTATTGATGGCCGCCCCCAGCAAGATGTTCCAATGCTGCATCAGCACATCAACAGAGTGGCCGTCAAGGTCCAGGGATAACTCCCTCAGAGCCTCCTGGAACTGCTGTGGTTCCATCAGCCTCTGAGGGCGGACCAACCTAACTGGTCCATTCCCCTTCTGGATGGGGTATGCTAGGAGGCTGGTCTGCACGAGATAATGGTCCATCCATGACAAGGGCATAGATCTCACATCCCCCACTAACGGATCACCCGCCTCAAGGCCAGAACAGAAGACCAGGTCAAAGATATGTCCCCCCACATAAGTCAGGCAGTTGACCACTTGGGACAAGTCCATGGTTGCCATGGCGGCCATGAACTCCTGCTCCGCTCCTACAAGGCCGGCATCGACATGAATGTTGAAGTCCCCAGGGACCACGGTCCTGGGGGAGTCCAGCACTACCTCCGAGGCCAGCTCTGCTAGAGTGGCAAGGGATGCCGCGGGACAGGAAGGGGCCCGGTATACCAGCAGCACCCCAAGCTTGCCTCCAGCCAAATCAAACACCACATGGAAGGCTTCCACACCTGGGATCTCCTGGACTGGATATCTCCTAACTGACCAGTCCTCCCTAAAAATAATAGCTACACCTCCCCCCAGGCTCCCCGTACGAGGCTGGTGCTGCCACAGCATACCTGGTCGGCACGAGGTCCATCAGGACTGGTCCAGCCCCCTCGTCCAGCCAGGTCTCTGTGATGCACGCAAGGTCTGCTGCCCGATCCAGGATAAGATCCCGAATAACTGGGGGCTTGTTCACTACAGACCTTGCGTTCAACAGCATCAGCCCACCACAGGTGGACCCTGATCCATCCTCATCCTTGGTGGTGGTGCGGGGGTGACCCTCTTAACCTCCACCAGAAACCTTAGTTCCCTGGGAGGATGAGTCACCTGCCCCCCAGGATCATACCGTCCTCGCCCCAGAACCACCCCTATAGCTGCTCCCTCCCCCCCCATCCATTACCTCCTGGACCCAGCCTCTAGGCTGCCCACTCTGCCTCCGGAGCCCATATCCCCCCTCCCTCCCTCCCCCACCCCCTACCTTAGTTTTGTCCCCTGCTGCCACCAGGAGTCAACACCAGAGACCCTACCCCTGTTTCCTCCCACCTCCCCCCCTTCCAGCCAAACCTCATGCTGCCACCAGAGGTCAGCATCAC
>QEPC01003743.1:977407-1021240 GCA_003113815.1 Sphenodon punctatus | reverse complement strand
ACCAGCCCCCCAAGGCAGCCCCCATACTCCCACCATGGGGAAATGCTACCCCACCCACCCCGCCCCCCTCTCCCCCTAAAATATACAATTGACCCCCCTGCATACTAGCCCCCTGCACCCCCTGCAGTTCCCGAAGGGCCCCAAAGGGCACGCACCCTTCGGCTCGCAGCCCTTCGGCTCTCAGCCCTTCAGCTCACGGCCCTTCGGCTCGCGGATTATGGTGGAGCCGCAGGCGGCTCCTTTAGTGCCCCCCCAGGTCACTTCCGGGAGCAGGTCACCGGGGTCACGCCAGGTGCACTGGCTCTCGTGGCCCCCCCAGCCCCCAAAGTCACCTCTCTTAGTGCTGTTCTTCCCCCCGCAGATGTAAACCAGCAGGGGATCAGCAGTGGCGGAGGCGGCAGCTGAGCTTGGTGGTGGCGGCAGCAGCAGGGAGGCTCCAACAGGTGAAAAGCCGGTGAGTCTTCCCCTCTCCCACGCAGGCGGCTCCTTTAGTGCCCCCTCTCCCCGAGGTCACTTCTGGGAGCGGGTCACTGGGGTCACGCCAGGTGCACTGGCTCTCGTGGTCTACCCCCAGCCCCCAAAATCACCTCTCTTAGCCCTGTTCTTCCCCCCGCAGATGTAAAGCGGTGGCGAATCAGCAGCGGGGGTGGCAGCGGCAGCAGCTGAGCCCGGCGGTGGCAGTGGCAGCAGCAGGGAGACTCCAGCAGGTGAAAAGTCGGTGAGTCTTCCCCTCTCCCCCACAGGCAGCTCCTTTAGTGCCCCTTCCCCACAAGGTCACTTCCGGGAGCGGGTCACCGAGGTCATGCCAGGTGGGTGCACTGGCTCTCGTGCCCCCCCGCCCCCAAAGTCACCTCTGTATTCAACATCAGCTTTCTAACTGCACAGTCACATCCAATTCTCTACTCCCTTGCACTTTATACAATCATTTACTTCGGTGCAAAATGAATGTGGGATGCTTTCAGATGAGAATGGAAGTGTTTGCCAATTACTGCACCAGAGTAAATGATAACACAAGGTGCAAAGCAGTAGAGATTCAGGCTTCTACTTTTGTATCATTTTATCATCTGTTAAATCTTCTATTCAGAGTGCGTTTCAGATACTATATTCTGTCCTGGTAAAGATATAAAGTCAGAGAGCATAGCTTTTTTCTATCTGCTTACTGTTATCCTACCATTTGCACAAATTCCAATTTTCAACTACACTCAGAGTATGGGTGTTAAAAATGTGACTCTGCCCACTATGGCTCACATGGGCGAGAGCCTTAGCTGCATATCTGTTAGTGAGTTGTCAGATGTGGGTCCACTACATCCCCTGACTGGGTAGGTAGTTGCCCAGGAATCATGGGCCCGGGCTACCCAGATATGCCATAGTAGGTCATAGCGGGTGAGCACGTTTGTTCACGCCACCATCCTGACCCCGGTGTGGGGGCTGTCATAGCTGGCTGCCATGGCTGCCTGTCATGGCAAGGGGTGGGGCCAGCTGGCCTCATGTCTCTTCCAGCTCCCCCCTCCCTGGCTGGGTTGAACTGCAGGAACATTTGTTCAGTTCCCAGACCTATTCCAGACAGGGGTGCCCCCCCGTCCCTGAGACGTGAAGTCGGCACGCCGGTTCCACATACATTAACAACCCCCATGACTGAAGATCACGTGTTCCTGAGGGCTGAAACATACATTCTCACCATTTGTAACTGGGTGTTTTTAAATGGATGTGGAGCCTAGACGCCTCCTGGAGCTGCTCTGGGGGTGCACCCCTGCGTCCACCTGCTTCCATTCCAGCCGTGGTCTGCAACTGATAGACAGGCTGTTTCCCTGGGCCACGGTCTATGAGTTGCGATATAGAGTGAGTGAGTGAGTGAGTGAGTGCCCAGAAAGTTGCAGGCACTCACCCGATGTTCTAGGCTGGCACCCGCATGGTGCTGAATGGGGCAAGGGATGGCCGGGTGTGGAGCTGCAGTGTGGGTCCACCCAACAAACGGACAGTAGCTCCACCTTCGACTGTTCCCCGGGTTTGGTTGGCCCCCTCCACGCACTACGCTCCGACATATTCCGGAGCGCTGGAGGTGGGGTTGCCCTAGAGCAGCCACAGAGGGCTGAAACTACATATCTTAGTTACCGAGATATTGGAAACAGCTCATCTGCTGTCGTTTCCTTGATGCGGGTCCCCCTGTATTTTCCGATACATGATCTGCTGTTTGCTGCTTGCCAACATTGCCTTTTGCCTTCTTGCAAAGGGTCGCAATGTGCTGTAAATTACGGAAAGTGTTGTAAATAGTAAGCGCCTCCCTCAATGCGTGCCTGGCAGGCAGCCCCCATGAAAGGAACCTTGCCCTCCTTTCCCACCCTGATCTCTCCAGCTGTCTTTTGGTGCTTGGCAGACCATGGGGGGAACTGGATCTAAGGGCCAGATGATGGAGACAGCCCTGAGGAAGCAGGTCCAGAGCTCGTCTTGCACACTAGGACGCCCCCCCCCCCCAATGCTAGAAGCAGTAAGCCTGGGGAGTGGCCCATTGCCTGCCTGAAGGGGGGGCAGATCAGGCAGATGAACGGCACTCTGGCGTGATGCCGGTAGGGCCCTTCCACAAGGAGTGGCGGGCCTGTCCCTGCTGCGAGGGAGTGGGGGAGGCAGGTGGCCAGGAGAAAATCTGCTCCGGCTGCCAACCTAGCTGGGAAGAGGGGTAGGAGGCGCCTGCCACCACTCCCAGCTCCTCTAGGTGGGGTGTTGGGGAGGGGATGACCAGGAATACAGCCTCTCCGATGCTCCATTTTTGCCTCCCTCTCGGCCCCCATGCAGGTCTCCTCCATCACCATGCCCCAAACCACCAGCTGTTCTGCCCTCTTTGCGGCTTAGGCTCGACTGGGCTGCACAGTAAAAACTCAAGGATTAAGTGAGGGCGTTGGCTTCAGTTGCTGCTACTAAGCATGCTCAAACCAACTGAGCCTGCTCAGTGGTAGCAAGGTAGGAAGACAAGCAGAAGTTTCTCACATTCCACCGGCTCCGCAAAGTATCGGAATTGTCGTTAAATGCCGTAAACTGCAGCAAATTGTCAGAAAGAATCGCAAACTGATAGAAATTGTTGGCGAACCAGCAGCAGACATGCCGAAAAGCTGAGAACAAAAAGCAAAATGGCAAATGATGCTGCCGCTTGAGTACTACAGCCACACCTTGCTCTGCTTTGAACATCGAGCAGGGGACTTTACATGGACCAGCCAACCTGGGGGTGAAGTGGGCTGACGCAGGCAGAAACAGAGCTTCCATCTCTCTGTTTAAACCCAATATTTTACAAGTACATTTATTATATTTGTTATTATTATTAGCAAGTATTTATAGTGCCAGCAATGTACCTGGCGCTTTACAAAGTAATTGAATAGACATGGTCCCTGCCCTAGGGCTTACAATCTGAGAGAAGAAGGAAGGGGAACAGAGGGAGACAAGGAGTGTAACATTCACGAGGATGCAAGGTCCGAGGTGCACGCGCTTGGCTTGGTTACACTGAGAATGATGGCTGGTTGGTCCATGTGGTGAGGATATGAGTACACAGACCTTAGGTAACAGATTGTACTGGATGGAGGGTATCAGCAGGAGTTAGGTGAGGGGAGCAAGAAGTCAGGGAGGGCAGAGCGGAAGAGGTGGGTCTTGAGGAGGGATTTGAAGGTACAAAGGGAAGGGCCGAGGTGGATGTGGGCAGGGAGGGAGTTCCAGGCATGGGGGGCAGCAAGTGAGAAGGGACGAAGGCGCTTAGGGGAGCAGGGAAGGCGTGGAAGGGTGAGAGAAGGGACAGAGGAGGAGCGAAGTGCACGGGCTGGAGTATGGAGGGCGATAAGTGCAGAGAGGTAGGGGGGAGCAAGGTTGTGAAGAGCTTTATAGGTGAAGACTAGGAGCTTGTGCAGGATTCGTTCAGGAAGGGGAAGCCAGTGAAGCGAAGAGAGGAGGGGCTGCACATGGTCGAAGCGACTGGCGAGGTAGATGACCCTGGCAGCAGAGTTTTGGACAGAGATGAGGGGAGAAAGGTGAGACCGGGGAAGGCCAGTGAGAAGGAGGTTACAGTAATCGAGGCGAGAGATGACCAGAGCATGAACAAGAGTTTTGGCAGACGAGACAGAGAGAAAAGGGCGAATCTTAGCAATGTTATGGAGGGAGAAGCGACAGGATTTAGCAACAGAGTCAATGTAGGGTTTAAAAGAAAGGGCTGAGTCAAAGATGAAGCCTAGGCTACGGGCTTGGGGGACAGGCAGGATGGTGACTCCATCAATAGTTATTGACAGTGAGGAAGGAGAGGAAGGATGAGGGGGGAAGATAAGGAGTTCAGTTTTAGCCATGTTGAGTTTGAGTTGACGTTGAGACATCCAGGTAGAGATGTCAGAGAGACAGTTGATGAGACGAGCTTGAACAGAGGGAGAGAGAGAGGGAGTAGAGAGATAGAGTTGAGTGTCATCAGCATAAAGGTGATATTGGAAGCCATGGGAGGCAATGAGTTTGCCTAGGGACAGGGTATACATAGAGAAGAGGAGGGCCAAGGACAGAGCCTTGGGGAACACCAACCGAGAGTGGAAGGGAGGAGGAGGAGGTGGAGTTGGCAAGAGACACATTGAAGGAGTGGTCAGAGAGGTAGGAGGAGAACCAATCGAGGACGGAGTCACGGAAGCCAAGGGTGTGAAGTGAATCCAGCAAGAGTGAGTGGTCAACAGTATCGAAGGCAGCAGAGAGGTCAAGGAGGACAAGAATGGAATAGAGGCGATTAGATTTAGCCACAAGAAGATCGTTGATGATCTTAACAAGAGTAGTTTCAGTAGAGTGAAGGGGACGAAAGCCAGATTGGAGGGGGTCAAGGGATCAGTTGGCGGAGAAGAAGTCGAGGCAGCGGGAGTAGACAACAACACGTTCAAGAAGCTTGGAAGCAAAAGGAAGGAGTGAGACAGGATGGTAGCTAGAAGGGTCAGAGGGGTCAAGTGGACTTTTTGAGGATAGGAGAGACAGTGGCGTGCTTGAAGATGGATAGGAAGGAGCCAGTAGAGAGGGAGAGGTTGATGATGTGCAGGAGGGAAGGGGTGACAGTGGGAACAATGGCGGTCAGGAGGCGGGAGGGGATGGAGTCAAGGGGGCAAGTGGAAGGGTTGGAGGAGGAGAGCAGGGATGAGATTTCCTCAAGGGAGGTGGGAGGGAAGGAGGACAGTTTGTTAGCTGCAAACTGTTAGCTCCAGTCCCCCCACCCCCCATCTCATGACCTACCAATTTTGTCTAGAGCTCAAAAATATCCTTTTATGGAAACACTGTCACCTGCCCCACTCATCATCCAACCATCTAACTCAAGATTGGGAGTTTACAGCTCTCCCTACCCAAGAGAGTTTACATTCTATCTGCACAATGTTGCACTTGCAAAGACTTCTATGCAGGGACCCATGTTCACTGCAATTTTCCAAATGGGGAAAACCCAGCAAACATAAGTCCCTGCTCACAGCTATCTAGCATTACTCTTATACCATTTACATTAATGAAGATTAACACTAAATACATAAATATTTTCAGGATCTAGGCCTAATAATTAATACACACAGTGATTAGTCTGGCTAGTGTCATGCATCTCACTGCAAACTTGTGGCCTAAATGTCAATAGTGTGAAGAAGGAAATTGGTTAATTGTTATTTCATCTACCTAATTTAGGAATTATACCAACAGTTAGTCTATGTTAGAACATCTTTTATTGGACCAACTACAGTATACAAGCTTCCAGACCTCTACCAACTGTAGTTGTGCCAATAAAAGATATCACTGTACTACTTTGTCTTTATTGCCTATATTTGGGACCAACATGGCAACCTTACTTCCTTTACACGTCTTTTGCTATATCATTCTTGCCAACTACTTTGCCAACTACTGCTATTTTTATCATAAATGATGTGTGATATGATTTTTTAAAAGCCTCTAGATCCTGAAATCTTATAATTGTCAGCTTTGTTTTTCCTTTTGTTTCTAGCCCTCATAGTTGCAGAGTTAGTTCAAAACATTACCCTTAAAATTACACTTTTATGCCACCACTTCAAGTAGGCCTTCTCCACTTCTCAGAGATAGTATGGTTCACATTTTGCATTATTTGTTATGGAAGGCAATTGCATGTTTCTGTTAATCACTTTGAACAGAAAACAAAAACCAGTACTGAAGTAACTTGGAAGAAATGGTACAAAAACCACAGTTAAATAAAAAAGAGGAGATTTACAGAGTTGCTCTTTTCAGAGTTTTGTGCTCTCTGCACAACTCTGTGTATAAGTCTCACTAAATAGGAATTTAACAGGTATGAGTTTATCAAGGCAACCTTAGTACTGCAAAATAATATTAATAATAAATTCAAAAGTAATATCTGTCAGAAACAGTTAATTAAATTCTGTTTACATAAAGTCTCCCTTAAATTTCAGTTGGACACAGTGAACTGCACTTCTTGTCCTTAACTGTTGTACAGCATATACGTTATATACTTTCTGCTGTTGCTGTGTTCCACTCCAGAAGTAGCTGCACTTGGTATACAGTAGAAGTGATATCTTCAACTTGCTTTGCTTAATGAGTTAATTTGCTATGAAGTAGTTTGTGACCCTCTGATTAAAAGAACTATGTAGAAGTGCAATATTTATTGACAAAAATAGTCCTTGCTAATAACTCCAATACATAGCTAAAGACTGTCTCTTACACTATATGCAGAAAACAGCATAATAATAATTAATAAATAGTTCAAGCTCCCCCCCCCCCAAAAAAAACCCCTTGTCTTTAAAAATCTTCACAAACTAATCAATACATGTATACGGAAGCCTTCAAATTACACACGTTTCTTTTTACTTGGGTCCTAATACAGTAATCAGGAGTGTTTTACTCTCAGCTGTCTCGCCTTCCAGATTTCCATGTAGTTCTGACTCATGTGGTGCTCGAATGAAGCCAGTAAAATACTGCAATGCATCAGATTGCTGCACAGCGCACACCATTGTTGCAGCTTCCCTGGATTCAGATGCAATTCTGATTTTGTTTCCCCCTGAACACATACCCTACCAGAAGTCACTATTGTGGAAATAATTTTCATGCATCCTCTGTAACAGACTCTGAAAGAGATCAGCAGTTCCAAACAAACTTGGCATATTAATTGTTTTTACCAGTGCTGATATGGCAGAGAGATGTTCCTCTTCTTCATAGGTAGGGTAGTGCATTCTTTATATTCCTTCATGTTTATGTCATAGCAGCAGCACTGTAAGGAGAATTATTATAGATTACTCATTATCCTAATAACAAAGCTGCTGATATAATGCATGCTTAGTACTGTAATGATTTATATTTATCTTTTTTATAACCATGTATTTTTATGTAATGTGCTTAATCCAGTCCTGAAGGTAATTGTGGGTAACTCCACTCATGCATGTTTACACGGTGTTTGCAGGATCAAGCTGAAAGACAACTCAAATAATAATGCCCACTCTATAAATTCTTATTAATAATGCCAGTAAGTGCTCATTATTGACTAAAATATGCTATTTAAAAAAAAAACATAAATAGCAAGATTCCTACATTATTTTTGATAAAACTTAAAAATATTTATCAATGGTAAATTTCTGTCTTCAGTTACTAGTACTAAGTTCTAATAGCCTTGAATCTGTTTTATTTGCTAAATTATAAGTATGCTGATTAATAATAAAAGCACTATAATGATTATTAGTGATTAAAATGTGTGAATAAAAAATATGTTAAAAACGTTTTCTTAAACCTACTCTCCCTTTAAAGAGTTTATTAACAACTAAGTTTGATCAGGAAGAGGTAACCAGGGTTTGGCTGCGGGAGTAGTAATAAGTGGACGGTCGTCTTTGTGTGATTATGGATGTCACTAGACACCCCCAGCCCCCTATCGCTAGCCTAGACAGAAGCAGTTGGCTATAGGCTAGTCTAGCTGATACGCAGAGAATCCAACAGGTGGCTCCGTGGCGCAATGGATAGCGCATTGGACTTCTAGAGGGTGAAGGGATTCAAAGGTTCCGGGTTCGAGTCCCGGCGGAGTCGCAAGTTACAATTTTTTTTTGCATTTTATTTTTCTCCCCTTCCCGCGGCTCTCGCCCCTAGCAGCCTTCATTTCCCTGAAGGAGGCGTGGGGGCGAGGGAAGCCCGGGGACAGACCGAACTCCTCCTTCAGAGCGGAGCAAGCAGCCGCTGCTGGGCCCATGGCTCCCCCGTATCCGGTGCCTTTGCCCAGGGCGGCAGGGGCTCGCTTACACCGTGGAGCCGCCCCCGCCAGGCCGGTGAAGGGAGAGACGCCCCGGGACGGGGGCGGTTCTCTGAACAGTCACTTCCTCCCCGTTTCAGCGCGCCCGGCATCGGAGCGCAACGAGGGCCCGCTTTCCCCGCGGGAAACCCGGGCGTTGGCAGAGATGGCCGCGCCCAGCCCGGCCTTGCCCCACTCCTCCTCTCCTGCCCCGCCATTGCCCTCATCCCTTCCCCCCGCCTGCCCTTTTAGCGCCCGGCCCCGCCGTTTCCTGCCCACTCACCTCCCGCCAACACTTGCCCCGCCCCGGCCATTAATGGTTTTATTATGCTACCGGGGGGGGGGGGGGGGCAGGAGCCCGTTATGGTCTGTTAATGCCATTGCACCGGGGCAAAAGTGCGCCCCCTCTGTAGCTAAGCCAGGAACCGGGGAGAGACAGGGAACCACAAGGCAGAAGCAATGAGAGCCCTGAGCCCTAGAGCTGACATGCCAGCTATTTAACTTAATGCCCCTCGTCCAGACTCGCCCCCCAGCAATCTGAACCGTCTCCCTGCCATCCTTTCCCTTCTCTCTAGTCTATATCCTTCAAGCACTCAGAGACGTATTCTGAAATGTTTAGAAATGTCCACATTTGAGAATCTTCCAATTTCTTTGGCTATTGGGTCAGCTAAGGCAAGTTCTAAGTGCAGCAGCAGTTCATTCAATATCAAGGTCTAAGTGCAGCAGCAGTTCATTCTTGCCTCTCGCATGCTTCTTAAGATTTTGTAACTTTTAAGAAAAGGAGAATTTTACAAATTCATTCTTTGATCAAATAATTTTATTATTTTATGTCAATATTTTTATCCAGGCCCTCTCCCCAAAAAGGGACGCATGGCAGCGTACAAGAAGTCAAATAAATAAAACATTAATAGAACAGTAATACTAATAAAATCCAATCACCAAAACCTGGTCTGCATAAAATAACCCCCACCCCCTGCCAAACGCCTGACGGAAGAGCCAGGTCTTACACTGCCAGCCCAGTGGAAAGTAAGAAGATCCAGGCTGAGGCGGACCTCCAGCGGGAGGACATTCCCACAGCAACTCCCTCCTGTCTGTTCAGACCACCGAAAACGTGGGACCTCCGGGAGGGGATCCCCAGACGACCATAGAGGCTATCCCTTCTGCCTTGGGGTGGCTCACAAAAACATCATAAAATACAGTAACAAAATATAAATATCAGTAAAGTCTTTAAAAATACAAAGTTCGCAACAAAATATCACCTTCCCCCGCCTGTCTATTATCTGTAACTCTTCTACAGTGCAAAGACCACCTTTATCAAACCACTTCGAAAGCAGCAGGCAGCACAGCATGGGGCTAGTGAATTGGGGGGTGGGGGGGTTCAACATACTGATCCCCAGTGTTCACTTTTGTTTACCATTTAGCAAATAAATCAGATTCAAGTATGTTGATGTCCCCCCCAACTCCCCCGTATGTTCACTTTTGTTTTTAAGGAGCTAGGGAGGCCAGACTTCTAAAATATTAGTTTACAAACAAAACAAAAGGGATCTACAGCCAGCAGAGCAGCAAATTTAAAAATGTGTTTTACTTTAGTAGGAACATGCAAGTAACTGTTTATTGCCTGACACAGTGGGCGACCAAGTTTCCTAAAAACTCTCCACATTTTCCATAGCCCATCATGATGCAACTGTTTATACTTCTAACCACTAAACCATGTGCTGCTTTGTGCATGCTGGTCGTTGATGCCTTTTCTCACTGCCCTCGCTTATCCTTATCAACAGGTCAGGGGATGGCACATCAATTTGCCAACGTTTCTACGCCTTAAGCCAACTCTGCTGCCAAGCTGTTGGGCAGAACCAAACTGGAGCCATTCCTGGCTTTGTTGCACACCTTTGCACACAAATCACACCAGCTAAGCGGCCACCCATTTCTCGCTGTTCTCACCAGCCATAGCCAAACCCTTCAGAAAGTACAGGAGGAAAAACAGGAAGAAAAATCCTATCACCCCCTGCTGGTTATTTTGCCTGAGGACAGGTATGAGCATTTGGAAAGCTGGTGCACAAGGAAACAAATGGGTGGTGGGGTGTAGGAGTGAGACGGTTTCCTATTAACCCTACAACTGCCACAAGGGAGAACAAACATTCCCCTCCCATTAAAAAAAATCCACTTATGAAGGAAATGGCAGATTAGTCCCATGCTTAGCTGAGTCAAATTGCAGAAAAGCAGCTCTGTCCATGCAGCAGCACTAAGGCCGTAGCTCAGTTTCAGGGTGATACGTCAGCTGTAAAAACAGAAATCCTGTCTTTGTCCCATGGGATTCTCCTCTAGTTCATTAGAACCATCCCATGGCTTAAAGCCATACCCAGGTGTGTGCCAAAAAGCACACAAGCTCCTGTAAAAGTAGTCCCCTCAGAGCATACTGTTGTTCTATAAATGCTCTTTTCCAGCTGGCAGACTGTCTGTGATTTGGCTAAGATGAAATAACTATTAAGCAATGTACATGTTGGTATTGTAAATATTTTAAAGACACAACACTTTTATATTCTTGTCTTACCTTTTATATTCTTGAGTAGCAAAGACATGAAATTATGCATAAATGTTAATCATAGCCAGTAGGTTAATTTAATGTGCATTTAAAAAATATCTTAACTTTACATATCACTAAAAACTTTTAGGTTTTTTGCTTGGTTTTTTTTAAAAAAACGATAGAATTCATCCAGCTAACTTATGTAAATTCGTATAACCGTTTCACAGTACTCTTAAACATTTTTATTCCATTTCTATTATTCCCCCTCACTTGAACCAATTCAGATGCCATCCCTCCCATATTTTAAAAACAAGACACAAAATGTTCTATTTCCTTATACTTGTATCATCAGTAGCAGCAATTTTGAATACAAAAATTATGAAGTTTTGAGTATCTCCATTTGTGTGCTCAACACAGTATCTTTATGAGACCTGACTTTTAGTGACATGTTCACGTATCACTTACTTTGGAACAATAATCCATTAACATGTTTTTAACCCTGCTTTTGTTCATACATAATAGCCTGACCCTCCACCAGATAACGTGTTTTGATAAACATACACAAAAGTCCCACTGAAATGAGTGGCTTGTGTTAACTTGCAAGAGGATCAGGCTGTGAAGTTAAAGCAAGGTGAAGAGTGAGATTATAGCTCCTTAAAGAAATGGAAGGCAAAATGAAGTAGATCTTGTACTCCAGAGTAGCTGACTCTATGAACAAAAGCAAGTTAAGGAGTAATCAATATAGTTAAAGACTGACAGAAACCCCGTTCTTCACAGAACGCACAATTATTGGGGAATTCTCATTCTGTGTGTGTGTGAATGTATGCAGAGAGGTAGTTAACGTCAGGGTAACCCAATCATGTAAATACTGCCTAAGACATTTCAAGTTGGGTACCCACAAATGATGAAATATTTATTTAAAAACATTTTTAACCTGCCCATCCTGCCACAGGCAGCTCTGGGCAGCAAACATTTCAGAATTAGAACATTAAAACAAAACGATTTAAAAATAATACCAAACAGGAGGCATAAACATATCCCCAACCACCCCCCTAATGCATCCCCACCCCAAAACCAGGCGGAACAGCCACACATATCCCCAACCACCCCCCTAACGCATCCCCCCCCAAAGCCAGGCGGAACAGCCATGTCTTGCAATGGCATCGAAACGAGGGGAGATCTGGGACCAAACGGGCCTCCAGTGGCAGGGAGTTCCACAGCCATGGAGCAGCCACCAAGAGGGCTTTGAAGATGTGGGGCAAAGTCTCCCCCAACGAGGTCATGGACTCTTCAGGGCTGCCCAGGTTCATGTTTTCCAAGGACGGCGTTTCATATGGGCAGGGCACAGAAAGCCAGCATGGCAGCCTTGTGAATAGTCCAGGGGTGATAGTTAGCCAAGGAGGCACTGTAGGAGTCTGTGCAAAGCATTGGTGTCTTGGAGCACTCCTGGCTGGTCCTCGGGGCCTCCAGAAAGAGCTGCAGCGAACATAGGACTTGGTGGAGGCAAAGGATAATCTGGCAGTCTGAATCAGCATTCTTTCAGGCAAAACTCCTCCACATCAGCCATGGTGAACCTGGGATCTCTCCCTAGAGAAGTGTCTTTTTCTCTGGGGCGTGTGTGGAGCTGTAGCCCACAGATCCCCCTATTTCCAGTAATGGCAGCTAGAGACTGACCAAGCCATCTCATCAAGACAAAAATCAAATTAAGCAAGCAGTTTAATAGGGCAAAGATGGAAAATTAAGTTCTTTTGATATTAGTGATATAAGTAGAGTCTAGTTACAAAAGTGACCAAGATTATACTTTTCTAATACATCAAATCTGAGTTGCTTGGTATGGCAGGATGCCTTTATCATTTGTATTTTTACCGGTTAAGAGGACCTTAATAGATCGAAATATCGTACAATAAACATTGCTTTAAGGCAACACCTCCTGAAATCAGTTACAGCTCATTTTCATTTCTGGGTCATTTATTTTTCCTGTATAGAACATATTAAAATGTTATTTACAGTGCATACTTATTTATGTTTACCAAGTGAATCCAAAGTGTTTTGCAATTTGATACATTTTTTAAAAAAAATCAGTGAAGTTTAATGCAAGTTGAAAGCACTTGTCTTTATGAAGTCCTTCAGGACTCTGAAGTGAGGATTTGTTTGGACAACTGTATGCAAGTAAAAAAACTGCAGGATTTACGAAGTATTTTTTTCACTTAAAAAGAACAGATGTTTTAATCCCATTTGTCTCACACATACAATTTCCCTCAAAACTCTGATTTTGTACAGGATGCTCCCCCCCCCCCCCCGGCAGTTTGGATTATGCCATCTGTATCAGCCTAGAGTCTGACCTTATTTTATTTCTAAAATATTACTTTCCCCTGTCAACAAACCAATGCCAGAGGGCCAGCCCTACCCGGTTAACTGTGGCAGCTTCATTCTTCAACCCACCATTTTCAAAATGTTCTAGACAAGATCTGTACTAAAAAAATGATTTCCATCTTATTTTCTGAAAGTATTATTTGTTAAATTTCTTCTTCTTCCATTTCTTCTTGCCTGCTGCAAGAGCTGCCTTTTCAGTCATGATCTCTCGATACTTCCTTTTGTTGTACCTAAACAAAATAATCAAATTACTTTTAATAAAGTATGGGAAATAGGGTTCAGTGAAAGAAAACTAGAATACAGAAAAATCTAGACATACAAAAATAAATACAACAGACCCCTACCAATTTGGACCCTACAACTCTAGACGTAGGGAGGGAAGAGGGATTTAAAAATGTCCAGAATTTAGAGCTGCAATCTGCCCCTGGCTAGGGCTGCTGTGGGGTGGCAAAGTACACTCACACAGCTGCACCAGTCCTGGCCAGGAAGAGACACCCACAATTCTAGACATTTTGTGTCTTCCCCCCACCCCCCAAAGTCATCAGGAATTTCAAGTCTCTACCACACCTGGCCAGATTAAGTATAGGATCATGTTTCTTTTACAGCTCAAATGTCTTTGATAGAGTATGACTAAGTAAAGAAACAACCTGCTTTGGTAGTGCTGATGTTATATGCAAGTTTCTGAAATACTGCTGTAATAACACTACCTTCAAATCAATGTAGTCAGTGAGGAGGGGGATCTCTGCATAGCACAGTATAAACACAATCCTGTTTTCTTAGAACAAAGCAATACATTAAACGAACTGCAAGGTTTTTAAAAAAGCATCTTTTACAACAGTAGTTTCTATTTGCACCAGGGGATTTTACATGTCTTAAATTACTCTGCCAAAGCATTTCATGGCTTTCTAAATGCTGCTGCTGACAGTCTGGTCTCCTGTTAATGATGGGCACACACTCAACAAGAGCTGAGATACCAGAAGTAACTTTTTTTTTTTTAAGCTAAGTTTTATTCTGCTAACAGTAGTCATAAGATTTACATGTAGATTAACATTTATTAGTAAACACAAACCACACAGCCCATCTTCAATAACATAACTGTTGCTTTTCCTTCGCAGGTCTCCTGTTCCCACATCAATTAGCAGTGTGAGCAAGATCAGCAATTTCAGATCCTGTTGAGACTGCTGATTGCCAACCAACACACTAAAACGGTCAGATTTTTGGACAGCTAATCCTTAACAGTTATTGCAAATGAATATTTTTATATTAATGTGTGGCTATAAGTATAGTGACTTGATTTAGCCAATGTCGTATAAGGGAGAAATAACGCAAGCTTTCATAACCAGCACAGCAGTGCATTTCAAGCCTGAGGTACTTCAACCCCTGCCATTTTTACCATAGGCTTCTCACAATCATTTATATAAAAGTGATGTAGGGTAAGATGATTTTTCAGATCCACATCTAAAATGGATTAGGCTGCTACATCAACCCCATAATACACACAAATTATCTTTTAAAATGAGATTTTAAAAGCAAATGCTATGTACAGAAGCAACATGTAACCTAACAGCACATTTTTATTATTTTGCAGACAAAAATCGCTCGTATTCACCATAACCTGGGTGCTGCTACTTTGACTGCAGAGTCAGACTTTGGGGTTGTGGAAGCTCAGCCATATCTTATTTGTTTGGATCAGTTTAAATTAGTGTCACCCACTGATGTGGACTATGTGCTTGGAGTAATGTGGGTACCAGCTGTGAATTAGATCCTTGCCCATTCTGGTTGGTGAAAGCCAGCCAGGAGACGGGTCTGTTGCTGGCTGGGATGGCCAATGCCTCCCTTCGGGAGGATAGGTTATCAGACACCCTTAAGACTGCCGTGGTCCAGCCCCTGCCCTTTTGGACGCTAACTCCTCAGCCAACTATCGCCCTTGTCTCTAAACCTTCCATTACTGAACGTGTGGTTGCTGAGCAGCTTCAGGCTCATCTCAATGCTATCTGATTCCTGGACCCATTTCAGTAAGGTTTTCGTCCGGGGCATAGCACAGACTGCACTTGTGGCCTTGGTTAATTATCAAGGAAACTGGGCCCTGTTGATTCTATTAGAGCTTCCAGTGGCCTTTGATACAGTCGATTGTGAGATGGTGTTGACATAAATGTGGGACCTGACAGGAGTGAGCAGGACAGGTTCCGGTGGATGGTGATGAGAGATCGCTCATCGTCCTTTCAGGATCTCACTTGTGGTGTCCCGCAGGGTTCCATCTTTTCTCCTCTCTTGTTCAATATGTATCTAAGGCCGCTGGGAGGCGAGGTGCTATCAGTATACGGATGACACCCAGCTCTCTCTCTCTTTTTCATCTAACCTGGGTCCTGCAGTTTCGGTGCTTACCCAATGCCTGGCTGCCATTGGGGACTGGATGAGGGTGAGCCAATTGAAGCGGAATCCAAACAAGACGGAAGTGATGATGGCTGGCCAACCTTGTGACTTGGAGGGGATTAGGACTGCTGTCATTGATGGAATCTGGCCCTCTCTAGTTACTCAGGTTCGCAGCCTTGGAGTACTTCTGGATCCCTTGCAGCACCTAGAACATCAGGTTGGGGCAGTGGCCAGGAATGCTTTTCACCAACTCCAGCTGGTGAGGAGGCTGCAGCCCTTTCTTTCCGATTCAGATCTAGCCACCATCATCCATGCCTTCATTACCTCAAGGCTATATTACTGCAGTGCCCTCTACATGGGACTGCCCTTGATGATGGTTCAGAAGCTGCAACTGGTGCAGAACGCAGCGGCCCAACTTCTTTCAGGGACAGGTTGCCATGAGCACATTATACCCGTGCTTTAGAGTCTACATTGGCTACCTATAGCTTTCCAGGCACAATTCAAGGTACTGGTTTTGTCCTTTAAAGCTCTAAACAGCCTGGGCCTCTCATCTGAAAGACCAACCTTTCCTACCATGCTCCACTGTGATTGGCTGGGAGCACTCTCTTGTGAATACCACCTGCCAATCTTGTTCATATGATAAGGGCCGTCAGACAGACTCTCTCAGGTGCTGCCGCAGTATTTTGTTGAACTTCTTCCCCTGAACGTCCACCGTAGCCCAAGCCTCAGCATATTCTGGAGGCAGTGTAAAAACCTTTCTTTTTGGCAAAATGTTTGGCAGGTGGGGGTAGAGGATGGTATGGGTGGATTTTTAAAGGGATTTAAACATATTTTGTGTTTTTAATATTGTAAGCCACCCAGAGCCTATGGGGAAGGGTGGGAGAGAAATTTAAATAAATAATAAATAATCCGTCTTCTTGTTACAGCAACACTTTCTCTTTCAACTCTAATATATTTCTACCATTAAAACTACAATGGCTCATTTGTAAATACCTTCTAAATTCAGAATCTGCCAGCAGTTCTTCCACAATGGTTTTCTTCCTTTCCTTCTTGGGAATTCGAGCATGGTAAAAGTCTATTGGATTGTCAACAACAGTTCCAACCTGAGAAAAGAAAATTTTAAATGCATCTTCCTACCATGTAAAATGTTCAGAATTTGAGATTGCTTTAAATAAGGCCACAGCAGTTGTGGTTAGGTTGGGAGAAATTATGAAAAGGTGCTAATACAAAATAATGAATGTTTGCATGTGTAAAAGAAAACCTTTTTTTGGGTGCAATTAACAGTGTGATGAACAGAGGAAGTGCTACGTGACAGTTTCCTTTGGTGAAATCCACCCAATTACTCAAGATTATATTTTATTTATTGGAGGATGGGAGGGAAGAGAAAGTCATTTGATCCCTTAGGGAATCAATTTTCTTACTGCTGTCGCAGCAAAGATTTTTTTGGCTCTTCCCATTAACTTTTAGCCCAGCATGGATCAGCAGCAATCCACCTACCAACTTAAACATGACTTAATGGCCCTTTTCAAATGGGTGGCCCCCTCCTCAGACATGTGTGCGGGAGGGGGTGCCCATGGGAACACCAGCAGCGGTGGTTGGGGGTACTCCACCCATCACCCACGAATGGAGCAACTGGCACCAATGCGGATTTCTCTGTGTGGAGATGGGTGTGCGCCTGCACCCACCTCCACCTACCACTGGCGCACACCCATCCCCCCACCCACTGTGGCCCGTTTGAAAAGGGCCCAAGTTACAATATTGTATTTACCACACTTATCACTTCCTATTCCCATCAGGTGTTGCAGCATCAACACATGATGGGAATATCCCTGATGACAGGAGGGTGGAGGTGGTAAGGTTTTCCCTGGTGGCAGCAGGGGAAGGAGTGCCAGTTTGTGGGACTTGCCCCGTTATTATGGAGGTGGTGACAGATTGGGATATTAGCTAAGTGAGATTGGGGGGGGGGGGGAGAGATTTTATTGTGATTGTTTGAATTTTTTCTGTATTTTTGAAAAAGTTAAATTGTATATTATGTTAGATCGTTGTGTTTCTGGGTCCCCTGTGTGGAAAGTACCCAGTACTGTATTGTATTTTTGCTTTTGTTGTAAGCCGCCTCGAGTCCGTTGGAGAGAGTGCAGGGTATAAATTAAAATGGAAATGGAAGTGGAAAAAATAAAGCATTCTGTGACAACTCCAGTAGCTCAATGGAACCAGTCCATAGTTATGAAATTTTAAATAAGACTGTGGGTGCAGTCCAGTGGCCCGCTACACACCTGCAGTGGCAGAACATGCGCTGCAGGCATACGCACGCACACAGCAAAGGCACAACCTGAGCCGACCCAACTCCCAAGCCCACACCCTCTGCAGGAAGGAGCAGACAGATCCTGCACCATTCCCTGGGCCGCATGGGCTCAGGTTGGCCAAGGTTGCACCTGTGTTGCGCTGCGCACATGCATTCTAGCAGTACACTGCATACATGGGTTGCACATGCAGGCCATTGCATTACACTGTGTATTGTTTTAATAAAACTCTTGTAAAGAAGAATGCATTGTGAGACAAGATAGCTAAATCTGAAAGACTGGGTATAAATTTATTACCACCACATGCCAATGTAATGTAACTGTGATAAGTTACAAGTCAGAAAATTACAAATATCTATGTCTGTACACACACAAAGATAGCTTAGTACCCCCACAAATCCCATTCTTAAACTGTCAATCACAGCTAACGTGTGTTTAAAGCTTAGACAATGAATTAGAAATCATAAATGCAAGAACGAACACTAATTTAGCAATATGCACGCCTAATTGTACAAGTGAGCTTGTGCAAATGGCCAGCGTAACAAATTTATTAGCAGGGGGAAACAGATCAGTTCTGGACTGTTAAAGCAGGAATCCAAATCCTTTGTTTTGCTGCTCTTACCTGAAAGTACTTGGGAGGGCCCTCTCTGTCATTCTTCTTGTAAAAACGCTTAGGATCGATGGCAGCCCTCATCTTCAGAGCTTTAAGATCATTTTGCAGTTCCTCTGTCATTTCTGGGGCTTTCATGCCAAACCATCCATCACCTGTTGTTTTCTCTCGCTCTGCCTGTGAGAGTATTAACATCAATCAATTAGTACTGTAATGTAAAATATTAATACTTTTATGAAAATAAACCAGATGTGCATACCTACAAGACAACTCTGTTAATGAGCATAAGCAAGATACATTACGGCTAGGTTCTCTCTTAGGCTGCTTGCCGATGTTCAGGGAGGGGGCGGGTACTAACGGGAGTTTAGCTTATGTTAGCATGGTCACATGAAATCCCTGCTCATGTGTGTGAGGTTTTTAAGCGCTAAATTCAATAACGTGATACAGGGATGGATTTTGAGCCCTGTATCACATTATTTAATTTAATGGGAGAACAGGAAAATAACGCTAAAACCCCCACGCACATGAGCGAAGATTTCACGTGACCATGCTAACACCTGCCCCTCCCTGAATGTTGGCAACCAGCCTTAGTCCTTACATGATTGACGTAGCAATAAAAGCTAAAATAATTTTTAAAAACAGCTTTTTTGCAAAGAGTTTCCTTTGCTGCAACATTTATTAACCCGCATGGTTCTACTCAGTCTTACTCCACAATAAAAGATATCGCACATGACTTGAGGCGCATAGGCCGGTGAAAAGTAGTAAAGGCTGCTGAATTTTAAAACAGAAGATTGCACTATTTAAGGTTTACTTCAGAGACCGGTATAAACTCTTGACTTTATAGATCAGCACTATCTAGTTCAGAAAGTAAAGCCTTTTAAAACCTTGATCTTAGTTGTTTTTAGTCGTCAATGTTTTGAAGGTCAAAATAAGGTACAATCAGACTGCATAAAATGGGGTATTCCTACAGAGAGAATGCTATCAGAGAAGGCTATAACCTTTTGAAAACATGCCAGTTAATTCAACTGGAGCCAGGAGCAAGTACAAGGCAAAGATTCTACTCAAACAAGAAATAAGTCTCAGAATTTGGCCCTTAAACTTTATTCTACATGCCAACTGAAAATTATTCCCATCAATGACAACTGGAATTTGAAATTAAAATAAAAAAACATGGGCCTTATGTATGTCCTTCTAAATTTCCACACAATCACTTTATAATTTTTTTCTGGACTCAATGGCTCTCCACTTACCCTGCGCTGTTTCTTTAATTGATATGTTGATTCTCGGAAGGGTGGAACACATTCCTTTTTTTCAAAATCTGGAGTTATTATACTTTTCTGCAAGAGCTGTAAGAGATTTAAAGATACAATTCATCTGAATTTACCATGCATTGGGCTACACAAACAACATCCCAAAAGGTACTCTAAGGAATTTGAGAATTATAATCACAATAAAATGGCTCCTGTGTGAGTTAAGCTTTCCCGCTCCATAACTAAGAAAGTCCTCTAATCACAAAAGGAAACACCGCACTAGCCAGTTCTAAAAAGCAGTAAGCTAGTATTGGAGAAAGCAAGACTGCAAGCTAATGTAAACTGAGCTTTCAGGGGATGGAATGGTCTAAGAAAACAGCTTTGTGGGAAGGCAATGCATGCCTAAATTCCCCTAATATTTTGAAATCTCATTTTGGAATAACCCAGCAATCTGTTAACTCAATAGTTCACACATGTATTGTAGGTACTATACAGGCCTAACCTTTCCTAAGGAGAGCTACTGCAACTGATTGACAGAGTTCTAGCTGTGAATAAAATTGATTGAAATCACAGAATTCTAATCAATTTCGATGACCACAGACAGCACAAGCATAAATTGTTAATACATCATAGTAGAAGCTCATTTCTAGATAAATACATGTTTAATGGTTTTTAATGGTCAATATTTTTTCTTCTTCTTTCATGGGATAATCCCATGTTTTACACTTAAGCAATTTTATTTTTTTTACATTTATGCCATATATATTCTGTACATATTCCAAAATATTTAAATGATTTTGGCAACAAAGATTTGTTATTCCCTCAAAACTTTATTAGACTTTTAAAAAAATAAATGTTGCATTAACAGCAATTTTACTATCTCTGAATTCCTATTTACCTAGACATCTGTATAAATAGAACGTTGAATATATTTTACCTCCTCTTTCTTTTTTTCCTTTAATAGTTTCATTTCACATGAGCCAGGCTTTTGTTTCCCTGCATCAAAACTAATATATACGCCTCCAAGCTGCTTCATACTCAGACCAGGATCTATGCTGCTTGACAGTTGTAACCTAAAAGAAAAAGGACCAGTTATTTAAAAGTATCAGTCCTTGGCGTGTCTCCATTGGCCATGAACACTCAGCTCAAGTTTCAGAAAAAATTATTTGATCCTTTTTCTGTGGCACTGGGCGCACATCTGACGGTGGCTGTGAAAGGATTTCTACTTCTCAATACTGAAGAAGAGAGCTACATAACAAAAACGAAGGAAAAAGAAGAGAGCGACTACCTGATCCAGCTAAACATTCCGCCAACATTTGGGTGGCACTCTGACCCAAGCGCTAGCACCCCCACCAATGTGTCAGCGGAGCTGCCTGGTCGGGGTGGAATGCTGGCAGCCAGGGCTCAATGCCCCCCTCACAACCACCGACCACACCCCCTGCACGACGGAGCACAGCAAAATAAGAGACTCTCCGGACCCCCATCCCCACAGGAATGCCGAAACATCCCAGGGCTTTACCATGAACGTCCAATAGGGCTAACACGCCCCTGGGCTGCGGTCTCCATTGCACCTTGGGATGGATGCTCGTGCTACCCCTGTACCTGGTTCTGAGCAGTTGCAGGGGCTGTGCAACAGTGGCTGGTGTCCAAAGATCCCGGTGGGGCTGGAGATGCGCGAGGGGAAGGATACTATTCATCCCTCCCAGTCACCCTCACGCACCCCTGAAGGTGTTTCTGGGTCTGGTTCCCCACATCCTGAAACTGGGCCGGGTTGGGCTGCTGTAATGTACCTGTGTGTGAATCTCTTCTGGGCTTCGGGAGCTCTGTACCCCAAGGTCTGGTTACTTCTCTGCCAAACGCCAAGAAGGGCAACTAATTGATCAACTCACAGGGTAGTGAAGTGAAGAGCTGATCAATTAGTCACCCTTCTCGGAGACTGGCAGAGCAGAAGCCCAGACCTTGCAACCATGCACAGGAACACTACAGCAGCGAGAAGGCTAGAAGCAGCAACTGCTCCCTGCACGCACAGGGGCCATGGGACCAGCCCATCCATGGGACAGGATCCCCCAGTGGGACTCAGCACTGCCACCGAGCTCAATGCTTGAGCCAGCTGACTGGCAAGGGATCCAGGTGCATGAATCTGGCCCGGCTGGTCCCCAAACACTCCAGTAATGGGTGATGGCAGGGCAGGGGGAGCAGGCGACATTGGGACTTGTTATGAGGGTGGATGGGATTGGGACCAGCCCTGCCTCACAGGGTCATACCCCTCCTGGGAGTGGCTGGGTTGTGTAGTGCATTCCTCACACACATGGGGGCAGCACAGCAGCGCTTCTAAAGGCTGCAGGAGTCACCACGTGGCCAGCCACCACCATGAGCTGCTCAAAACATACTTCACCTTGCCCCATGCCACGACCACTGACCCGACACCAGCCTCATCCCCCTCTTCTGTTGCATCTGCCCCTCGTCCATTCCTGCCCCATCCCCATTGTTCCATGCCTGCTCCCATCTCAGACCAGCCACCCTTGCAGGATGCAGCGCAATGAGCTCTGGCATATCGGCACCTTCTGCTGGCGCATCTCCCTTACAGAGTGGCACAGAGCTGGATCAGGGAATACATCCCAATCTCTGGCATATCTAGCTTTTTGGCATTTAAGAGGCAGCTCAATGTTGCCCAAATGCCTTTTTTAAAGAAGTTCATTTTGGCTTCCACAATGAAAAAGGTTCATTTATTCCTTATTTTAATATCATCTTCATCAGGGAATTAAAAAAGTTGGAATACGCTGAAAAAAAGGAACATTTGGAATACTTAGACACTAGAGCCTATAGGTTTTCACCCACATGCAGTATTATGGGCCACCTTAGTAACAGCACTTTACATTAACTTAAAAGAAAACTATGACAAGGTAGTGTTGGTTATTTCATTCGGATAAATGGAACAAATGAACCCATGAAGACTGCTAAGCAGCCACTTTGAGGGAAGTAGTTTATTGACAAAATTTAATGAAAACTACAAATGCTGAGAAAATTACAAGTTGTACTTGCCATTCATAAAGCCTAAGATGCAAACACTTTTGCTCTTTGGATCTTTAATGCTTTTTAGCCCACAGCTGTATATTTGAAATCTACAAATGGCAACATGGAGTGCACAAAACAGTACAGCCCACATATGATAATTGGTTCAGCAAGCCGGCAAGCAAGCATGTCTCCCGATTCCTGTTACCCTACTTTAATACATTTTTAACGAACATCTGGACTGCAAAATTCTGAAACCCATCAAAGTTAGTAAAAGGCAAAACTCTCACCTTTAATGGGACAGGATTGCACCTATAGGATAAACAAGGACTAGGGCTGAAATGAGAATGCTTTTGCATTCTCGTGAGATTCTCATAGCCCTGGCAAGATCTTGTGCATTCTCGACAAAGGTTCTTGAGAATCTCATGAGATTCTCGAAAGCCTCGTGAGATTCTTGAAAACCTCAAAACAAGCTTTGTGCATGCACAAAATGCCCCCCAGTGGTCATTTTCAACAAGCTTGCAAGAACCTGATTCTCAACCTTGAAAATCTCGTTTCAGCCCTATTCTATATGTTATGGAGAACCATGGAGGAAATCAACCCTATGGTACTCAGTACAATGTCATCCCATGGTGGAGCAGCATGAACAATCAAGGGTTCTTGCTGTTATATGCTTATGCTACCATCCTATGGACTCTGAACAAAGCTACTGCAAACAATTAACTAGCGGTTCTATAATTTGTGTTATAATTTTATTCATTTTAATATACAACCTTTGATGATAGTTTTATTGATCCACCCTCTTTTCTATTCCTATAGATTCCCATGTATGGTATTTAATAGTGAATGAGTATTTTCATTAAGATATTTTATTTTTACATAGTTTTCTAGTACCATATTACAGGCGCTTTACTGTTTATGTAAACTAATTGTTGACACCCCTGACGAAGAGCTCATCTTGGAACGCGATGGGTTTTTGATTTGAAGCTTGGAATTCATAATATAGCTATTTTGGCTTTTTAAAATTATTGAAATTGTGTGTACGTAGAGATTCTATTGCATCTTTTAAAAAAAATGTTTAGGAAATTATTGCAATTGTTTGCAGTATCTTTGTTGTCTTTTGACTTTGTGCTACCGACTGGTCTTTTGTTTGTGTTAGTGATGCCATATGGACTCTGGCCAATAGGTGGAGTCCATTGGATGGCAGCATAAATAGATGAAGCTCCTACATCCCCTCCAGCAGTAAGCTTTCATATTGTCTGCAATACAGCTGTGCAACCTGGAGCTTTTTCTTCTCCATTTCACCAGCAGGGAATGCAAAGTTTCCTGCTGATGAAAAGGACAAGGAAAAGCTCCAGACTATACTGCAAAGCCCCCAGCTGGGGAAAGCGACAAAGCAAAGCTCACGCCTGGTGAGATGGAGGTGTCACAGCTCCCAGCTGGCGAAACTGGCAAGACCGAAACCCTGCTGCCAAGTTCATGCCGTGGTGTTTTTTTGGCTGCCCTGTGGGTCTGCTGAGGAGTCCCCAGATTTGTTCTGGGGAACAAATCTCAGCAAACGGGAGTTCAGTTTGTGGGTTGCTCCCAGGTCTGGGTGGCCAAACGTAATGCTTGCCCCCATGTTCAGAGCCTGGAATCATGGCAGGCATTATGGTTCGCAGCAGAAAAAAGAGGTATATAGGAGCAGTACAATCAGAGCAAATGGCACAAACACACACACATATATATAGAAAGAGACTGCTCTCAGCAAAGAAATAAAAGTTCCCCAAGTTAATTTTTATTGAATATTGACAATTTTTAATTGTCAAAGGGGAGGCTGTATAATTCATATAATGTATCTCCAAGAACTGTATGAAAATTTATAATAGCAAGTGCAACTTGCTAAAATAGTACAGGAGCAGATATACACATGGATAAACAAAGTACCAGAAGTATATCCAAGCAAGATAAACACAAAGGTAAAGTTGCAACAAAGATTGATACAACATACCCAATATAAATCCAACCTACATAGTATAGGCAAACAGGACTGATTATATTGAAGACACTAACAAGGTTGTCTGAGAACAGGCAAACAACAATGTGAATAATACATCAATGTTTCGCTAGCCATGCGTAGCTTCCTCAAGGGTTTCTCTAGTTTCTTCTCTTGTGTCCTATTCAAACATAATATACATTATGTCACTATATATTGAAGCTGTTATTAAAGCTGTTATTAAATATCTGTATTTTATTGATATGTATGTCTATCAATCAACATGTGTAGGACTTAAGACCTTCAAAAGGGGGACAATTTTAGACTTGTAGTAGGCTCCAATTCTTCACCAAAGATTGTATCAGAGTAAACAGGAAATGAATTATCATATTAGTCCAAGTATAGATATTAGATATACAGTGCAACGTGCTACTCACCAAGTTTTGGAGCACCTAATTGAGTAAATGCCAGATGAAACTAAAAGTTCTAACAAAACAAACTCTATACCTATGGGCCAATTGATATTATTGAATCTCTCTCAATTCAATGCCAGATGAAGCTGCAAGTTCTAACAAAACAAACTCTATACCTATGGGCCAATTTATATTATTGAATCCAATAGGTCATTAAGACCACGTGGTTCAATTGTATCTAGCGTCAAAATCCAATAACTGTCCCTAGTGGCCAATAATTTGGGGTTAATTGGAGGTATTAGTGTTTCAATTCCGCAAAATATAAACTCATTGCTGTCTTTTTATGGTGAGTGTTGTAATGCTCAACAAGAGGAGCTGATGGAGTCCTTGTTGTCAGTCTACTACGATGTTCTGTGATCCTGATCTTAAGATGTCTACTAGTTTTTCCTACAAATAGTTTCCTGCAAGGGCACTGAATGCCATAGATCACCCTTGTGGTATTGCAATTTATAAAATCATTAATGTGGAATGTTTTACCTTTTTGATCCACAAATGTTTTTGTCTTAAAGCTATGCGCACAATTAATGCAATGTCCACAGGGGTAGTTTCCTGTTATTCTCTTGCTATCTATAGTCCTCTGTGACAGGGAGGGCAATTTAGCCCTAATGATGTGATCACTTAGATTCCTCCCACTTCTGTAAGCACAGAGGGGTGGAGAAGCACATCCTTTTATATGATCGATTGTGTTCCAATGTCTCAAAATAATTTTCTTTAGCAAGTCAGTAAATGCTTGAGACATAGCTGGGAACTTTGCTAGTTTTACAGGAGGTTTTCCCTATTGAGAAGGCCTGTACATCGAGACTTTTTCAGGTTTGTGGTGACTTTATATTTATACTAGGGAAATGAGATTGGACCTGTAGAGTTTAGTGGTCTAACTATCCTCGGTTTAAAATTTCCCTATATGTGGTACAGACAAGTACTGCTGTTTACCAGTTAGTGAAGAGAACAGTTTACTTGATTAGGCACGCCAAAACTTGGTGAGTAGCACATTGCACTGTATAGCTATACTTCGACTAATATTCAATTCAATTCAATTTATTTCGACGTGACCATTGGTCATTGTCAACAAACAAATAAAAACATTTATAACCAACCATACAAACATATAAAAACAAGAACCCTTCTAACCTCCTCAAGCTACCCAATTTAAATCATGATGTAATTTGGTTATTATTCATGGGCCTACTCCTTACTCATTACCATAGATTTTGTACTACAGACAAAAATCTACTCTATCACTTCCATGTAACGGGTTCCTACTTATCTGTACAATCGTACCTATTAACAAGAAAATTTGTTCCACCGTACACAATATAAAATTAAAATAGACAGTATAATATACTGACATTAATAAATTATACTACTAAAGCTTTAAACTCTAGGAATTTCTTCCTCAGGTCCATTGCTTGCTCTAAAAACCGCATCACACTATGCGTTATCTCAGGGTCTGTGTCTAATAGTGCCATCTGCATAAGAAACATTGGCATGGCTCCCTGATATTTCCCAAGGGGAGACATCATCAACTCCCTCCGAATCGAATCATAAAGGTGGCATTCAAACAAAGCGTGTTGAGTGGATTCCACAGATACAGCATCAAAAGGGCAAAAATGATCCTGATATGGGGTCTGCGCAATCCGTCCCTCCAATACCCTTATAGGAAGCGCATTTACCCTAGCCTCTAAGAATAAGTGCTTTCCCCTAAAAGAAGCCTTAGATCTCAAACAGTTTGCCCTACATCCCAACTGCGGGGCACTTGGACTAATATGATAATTAATTTCCCGTTTACTCTGATACAATCTTTGGTGAGGAATTGGAGCCTAGTACAAGTCTAAAATTGTCCCCCTTTTGAAGGTCTTAAGTCCTACACATGTTGATTGATACATATACATATATATACAGATATTTAATAACAGCTTTAATAACAGCTTCAATATATAGTGACATAATGTATATTATGTTTGAATAGGACACAAGAGAAGAAACTAGAGAAACCCTTGAGGAAGCTACGCATGGCTAGCGAAACGTTGATGTATTATTCACATTGTTGTTTGCCTGTTCTCAGACAACCTTGTTAGTGTCTTCAATATAATCAGTCCAGTTTGCCTATACTATGTAGGCTGGATTTAGACTGAATATGTTCTATCAATCTTTGTTGCAACTTTACCTTTGTGTTTATCTTGCTTGGATATACTTCTGGTACTTTGTTTATCCATGTGTATATCTGCTCCTGTACTATTTTAGCAAGTTCCACTTGCTATTACAAATTTTCATACAGTTCTTGGAGATACATTATATGAATTATACAGCCTCCCCTTTGACAATTAAAAATTGTCAATATTCAATAAACATTAACTTGGGGAACTTTTATTTCTTTGCTGAGAGCAGTGTGTGTGTGTGTGTGTGAGTGTGTGAGAGAGAGAGAGAGAGAGAGAGAGNTGTGTGTGTGTGTGTGTGAGTGTGTGAGAGAGAGAGAGAGAGAGAGAGAGACAGAGAGAGAGAGAGAGAGAGACAGAGAGAGAGATATTATGGTTCGACACACTTCATTACAAGAGTGACCACCCTCAGGCCTGGGGGCCAAATGTGGCCAGCAACTAGGTTTTATTTGACCCTTTTCCAGTGCCTACCCCAAAGCACTGAAAGATGAGGCTCAGGGAAATGGAGCAGAGATGAGGACATGCAGTCATGGACACAGGACAGTTCCATAATTTGGACCCTCTTCTTTCTGATTGTGCCCTATAAGCACCGACACACACCCAACTTCTATGTGGCCCTTGGAGCCTGTACTAATTTTCAAAGTGGCCCTTGGGAGAGAAAAGATTCCCCGCCCCTGCCCTGTGATATAAACATACATGGCTTACTTAGCAACTGTGAAAACATTTCTAAGGTGAACACTTAAGGTAGACCTATGAATTGCATTTCTCACTATTAATTTATTTAAAATAGATTATCTTATTTTACTTACATAAAAAGTAGCAAAATATTAAAAAAACAAAAATAGTTCTGCTTTCTAAATGACAAATGGTTTTCAATACCAAGGACACTGCATTACATACTAGAATCTTTAAGCCATACTTCACAGGTGATGATTGTTAAATGAATTTAACAATCTATGAGATGATGCAAGAGAACAGAGTCTTTCTGGTTCAGGGGAAAGGGACCACCAAAACTATAGGAAAGGTTGCTTAGGTGGTGAGAAATGAAATGCAGTCAGTGACACCAGGTGAAGGCAAGCTACGGCAAGAAATATTTAAAGAAAGGTACCACAGTAGATGTTTAGGCTGGTCACAACACCTGTACCTACCTGGATGTGTATTTTTAAAGGTTTGTCAAATGTGGAACTACAATTCCATGTTGGGTCAGCAATCCCAGTTTCACATGTGCAGATTGCAAGTAACATTTTCAAATGCCTTTATGTCATTGCCAGAGCTCCTTGCTATTTATTCTATATATGTTTCTCTGGAGGCTCACTATATGCCTAGTAGAAGATACTTACAAATCATGCTTTTTGTTTTTCAATGACGATGCAGGTTCATCTTCATCTAAAAACTCCTCTTCATCTAAAAACTCCTCTTCGTTTTCCTCCATGTCTGAAGACTCCTGGTTTCTTTCCTTTTCTTCATCATTACTTTCTGCTTCGCTCACTATGTTCTCCTGCTCTAAGTAATACTTTTTGCTGGAGCCCAAGCCAGGGGTTCTGTCTATTACAAAGAGCCCATCATGCGACAAATCATCTTCTAAGGCTTTGTCCAAGATGCTTTTTTGATTAGTGGAATCTGTAGAACACACAGTTTCTTCTATTTCATTCACTTCCTCTACATCACTGTCTTCAGAGTCATTACTCTCAGAACTAATGAGCAACACATCAGAATCCTTTTTATCAATTGCTTTGTCTGTTAAGCATGGAGGGGATTTAGTTGCTAATTCTTCATGGCTTCCCTCAATGTTTACATTGACATGAGTTATTTTACAGTCATTATCACTTCTATCATTCGCTTGCAATGAAAATATGTTCTTTTGTGGGCTGCTTGCTGTTTTAGACCTCTTGCAAAGTTCTATTAATTCATCTGGTCTCTGGGTAGCCTCCCTAATAGCTGGTTTTTGGTAACCTGAATTTTTTTCACTTCTATCTGGAGTTATCTGCCTTTGATACTTAAAAGATTCTTCAAGGCTCCTGTGATCAGATTGAGACACCCTTATACACTCTTCCTGCGACTGTTTTTCAATTATTTTTCTCTCCTTTTGTACAGTTTCATCACATTCTTCCTCGGAGATCTCTGATGTTTCTTTTTTAACACATTCTTCAGTAGACCTTCCCTCTCTCTTTTTAGGGCTGCTGTGTGCTGTATCAGTAAAGCAAACTTGTTTTACTTCTTGGAGTATCTCCTTTGTTGTTTGTTTCTGAGGCGATTCCTTGGTACATATTTTCCCCATTTGTCTAGGGCTGCTGGGTTTTATATGAGTTACATCAACTTGTTTTGTGTCATTGCTGGGAGTAATATTTGCAGATTCTGTATAGCATTCTCCCTTAAAGAGGCTGGATTGCTTATTACTCCGAGTGAGGTATTCTGTAGATAAAGAGGAAACTTGCTCTGTATCAGAATCATGTTTTGTAGCTTGCTCGGAGTCAGAGATGACTACTGGCTCAGATAGTTTTTCCTCTTCTAGCACAATTCCACTATCTTTTTTCTCAGTCTCTTTAGTGGTTTCTGCTTGCAGTTTCATTAACATGCTTCTAGTTATTCTTTTAGCTGTAGCAGGTGGCTCTGCAACAACTCCAGAACACCATGATTCTGCATCAGAAACTTCTTCAGCTTGGGCTTCACAAACTGGATCTGGTAAGAATTTAGCTTTATCTTGTCTACTTCTAGTAGTCCTTACAATACTAGCTGTCCGGCCTCCGGAAACAGTGGAAGAGCATGACTCGGTTTCAGAAATATCATCATCGTCATCTTGAGATTTGATTACTTCATTTAGCAGAGCTTTCTTGTTATGTCTATTCTTGGCTGGAGAATCTGGTTGATAAGGAATGGCAATTTGTCGTCTTCTTGTTATTCTTATGAACAACGGTGTTTGAAGACCTGACACAGAAGAGCAATTTGACTCTGCTTCAGAAAGATCTCCCTCAGCTTGCATCTCTGAAACTAATTCTGATGAATGTATAGATTTGCTCTTATTCTTACTTGTCTGTACTTCAGGTGAATCTTCAAGATCTAGTTTTTTTTCTGCTTCTTCCACCTTCTCAAGCTGAGCTTCATGAATGGTTTCTGGTTGAGAATTTAGTTTACATCTGAGCCTGGTCATCCTTGTGGGTGTGTTTGCTTCAGCAGAGACCAGCTTGGGAAAGGGGAAAAAATGTTACCATTAATATGCAAAATGATTTCCACAAATACACTTTCATAAAAGCCACAGAAGCAGTTCACCTCAATTTCACAAATATTTGGACCCTTGAAGTAACTGTCTACAGGAAGTTAGCCATAACCTTGGTCCTCTTAATATTGCACAACCTGCATGTGAAGCTGCTTCTTGTGCCCTCTGCCTGCCTCCATATGCCATCTGAAAACTAAGCACCAAAATTTTGGCCACCTGCTGGTAAAGTTCTGTTTCTTGATATCTGTACTGTTGAACACCCGAACGAAGACAAACATTATGTTTTTATTTCCAATATGATTTCCCTAATTATTCTATTGTTCTATATATCTCTGCATAATCCTTTATTAAATCTACCAATTTTTGTGGGATTCTTTGTTTCAACTGGACTTAGGGCTCCCCTGGCTCTATCAGTCTCAGAAGACAGAACGGTTTTGGGGCTGACCCCTGGACAAAAGTGGACAAACTTTCTTTTGCAATCCCTTAAACCAAAGATTGCACAAAATGCACAAGAACAGAGATTCCACAAACCAGGCACACTATCTTCTTATCAAAAAGGAAGAACAGAAAGGAACCTCAAAACAGACAAAAAGCTAATATGCTTTGAAACTGGCATTGACAGTTTGCTAGAAATAACGCTAAGGGAGACAAATTCCAGAGACAGGATTCCTAAACTATAAAGCCAGGTCCCCATTTCCAGAGCATGTCACCCCAAGAATTGATATCAGCTCTTGCCAAGTTACAATATAGCATAGAGTCAGTCTTTCAGAGAGTATAGTCCTAATAATCATTGAAGAATCCAGCAAGCATCAGCATCCTGATCTGTATAATAAATGCCTAGATTGTCATCAGTGCAAACATATGGCTATAAATTCCAGGCACTAGCAGGAATTTCTTGGTAAGCAAAATGTAACCCTTTTAGTCTACCATCTATCTTCTATAGCTATAAAGCTTCTGACCACTGTGGTATCCAAGCAGCAACATTGCAGTATTCTATCTAGCACAGCACTGCCAAAGGCACAGATGAACGTTGCCTGCATTGCAGGGGGAAGGTGGGAGAATACTCCTTGCTAACAATAAATAATGAAAGGCACTACACAACTGCCGATATCTGAGAAATCATAACAAATCCAGGAGAATTCACTAAGCTTTGAGTAATTTCTACATCATCATATTGCTATACAGAACCACTTAAGGTTAAAAACAATGTTTCCTACAAGCCACATCACAGAAAGCTTCACAGAAATTGTAGCTGCAGTAAAGACAGATCTAGAAAAGCAGCAGGAAGTGCTGATATAAGTTTAACTGATCCGTGGATCTAGCCATCTTTTTAAAATGGTCTCTTAGCATAGTCTGCAGTTGGACTACATTGAAACCTAACATTTCCCAGTAAATGTACCATTTTCAAGGCACTGATATTAGACAAAAGAATAGCTTTGCAAATAGGAGACATGCAGCCTTATTCGCAGGGTCATTCTACTATGAGGGTGCATCCTCAGAAGAAGAAAAAAAGGAGGGGAGGGGGATGAGCCAGAATGAAGGTGACTCGGTGCCGCAAGGAAATGCCAGCGCACCATCTCTCTGGCTGCTCCACTCAGCCGGCTGTATCAGTGGCCGCAGGGTAAGCGACTGGCCCCAGCTGGCCTAGGGCTTACCTGGGAGGCAAGAGAATAACCCGCCGATCTAGTTCCTACAGGCCCAGGCCCATCTCCAAGGCCGTAGGGGCTAGGGCACGTCACGGGCTCCCACACGGCCTCTCCCGGGGGATCCATGGAGTCACAGAAGCCCCCAGAAGAGGAAATCACTGTCCTTTCCCGCCGCTGGGCTGGGGCTCTAAGGAAAAACTCGGTTCCATCGAACTCCCCCCCACGTGACCACACCCCCACACCAGCGACAGGGGTGACGTGCAAGCGCGCGTCCCCGCGCGTCCGGTGCTCCTGCCCGTTAGCCAGCGGCAACGCGCGCAGCAAAGCAGAGTCACGCGCTAGCGCATCCCCCTCCTCGCTTCTACCTCTGCGGCGCTGTCAGGCGGAGGCCCAGGCTCCTGGCGGTTACTATTCCCCGGCGGTTCCAGGCCGCTCCGCTGCGGCGTCCGCCTGGTGGCCACCATCTTCGAAGCGTCCCGTGAGCGAAGCGTGTGCAGCAACCACCCCTTCCTTCCTGCCCGCGCCCTGGGGAAAGCGCTCCGGGGGGAAACAAACCCCCGCGGCCTGGGGAAGGGAGATGAGGAGACACCATTGGGACCGGGGCTTCCGAGCAGAGGCCGTTCCTTTCGGGCTGCCGCCCCAGCTGTCTCCGGGCGAGATAAGGGCCGTTTTCGCAGGGAATGAGAACGCAGCCTCGCCCGGCCTAAGGGACACGCTGCAGCTACGGTAGCCACCTGGACACCACTCGGCAGCGGCATCACTAGGGAGCTGGGGAGTCACTGAGCCAGTGTTAAAAGTGCAGCGCAGCGTGTTATCAGTGTCTTCAACTCGCGTTTCCCCCAGCTTTGTCGCAAACCCGTTTGCACAATGGCAAAATCCACACTTGAAGTGACCAAACTTAACGCCGCTGTGTTACAAAGCAGGAACAATGGCAAGTTACCGTAGAGGCACCCAAAGCGATCCGCACCCCAGATAATTTTTGCCTTCGGGTAAAGCTGGCTAAAGGTACCAGCCTTAGCATCCTTTACCTACCAGCTATCCTTTACCTACAATCCCAGGAAGGAAGCTTATTAAGGGGGCCGGGTTGCTACATACTAAAGCAGCCATCCCCAACCACTTTGCATCATTACATGCCTGTCTGAATAGCCCACCGTGATATACAGTATTTACAGGCTGCTATAAAAGCTAGATGCAAACAGAGAAATAATATTTAACAGCACAAAAACAATTAACTAAGCTCAGGCATGCAGTATTTTATCATGCCTAGAGCTAGGCGTTTTTCCTCCAGGCCGGACAAGTACCTTATTCACTTTAACTGGATTATTCTAGTGGCAGATATGGCCCTTGTCTTTGCATCTCACTCGCCAGGAGTGATCACACAGCTTTACTGCGAAAGCAAACCCAGACATAATGGGGATTATTGTGTGAACATGCCCTCAGTATTATTAAATGAGCATTAGGCAAGTCTGATTGAATAAATCCCAGAAGCTGCACCTCAGCCTGTACTCCTCATCCTCTCTGAAAATACAGAGAGTTAAGTTTGAGTGTTTTCTTTATACCTGCTTCCCCTTGGCAAGGTTCTGGGAAAGCTAGAAGCCCCACTTTCAGACCACCACCACCCCGTGCATATTCTGGCTGAGGAAAGAAATACGCAGCCGGGATATGCCAGGGGATCGGCCGCCCTGAAAGCCTTGCCTCCTGCGCGGCTTTGGCTGTAGACAGGTGTAGGGATGCCGAGCTGGATCTTTCAGACCAGCGGCACCCCAGCATATCCTGGCTGTGCATTCCCTCCAGTAGCCAGAATATGGGAATAGGCTGAAAGCGGCTAAGGCACAAAAATTTGCATGAAATGTTGACTTCAGGAATTTGGGATTCTGGCCCTGAGGAAAAACAGCTGCTTCTAGGCATGATAAAATACTGCATACCTAAGCTTAATCATTTTTGTGCCATTAAATATTATTTGTTTGCATGTTTAGACTAGCCCTAGCTTTTAAAATTGTTATTCTGTAAATATTGTATATATATATCACAGTATTAGAAACTTCAGCTAGACATGTACTGGTAGAAAGTACTTTGATACTACACAAACACAGGGAGGGAGGTGCAGACTGCTGAGACTAGCTGTATTTAAAAGTGCTTTGAATTGTAGCTTTGCTTAAATTGTCTTTCATGCCTTTTATATTAGTGCAGTGGTTGTGTGCTATGTAGGAGGTTCTGCGCCAAGTCAAATATGCTGATGCAGCTGGATGTTTCCTGTCCACATTAGGTAGTGCATGCAGTTGATTAGGTCATACATTCTTTTGTTGCTAAGATTTCTGTATCAACCAGAGAGAAACTGCTCCTCTTTGTTCAGTGGTAGGCTCTCTCTCAGACATCGTCGCTGTTCCATCTTCTCTACAGAGAACTTATTTTCCATCTTGAGCTAAGTCTCTCTTTTTAACTCTAAAACTAAATGTAAATATACCTTATATACTGTTAAGTAAAGCTAAGTAACTTTAGACCTGAGTCGTTGACTCCCTATCCACAAAGGGATTCTCAAAGAGAGTTGGTGGGGTACAGATGAAACAAAGTAATAAGACCCTGATATTTGATCCAAACCAGAACTCAAGATTAGAGGCAACAAAAAGCAATGATAAGTCCTGAAGAGCAACACACAATTTTGTACTAGACAATTTTAACTCTGTTATCTTAAAGAACATATATGTATATGCATTCCCTGAAGGAGGGATTTAAAGTGATAGTGTTATGGCCTAGTGGTTTTGGAGTTTCTTTTGCAAGAGGCTACATGTTAGAACGTAGCCAGGTAGAAGTGAAACAGGTCAAAGAGGTTGGTAAGCCACATGGTAATAGTTAAATATGGTTTCCAAATGATACCTGCTTCATAAGTTCTCAAACTCATTTAGTATTCCATCTGTATGACTCATAGTGGTAGGAAAGTTTCAGGAGACAAAAGTTGTCCACACAATCAAATGCAGGTTCATTTTAAACCCCTCCACGCCCCAAACATTGTTTTAACCAGTTCAGTAGGCAAAATTCAGCATTATAAATATTAAAACAGAAGCTTTGTTTTTTAAATATTAAACTGCTGGTTAAACATCTTGCCACAGAGAAAATGAAACTGCAGGATGAAATAAAGATAAGATTTTGCTTTTAATAAAATGTAGCATAATTATTACATTTACTAAATTTTCAAAAAATAAGGCTTATTTAAGAGTCCCTTTTGTAAAAGTTTGACTTTTACATTAGGCTGCTGCTAAGTTAACAGTTAACTGAGCAACTGAAAGTTTACTTATTTTCAAGACTTTGGAGGTGCATGTGTGCTCCTGCACTCCACCCATATTCCATTCCCCACACACTGATGCATCGGACAAAACGGGGATGCCTCCATGCATGTAGATCAGTGGAGATGGGTGTGCATCTGTGTAACCGGCTGTTAATGAACTGCGGTACGCACCCATTCCCCCCGCACTGCAGCTCGAGGCCTCATAACTCAACATTCATCGCTCTAGCCCATGAGAGTTCAGTGTACTGCAAAGAAATTCTTTATTGCTGGTGCTATACAAATACTTCATTTATATTAGGTGTGGGAAATAATTTCTGTATTTTCTTCAACATTACTTTTAGATTATGTAGAATTCATGAAAGGGAAACTAAGCGCAGTACCAGACAGACAAACAATGCTATGGAAATTTCTGATGCCACAATTACATGTTACAGAGCAGACCAGGCCAACCCAAGGAGTCCAGTCTCAACACTAGAAGAGGAATAGAAAGCGGAGTTACCATATGTTCAGGACTACACTAAAATTGTACATAAAGAGCTGCAAGTTTCCCTCTTTTTTAAATTGACTGCAATTTAATTTACACATTTAAAATGTGATAATATGGGGCTTAAATTGATTAATTTATACAAGCTGAACTATACAATAGCCACCCAGAGCTGTTTTTACAGGAGGGGCAGGGTATAAATTGATAAATAAAATAAAAATAGTATGAAGTGCAATTCTTCTATTCAAGAAAACTGTGTAAGTGATACCAAGTAAACAGTTGAGGGATACCAATATTTCACATAAATTGCACTAGCCAGTGGTTGGTCAAGTTTGAAGAATCCGCTGATTTCCTTTTTAGGGCTTGCCATTATTTAATTTGCAAGTCAGTTCTGGATTCATGCTGGAGAGAAATTGAGAATGCTTACTTATTCTAAGGCGTTTAACAGTATATATAAAAATCAACTGAGAAGGAGGTTAAAAGTAACTAGATAGTGGTCACCATTACTTACCATACTTGTTATTTTTAAATAACCAAAGTATGAGAAAATTCCCATTTGCTTTATAGATATAATGCAAATGTGGAAAAATTCATACCTAATTTTAAAATATGAATATGAAAGCTATGTAGAACTGAACTGTTTTATAAAAACTCAAGCCAAAGTTTACTCTCTCAAATATCCTAGTTCTTCTACTGAAGACAGAATGTCCATCTTCCCAACCTCTACCTTAACACCTAATTGGATTATATATATAGAAGTCACCAATTGGGTAATACTTTGACAAATCACAGCTTTACAGGCAATACCACAACGAGGCAAACAAATTACTACCCTATTAGATTTATACAAAAGTTACTCTCTCTCTATAACAAGTTGATAACATGGTTCCCAGTTAGATGATAAGCCTGCAAGTATCTCACTAGTCTGTTCTGTGCATTATTCCACTACAGGTTTGTTCCCCTAACCACAGCATGCAAACAATACCCCACTATTAGGGAAATCACAGAATGTGTGATGTTAGGATGAAGATTAGCTCATGCAAATTACCATTCATTGATAAAATTACCCACTTACTAATGTAATATGCAAATGCCTATAAAGGGTTATCAGTTCTACATATGGGGAATATGTGGAAGCTAACAACATGGTCCATGAGTTAACATGGTCAGTGATATCATGTGCAACTGTAACGTGTGAACAAATCTTCAAAACAATTGTTTGTGGTATTATCAGCAGCTAGTTCTAACCAGTAAAGAGCACACTTAGCATATACGTTTAGAAGCCTAATACACACTACGTTTCCATAACCAAAAATTCAGACAGCAGTTTTAACTTACAGAAGTAGGTATCTATCCATTTGCCTTTGAATCACTGCATTTCCCACCCCCAACACCCACTAACAGATAAACCTCTAGGGATATCCAGTTGGGATAGGATGCATCTAGATATTGTAGTCACAAAATATTTAAACCCTTGAGTTTATATCATTTAGCATTTATCAATGTACCAAACATTTACAAATAGGAGACTAAAAAGTAAAACCCAGTGGAATAGATTAAAATCAATATATATGTATTGCTATTTACAGCTTATTTCATTAGCTGCCCATTACAAGAATTTATAAAACCAGTTAATTTGCTTAGAAGAATGAGTTTACAAATATTCAGAATTTACATAAAACTAATTGACTAACTTCAATGGCATATTATCAAGTTCCTAATGAGATAAATGGTACTACAGTTTGATCTTTTCAAGGTTAGTTTCTATATCATCTGAATTAATAAAATGCTTTGGAAGCAGAGGTATCAGGGCTGATCCTAAGCCCTGTGTAGTGTGGCAACAACTCATGCATCTCCCGTGTGTACCCCTGGTATGGGGAATATAACGTGCGCACAAACTATGCACAACTTGCACATGTGGCAAAGAGGGAGGGTTAGGATGAGAGGCAGGGTTAGGAACAGTCCCACTGTATATTTAATATGAGGTTCTGTCTGTAGATATTACAAGTGAGATGAGAAACCAGGAGCCTGTTTTAGCTCCAGCTTTAGTTTCCTTTAGGTTCAGTAGACAGGCATTGAACAAATACATTTTGAATCTAATATTCGTTATTTAAGGGACCTGAAATTAAGACACACAACCACTGTATGTAAATACACAATGTACATAATTACAAAGTTTATATATAAACATCTATCATTCTTTGATATTCTCAAAGTATCTATGGTTCCTGAATATCTAACCACAGTTTAGGGTAAAAAGAAAACTAGGCACACTTTGGCTCTAGATTTACTTTGTTTTTGACAATTTACGTCCAGTTCTTACAGAATACAGTACATTTCAGATAGAAAATGCCAAACACTGCTGCCTGCATGCTAAATACAAGAGGAATGGGACAGAAAAAGAAGACAAAGTTTATTCACAAAGGCCTTTTGTACTATGATAAAAAGAAAATAAGAGTTTAGATTCACGTGCAAATAAAGCAATTTGCCTGCTTGTACCAATTAATCAGATTCTCTACCTATTCTATTTCCTTTGATTTGTCCTTTAGAAAAAAAACAGAGAAAGCAATTACTTAACAGGTATTCAGATTCTATCTAGCTACCGATATAGAAGCAATAAGAACTTAAGAAATTTAACCTGTTACATTTTTCTCACAAATAAAAATATATTTTATATAATTACCCTGATCACAGGCAAAATATATTTAGTGATAATTTTACAGTTTATATTAGTCGTTAAAATATTTTGAACATTTTCTTTAGATAGTTTAATAAAAACAATACAATATTTCACACATAATTGAGCTGGTTCTCAGCAAGGAAAGAAAAGTAGTTTTTGACTGTTGTGTCACTAAATCTTGGTGGTCTTTACAAGCTATGATGGTCTTTCATTTCTGTGCAATATCTACTAAAGATTTTTTTCTTCTTCCAGAGCAGCTCTTGTCAAAATGAAAGACAATATTATGAAGACACATTTCTTTTAGCTTGCAAAATGTAGCCTTTGGATTTGATAATTCCTCTGCTTTTAACAATGACTGAATACCGTAGAAGCCACAGCGGAATCCACTTGTGTGCTCGGCTGTTTTGGACACTTTCCTGAAGAGCTTCTTGGAAACTTGCTTCACAGAGCAATTCTAAAATGGAGAGAGAGTTATCCTTTATAGAATTATAAAAGGTAATCTTTTAGCTATAAGTTGCATGGTTGATTGCTCCTCACCAAGACAATCCAGAGATACAATCCCATACTCAAGGCGTCCCCAAGTCTGACTACAAGAGCTAGGAGTGAACAGAGAATGGATCATTCCTTACTTTGTCCTGTGGCTTTTTTTGAAGCATCCAACGCTGGCCACAGTGAGAGACAGGAAACTGGGTTACATGTACCACAGATATGACCCATTCTGGCAGTTCTTATTCATTAAATCACTCGAAGTAATGCCATAGCAAGACAGTTATGGCTATACCATTAAAACCCTCTCTTGTTCTAAAACGTGTTCAAGTCTCAGAGTCAGAAGTTTTTTAAAACCCTCCTCTGGCTGTGGAGTTGCACGGTATCTACCCCAAAAACAGTACAAAAAAATCCATAAAACTTTTTTTGAAAGCAAACCTGTACCACTTCATATTCCATGTATTTCTCAAGGATAATTGGGTCTCTTGTGTCCCCCTGGTTCATGCCCCCCATCATTAAAAACATTTCAGTGATTACTAGATTGAGGTATGATTGACCCCCATTGGAGTGAATGGGAAAATGAAAGCACCAGGGTTGTGGGGTCATATTCGGCCAAAACACAACCTAGAATATTGTCTGTTCTCATAATATGCCATTGTGTGTGTGTGTACAGAATTTTTTTTTGCTTCCAGGGCATTGGGGGGGTCAATTACATCCCAAGTGGAAAACTCGTTACCAACTTACAACTCTGCTTTATCTTCAGATTCTTTACAAAGCAGCTAACCCTTTCATAGTGTGACGCTTCAATTATGTTTTTTTACTTGCAAGGTTGTGTTGAAAAAAATTTATCCTATTAGGCTGAAAGTATCATTTTAACCCCCTCCATTAGTTACTATGGCAGCTAGCTTTTGAAATGCAGACACGCTCCTAGTAGTTCAGGCTCTTGAAATGCCGACAAGCTGTTTGCATGCGAGTTATCCACTTTATCTTTGTTTTTGCTTATGAATGGCAAGAACACTAGGATGTTAACACTTATTATCACCTAGAGGTTATCTCATTCGCATATGCATTTGCCAACTGCTTTGTAATGTTCAATATTTAGTTGAAAATGTTGTTACTTTTAATAGGAACCTGTATAAAGATAATTTCCCTACTATATTGGAACAAATAAAATTAGAGGCACTCGCTTGGAAACATTTAACCTGTTAATGGCTAGGGAGGATCAACTTGTTCAAAATGATGGCACTCTCGAAACTTTTATACACACTTATTGCATTCCCTATTAGTATTCCTGAGTTATTTTAAACAATGGAATAAACTTAGGAGGACTGTAATTTTGGAATGAGAAAAAACCTAGAATAGCTAATGTTACATTAAATAGGGGGACTAAATCTCAAACATTCATCTGTATCACAAGGTGGTTACTTTACGTACGATTAGGGCTAGGATTTTGTCACGTGGGTCACAGAATTCCCGCGTTTTTCAGAATTTGACCTGAAGAGAAGGCCGATAGCCAGCTCCGATCAGCAGGGAAGAGTGCCAAGAAAAGCTGCGACGGCATGCAAACCCCTCCCCCTTGGCCAGAAGCTGACTAGAGGAGAGTGCTCGGCACCGCAGGGCAAAGCCGTGGCATTTCTCTTGCGCTCCAAAGGCCTTCTCTTGCAGAGAGTGGAGTTTAGGGCATGGCAGGCTCTTGTTGCATGGGGAATTCCCTTTAAGGGAGAGGGTGGTTGCTCTCCTCTGCCTTTCCTGTCTCCAGAGCCTTCTCTCGCTTTATATTTTTTTGGCAGGCTCTTGTTACCAGGAGAAATCCTTTAGAGGGAGGGGGGGTGGTTGCTCTGCCCACAAGTGTGCCGCCTTGTCATTGCTAGAATTATCCCTGGGGCTTGCAATCTAAAGGGGGGGGGGGGGGGCTTCCCCATCATTAGCCTTGTTGAAAATTCTTCTCATGAAGCAATACCATCTTTAACATTCTTTAATTCCAAACTGGGCTTACAATCTAAAGGGGGATTTCCCCTTCATTTATCCAGGGGTTTACAATCTAAAGAGGGGGTTCCCTCATTTCCAGACAGGGCTTACAATCTAAGGGGGCTTTCCCTTCATTATCCTTGTTGCAAGTTCTTCTCTTGCAGCAATATCATCTTTAACTTGCCTCAATTCCAGACTGGGCTTACCCCTTCCTTTATCCAGGGGCTTATAATCTAATATTTTTTAGCAACGTACTGAAGTAATTTTTTTTTACCCATAACTTTTCTATGACTTTTTCTCATTCCTGCCATGACCAAGTGATGACTTTTTAAAAAGATTACCATGACAATCTTAGCCCTACTTACAATTAACCGGTGGTATTTTGCACCACGGGAGGTGGGCATCCATCCAAAATCTGGAGAAAAATTATTTGCAGGTTAAGGAGTTTAAATCAATTGTATTAGATGAAGAAGATGTTGATAAAAAGAGATGGATCGATCACCCATTTGCAAAAATATCATTAATTAGTTGGAAAAGAATTGTAAGAAAGTTGGGTATAAATCAGACGGCTGCACCTTATTCCCCTGTAGACAGATGGATCTTACAAAAATAATAATTTAGCCCCATGGTATATAGGACTATGGCCCTTTTCAAATGGGCCGCAGTGGGTGGGGGGGATGGGTGTGTGCCCGAGGTGGGTATGCGCCCGTTCTCACGTGTACACCCATCTCCACCCACCTCCACACATGGAGCAACCAGCATTGAAGCCCACTGCTCTGTGCATGGGTGAAGGTGGGTGGAGCATGGGAGCACGCACCCACACCGCCCGCAGTGTTCCCATGGGCTCCCCTCCCATCCTTCCTGCCCCCACCACTGTGTTCTCATGGGCGTGAGGGGGGGCACCTGTGTGAAAAGGGTCTATGTCACGCTGAGCTTTTCTTCAATAACGGTCTCCTGGGCCACCATGGAGTTATCAAGAGAAGGTGCGCTCACTCCCCGATTGCCTTGCATATAGTCTTCTGAATTAATGGGATGGGAGAAAAAGCGTATGAGTCCCCTGGGGGGACCAATGCAGTTTAGTGCATCGGTCCCCTCTGCTTCTCTGCACCAAGTGCGGGACATGAAGCAGGGAACCTGAGAGTTGTCCTTGGTAGTGAACAGATCCATCAGGGGTAGCCCGGCCCATACTACCAGCTGTTGGAAGACGGATCTGTCCAGAGTCCATTCGTGCGGATCGAGGATGTTAGGTGTGACTGGACCCATGCAAACAGCTTGGTCGACTTCCGGTGCAACTCCTTCGATCTCGATCCCCCCTGGTGATTGATATAGGCTTTTGCTGTCACGTTGTCCATGTACACCAGGTGGTGTCGAGAGGGGAACGTCGGGTAGAGGTGCTGGGCTGCTAGTCGGATGGCTTTCAGCTCGAGGACGTTGGTCCTTTTCGTCGCATCTCTCTCTCTCACAGATTCCCTGTGCTGTGTGCATTCCCGAGTGCCCAGCTGAGTAGGCTGGCATCTGTAGTTAGAACTGTTCTTGTTGGTTCTGTGAGAGGCACTCCCTCGTGGAAGGTTTCCGGTCTTAACCACCAGGACATCGAGTCTTTTAAGCCTTGCGGAATGGGGACCCACGGATTGAGCCCAAGCGTGAGCTCTCTCTGGAAACCCCTTAGCTGCCTCTGCAAGGGACGTAGGTTGAAGCGGCCCCATGTCACCTGACCTATGCAGGCTATAAGCAGTCCCAACAACCTCGCTAAGAGTTTGAGTCTCATTTGGTTTCGCAGTCTGAGTAGCCGGACTACCTTCTGTATTTTCTCCCGTCTCTTGGAGGGAACGAACGCGTGGTCTGAGGAGGTATCTATTAGGATACCCAGATGTTCCAATCTCTGGCTCGGTATAAGAGGACTCTCCTCTCTGTTTATTAGGAAACCGTGGTTCTCCAAGTAACGGATGGTTCTGTTTAGGTGTTCCTCCACTCTGCTGGGGGAGTTGCCCCTGATCAGAAGGTCGTCGAGATATGCATATATATGGGTCCCCTTGCTGCAGAGGCTGGCTACTAGAGGGGCCAAGATCTTTGTGAATGTCCTGGGGGCCGAAGACAGTCCGAAGGGCCAGTGCTCTCCGTTGTAGGCGAATCTGAGCCATTTCTTGTGAGGACTCCAAATTGGGACATGCAGGTAAGCCTCCCTGAGATCTAAGGCCACCATTCAATCTCCCCTCTGCAGGCTCTGGCACACTGACGCCACTGTTTCCATTTTGAACCTGCGTCTTCTCACGTGTCTCTTCAGTGCCTTGAGGTCCAGAACCACTCTCCATTTTCCGAGTTTCTTGGAGACTAGGAATAGGATAGAATAAATACCTAAGAAACGCTTGTGTTCCAGCACTCTTTCTATTGCTCGAATGTCCTCTAACCTCTGGATCTCGTTCGTTAGCGCCAGGTGTTTTTGCGTGTCTTTGGGGACTGGGGAGGCCAAGAATCTTTGTCTGGGTGTATGCTCCAGCTCTATCTGGTAACCTTCCGCTATGCAGGAAAGGACCCAGGCGTCCATAACCGAGTCCTCCCATGCTACCCTGAATTGCTGGAGTCTGCCTCCTACCCCCAAAGAGGCATAGTCAGGCGTCCTGCTTAGTATGGGCAGGTCCAGATCCTCTTGGCCTTCGCTTATCGAATCTGCCTGGTCTGAACCCTCTTCCTCGAAAGGCAAAGTTGTTCGTAAATTCTCTGTGTCCCTGGTTGTGAGATCTTCTGGAGGTGCCTCCAAACCCCTGAATCTAAAGGAGTGGCCTTGAAACACCCCCCCCCCCCCCC
>QEPC01003743.1:932214-977251 GCA_003113815.1 Sphenodon punctatus | reverse complement strand
CCCCCCCCCCCCCCCCCTTTTTGGTGCTACCTGCTGGAGAGTTTTCGGCTTGTCTAGGCAACTCCTCCAACACCTTTTCGAGACAGGCCTCAAACAGGATCCCTTGTAAGGGGCCAAGGTAAGGAGGTTCTTAGCTGTGGCATCCCCATGCCACAAATGCAACCAAACCCTGCGCCTGGCTGCAATATCGTTCGCCATAGCCCTGGGGGACCAAGTTAGGGCATCCGTAGTTGCATCTGCTAAAAAGGCAGTAGCCATGTAGATGCAGGATGACAGCTTCTGTGCTTTTTTCTCTGATAATTCAGGATCTTGGGCCTCCTGCATCCAGGCTAATAGGGCTCTAGACACGTGTGAGGCTACGATGTTAATCTTGAGAAAGGCCGCTGTGGAATCCACTGCCCTCTTAAGGGCTGAGTCCACGCCCCTATCAGTGGCGTCCCGGGGGTGACAATCCCCCTCAGTAGGGAACACCGTCTGGCGAGCCAAGGAGGCTGCTGTCGCATCTATCTTGGGGCTCCTGAATAGGGGTTCCTTTTTCCTAGAAAAGGAGTACAGAGAGTCCTGTGACCTGGTCATCTTATGAGCCTTATCGGGGTGCTTCCATTCTTCCAGGACTATTCTCTCGAAGGCCTTATCTAAAGGCAAGCCCTGGTCCCTGCCGTGGACTGTGGGAATATAGTCTCTTCCTCCTGAGAATCGTATGATTCCTCCTTAGAGGGTCTCTCCTTGAACTGGAGAGTCTTAACCACCTGCCCCAGTAATTCCTCCCTGTAGTGGCCAGGGAACTGTCCATCTCTCTCTCTCTGGGGTCTGAGGAGGGTTCTGAATATTCCCCTTCCTCTAGCTCTGAACTCTCTTGAGAGGACTCTGACTCCGAATCTGAGGGGACTATGGCCTGGGATTTGAAGACCTGACTGCTCTCGCCCTGGAATTCTTCCTCCTCAGAGCCCTGAGGAGATTGTAACATATGGAGCTTGGCTCCCCTTGGTGGGGCTTTTGATTTCTTTTTCCCCGACCTGGGCCTTCCCGCTCTCAGTGTCTTGGGGGGAGGGGCCCTCTGCGGGGGAACCCTTCTTTCCTTTCCCGCTCTTTTTGCTCTGGGCCAGCTCTCTGAGCGAGATCATTATTTCCCCCATCGTCTGGGCAACAGAGGATAGGGAGGGTACCTGTGAGTCCTGTGCCCCTTCCTCAGTGGCCATCGCCTCCAACCCGCCAGCGGGGGTGGATGGGGCCATCGCGCTGTTGCCGGTTGCGTTCATGCCTCCTTCTATGCCCCTGGCTCAGCACTGAATACGGCAGGACCAACCGGTGCTGGTCCTGTCTGAAGGCGGGGGGAGCGCCGCTGCGGACAATCCCCGCTAGTCGGGAAAGAAATGCGGCCTCCCCTGCTCCCTGGCGTGGTGCGAGGGAGCTGGCAGGAATCAGAGTCCTCTCAGGCCTGGCCTGGCGATCCCGAGACAGCGTCCGGGATCGCCGTCCCCAACAAGCCCCGCCAAAGCCTCTTCTTTCTCTGAAGACTTCCTCATTCCTTTTTAAAAAAAAAAAAAAAAAAAGATCTGCCTAATTTGAAAGTTTCTATTTTTCTACAGGGACCGGAGGATCCCGAAGAGGGAATCCCAGGGGGTGTGGGGGTGTGTGACAGGAGAAAGAGGGACTCACCCCAGCCTGCCCAGCAACAGAAATCCTGGCACAGCTGCCAGGATTTCCCTGCTACTGGGTGGGTGGGATGAGTTGGGGATTGGGGGGGTGGGGGTCCCATGGGAGAGACAGCTGGCCAGCAGGAAAGCGGTGGAGTGGCTGCAGCAGTGCAGCCCAAGCCTGGCGCATTATGCCTTCCTCTGCGGGTACAGACCTACCACGTCATCAGGCAACACCTGCAGAGATATGGGGACAACAGGTCCAAAGGAAGTTAAATAGCTTAGGGCTGCCACTGGACAATCTACTTTCCTTGGGGTATCTGGGAGCCAGGCTTATTCATCAGAGAATTCATGATGTTAGCATTCAGATTGAATTAGCCACTATGCGCGAGAAGGGATCAATGGTGGAATTGATGGATTTATAGGAGTTTGCCCAGCTCCCCCATTGTACTTACAATGGCAGCTTCCCCCTCAAGTTCGAAGGTGTGTTACTATGGCATGAATGAATGTTTTTCCAACACCATCCACAGAGGGCCGCTTTTGTGCTCGGCCCGTCTCTTTGTTTCTGTGGGTGCTCCCCTGGTTTGGTGGGCACTTTGGAACATACCCTCCTATACTATACCAAAGTAAAGAACATTAGGGATAAATGGCTGGTGCCATATATTGAGGAATCTTCCTCTAGGTATGTGGCCCCCCTATTACTTGTATTGTTGGAAGGCCGGGAAGAAAAACTTACCAAAAAAGTCACGCTTTTTTTGGTACAATGTTCTACAGGCTAGTGGGTAATAGTACTGATTGGACTGCTTTATAGTTAGTAGGTAGGTAGTTATTTATTGTTTGACCATAGGTCGTAACAAATATAAACATAGAATAAGAACAAATAAAAAGCAATACATAACAAAATGCTGTATAATGCTTACCAAAAAAATAAAAATAAATTAATACACATCAATTCCTATGGACTAAGAGTGGGTTAAGACCTACTATAACCTGGGTGGGAAAATAGTTAGTAGGATTCCTGATCTCGGGTTATTTGTTATGTTTCCCTATTTGGTGATTTGTATTTTTGAATTTTATGTATTTTGTTTTTGTGATTTTATGTTATGGCACAGGTTAATTATTAAACATTATTATTACTATCAAATTTAGTCAACACTGACATCACTAAACAAAGTAAGATTTTGTTTTAGATATTAGTTGGATGGGTACCAATTTGTGTAAACTTATGTGTTACTTTGTACTGATTGATGTGTAGTAAATGTATGTGTGAGAATTCTGGCCAGGGCAAAAGCTCGTGTCATAATGACTGAACTGAATTAGCCAGGGGTCAAGAGTTTCCCGCACTCAAGCTCCGTGAAAGAGCTAGGGCTAAGTTTAGACCATTATTCCTTCTGGGTTATTTATATCATGGTTGGTAACACACTAGTTGTATACAACTGACTGGAGGAAAGGAGGGCATTTGTTTGGAATTATAACCAAACAGTATGTTACCCTGAGATACCTTCAGGGTTATATTTAAATTCTGAATCCAATTGTTTTTTGCTTGAGTTATTAGTTAAGAGGGGAATCAATTGGTTTTATCCTAATTATATTATGTTTGAACTTCATTGAAGACCCATTATTAGGTAAATGTTTATTATTGTGAACATTTTTTCTTGACTTGATTTAGTGTTGGCTTTTTGTGTGGTTGTGTTGTTTTATTGTATATATTTTGTTATAACCAATGGTTGAAACAATAAAATTATTATTATTATTATTATTACACCCGCAGAGAAAAGCTCCAACATGCTGGGCTGCTCCACCAGTGAGTTGCTGGGGAAGGTGGAGTGGGGAAGAGGCACTTTCCAGAAACCTCACCCACCCCCCAACTTAGCCCTGCATGAGGAAGGAGGGCTGAGTTGGTCTGCCAGCCCGCCGGGGCACAAAATCAGGGCCTGCAGACTCCCACGGAATTTTTCCATGGGAGAATCGAGGACCTGATCATACCCATACAGATGATTTTTAGGCTGGAGCAGGGTTCAAGCTCCTTCTAGATATACATTTCAGTACTTTTTACAAGTACCAGGGAACTTTACAGAAAAGGTTGGTTGAAATGGTGATTACCATTGAAAGAATCCTCAGAAAATATGACAGTTTTGCTGGCTAAACTAACACGTACTTCTTTGTTGGAAAGAATGACCCCAGCCGGTAGGAATGCCTCACGTAGATAGAATGAAGTATGATCACACATGAAAGCATTGCTTAACACGGTTTAAAAATATTCCCCCCCTAGATTCACAGATCTTAATCTCTTGAACATAAATCTATAAATCAGAGTGATACCATTTTTATAAATTTGATGATAATCTCTGGACTTTCCCTCCACATGACTCAGTCTTTCCTCATCTCCCCCCCCCCCATCCCTGCCTTATCTGTTATATAAAAATAAAGTTTATAAAATTAATATCTAGCACCCCTTGCCATGGCACTTGGAGCGCTTTACACAGGCAATTTTCAAACGGGCCATGGGGGGGCGCTGTTACATGGATGTACACCCATTCCCTCCCACCTCCATGCACGGAGCAACCACCATTGTCGTTGGTTGCTCCGTGTATAGGGGATAAGTGGAGATACTCACCCCCACCCACGGCGGTCACACAGGCACCCCACCTCCATGCTCATGCAGTGGATCTGCACAGGCACTTTTTTTTTGGGGGGGGGGGGGGGGAGAGAGGCAGGTGTCGCGTGTTAAAAGGGCCATAGAACTAACAATTTTTTGATCCTAACAATCCTGTGAGATGCCTGAATATTCTTGTACTTTGCATTTACACTTGAGTGTTGCTGGAAACACCATGTGTCTTAACATTTGTTTTTATGGGTTTATCTTTTGCTTATATAAAATAAATAAAAACAAAATAAAAAGCCATTGCAATCCTAGTCTGGCAGTGTACTGCAACCCACAGTTCATATGAGTTTCAACTGAAGAATGTCCAGCACCTTGTGGGGAATGGGCCTTTAAAGTACAGTCCTAAATAAATCATATTTTCATCCTCCTCTGCAAATGCTTCCATTATTTCATGGTTAAACTTGCTAACAGTTTCTTTCACCAGTAGAGGATGCCTGCGAGTCAGAACAGAGAGAGTAGCCCATGCAGCCATAATTTTTCAACTCAGATGCTTGCTAGAAGATGGGTAGCATCTACTGAGAAAGCTCGGACAGCAATGAAAATGGCATCTCTTTCAACCTCCACAGTTTAAGCTGACACTATCTGAATCAGTGGGTGTTTTTACACACACACATTTCTCCTACATGTTCGCTGTTAGATCCTGAACTTTCTGTGTGTCTAAATTACTCAGCCAGATTTTAAATCTGGATCCGGATCTTTGAACTTCTGCATAGAACTTCTCCCAGAACTTGTGTGTGTAAAAAGTTCTCCTGGTAAACTGCTTTGCTCCAGGCAGCTGTGGTCACTTGGTTTCTACGGCAGCCCCTCATGTCTACAGCTGCGGCTACTTTAGGCTGCCTCAGGGCAGTGTTTGTGTGACGAATGCATCCAGGAACTGCCTCAGGGCAGTGTGTGTGTGAAAAATGCATCCAGAACTTACCTGTGGACTTGTAAACCCAGAAGATTGAAAAATCTGGAACGTTAAGGTGTGTGCAAAATTGCCCAGTGTGTGGTCACACATGCAAGCCAAAGTGGCTTTATACCGATTCGCATTTTACAATTCAACAAATTAAACTTTAAACTGAATTCTCTATTTGCTATCTGCCTACTAAAATATCACAAAATCCCTGTTCTAGGATTGCTTTTAAAGTCAAATGTGTAACTTGCTTATACCAGTAGCTGGTAAACGGCTATGAACTCTGTGAAGCTCAAGCACACACACAACCAACAGATATTGGTCCAAGAAAATATGTGTTCTCAACTTTTGTCTCTCTCATACTTAGGACCAACATGACAACCATGCTCGATAAGAAAAATAAAACAGCATCGTTTAAAAAATATACATAGATTTACAGCAAAATATATTTGCTGAGTCACATATATTGTTTTAAAATATTGTTGTTAAATATTCTTGTTTTAAAAAAGAATCAGTTGCATGTCATGCATAACCAGTCATGTAACAACAATCATTTATTCTATTTTTCAATTTTGTCAAATAAATTGAACTCTAACCTTACCTTTTGGATCATTATGAGTTAATAGTTGAATGTCAAACTGTTTTGCAAATGCTGTGAGATCAGGTGGCATCACACAACAGGAAGCAAGATTTACTTGGTTACTATTTGGTTTCACCTAGAAGACAGACATCAATTTTCCTTTATATATATAAAATTAGTGCTAATGGGTTCTCTGTTTTAAATGAGAAAGCATAATCTGTTGTACAACAAAGACTGCTCCTTATCATACTTTGATCCCCCAGGGTCCCATACTGCTTGTCTGTGTGGTCAGGATTTGTGTGGGGGCTGACCACTCATAAGTGTACTCCAGGTACAGAAGTTCAGTCCACGCTCCCACATTACAGGCAGCAGCCCAATGACCACAGTTATGCTGTACAATGATGCCGCTTGCTGTGAAGGAGGATTTGGCTCCCACTGAAGTCTAGATGACACTTTGGCATAATACTTACATGTGTGCAACCCTCTAGTGCACCTAGCAAAGGATTGAGCATTAAGGCCCTGAACAAAGGTATGTGCATGCACCAAACCTATCCCCTGTGGATAGTGCCCGAAGTAAAGTCCCCACCAGCAGAAGGAGAGATGGGGGTGCACCAGAAAATGCGGGTGTTGGCACAGATGGGAGGCAGGGGACTTTGTCTCGGACACTATGCACCCGTGGACCTTGGATTGGGGCTTTAGTTCTCAAAGATACACTAGATCAGCAGTGGGAAAACTATCAGTACAAGCTCCATGGACCAAATAGGAATGAGGTGAGGAAGTGGACGAGGTGTGTTCTGGATCAGGGAAGGAAGGGAAGGATCCAGATCATGCATCTCCACCACTGATCTATCCCCTATCCTTGAGTACATGCCCTTTCCCCCCACTCACTCTTTCAGTGATTGAGGGTAGGGACTGGATACATGGACCAGATCCAGGAATCGGAAGAGGGCTAAATAAAAGACAGCCATGAGCCAAATGTTTCCCACCCTTGCGCTAGAGACTAACAGTAATGCATTATAGAACTGGGAGTCTTTCCACTGACTTTAATGTGCTTTGATTAGGGCTTCAAAACAAGTAGCACACCCTTTTATCACATCAAAAAGCAGACTGACAAAGCAGCCAAAACAAGAATTTCTCATACTATTAACCTCATAACCTGCTTATGTAAGTAATATCAGGGCTCTCTGAACTAATTTCTGTTGGTGTATGTAATTTTGATGTTTCAAACCTCTTCCTGCCTGAAGAAAGGCTCTGTGAAGCTCAATACCACACACACCAACAGAAGTTGGTCCAAGAAAAGGCATGTTCTAAATAGCTTTGCTTCTCTCATACTTGAGACCAACATGACAGCCATACTCTATACGAAAAATTAAGCAGCATCATTAAAAAAATATACAGAGATTTACAGCAAAATATATTTGGTCAATAAGTACTAAAAATTCCTCTCTCTCTCTCTTTCCACTAGAACACTTGAGGAACACAATATGCTGGTTGTATCAATACATTAGTTTTAAAATTAAAGTCTAGTATCATAAAAATAGTTGCAATGGTTCAGCTACTACACTTGAATAGTTTGTTCTTTACCTGCGCCCACAGGTACAGTTGCTCCAACAGCATTTTATCTAGATCAGAAGTACCTATGGCAACAATCTTTTTGTTTTGAACTAAGTTTTCAAGCTCTCCCCAGTAAGGCTGTAGATATTCCAAAGAAAGATTAATTCCATCTTCAAGAGGAGGAGGAGCGATGATCACAGAATCTAATTGGGCCACCCCAAGAGCAGAGCATGCTGAGAAAGACAAAAACTCATGTTGAGACAAAAAGACATAACAGCATTACAAGTCTTTCAAAAATAACATGAGCACACATGCAGCTTTTTTGTACTTCTCATATTTCTATCCTGTAGCCTTTTACATATAAATATTACACTTGACGATTAACTTCTTAATTTGTTTCAGAACAATGCAGATAGTGTTTTAAAGGCACAATGCTGTGGTGAAAAGAGACTTCCTGAACAGAACCTGGTCTTTTACAGAGGTTAATATTTAATTCTAAAAGACAACCACATAGATGTGGCTAGTTACACTTCTCCCAACTTCCTCTGACCTTCTCTCTAGAGAGTTCATAAGCTCTAGGAAAGTACCATGAAGAACCATTTAGTAGAATTATATGCATACCCAATTTATAAGAGGAGCTAACTGAAAATATATATTGATCATAGTGGATCTCAAAATAACTTGGTAAAGGTTTTTTGGTTTTGTTTTTTAAAAAAGGTTTGGGACATCATGAAATCTTACAGCAGCAAACCCTGTAAAGAGCATTTCAGAGATATTTAAGACGTATGGGATAAACATTAAAGCCACCCACGCTTGCATGACACTCATGCACCTGTCAATCCCTACTATGGGGAACAAAGTCTCCTTGAATTATCTGCGTAGTGTGTTTGAAAACTCTAAGTTACATAGGCCCTTTTCACACAGGCACCCCCTCCCCCCCACCGCACGTGTGTCTGTGCGAACACCGCCCACGGTGTGTGTGCAGTGGTGTGTGTGTGTGTGTCCATGGGAACAGCGCCCACAGTGGGTGGATGGGGTGCGCTCCCACGCTCCACCCCTCATCAACGCAGCAATGGACTCCAATGACGGTTGCTCGGTGTATAGAGATAGGTGTGCGCCCGTGGGAATGACCGCACACCCACCTACACCATCCCCCCACCCATCACGGTCCATTTGAAAAGGGCCACTGTGAGATGAAACAGGATAAATCTCATTTAACTGATAGCAAGCTTGTAATTATTTTTACAAACTATGGCCCTTTTCAAACGGGTTGCGGTGGTTGGGGGGGATGAGTGTGCACCCACGATGGGTGTGCAGCCATTCCCATGGGTGCACACCCATCTCCACGCACGAAGCAACCGGCATTGGAGCCCGCTGCACCGTGCATGGGTGGAGTGCAGGAGCGCGCACGCCTCCCCCCCAAACCACGGGTACCGTTCCTATAGGCGCCCCCCCTCCCACCTGCTGCGGCGTTCGTGTGGGGGGGGGACGCCCGTGTAAAAAGGCCCTACCAGTGCTACAACTTTCACTATCTGTTGACTTCACCAATTAAGAGAAAGTTCAACAAAGGGGATATTTTAATATTTGATAATTAGATCATCAATATGAATTTTATACTCTGGTAATGTATATTAATGTTGATGTAAAAACTGTATTAGACCTGTGTTACTTTAAAATGTCGGGGGGGGGAGGGGAAGGGGAACACCCACACGCCTTGGGTCCCGATCTCTCCCTCTGTCGATGCGACGCTGGGATAATGGCCTGTCAGGATAGTATGCGGGCCACAGGGTCTCACAGAGGTCAGGCCCCTATCATTATAGGGCGCTGGGGAGAGAGGGAAGGACAAGGCCCCACACCGTTCACCTCGCCCACACTCACTGCCCACATATTTATTATTATTTTTTATTTTTAAAATGTCTATCCCACTGCTTCCCGCCACAGGCAACCCAGCATGGCTAACATTCAATATAAAACATTTTTTAAAAATAATAAAACAATAAAAAAAAAAAACATCAGAAAAAAACCCATCCTTCACCCCCCCCCAAGTCCACACCCTACCCCTCTCCCTTGCCAAATGCCTGACGGAACAGCCAGGTTTTGCAGTTTCTACGGAAGGATGGAAGGTCCAGGGCCACACATCCCCACCGGGAGGGAATTCCAGAGGCACGACGCAGCCACCAAAGAATGCCCTTTTCTGCGTGGTCCCCCCGGAAAACCCAGGGGACCTCCAGCAAGGCATCCTCGGATGACCGTAGAGGCCAATCCAGAACCCAGGGGGTGAGGCGGTCTCACAAATAAGCAGGGCCTAAGCCGTGTAGGGCTTTATAGGTTAAAACCAACACTCTGAATCGGGCCCAGAAGACTATTGGCAGCCAGTGCAGAGATCGGAGCACTGGTGTAACGTGCTCCCAGCGACCCAGTCCCACCAAGAGCCGGGCCGTCACATTCTGCACCAGCTGCAGCTTCCGAGCCATCACCATAGGTAGTCCCACATAGAGCGTGTTACAGTAGTCTAACCGAGAGGTAATAAGAGCATGGATGACCGTGGTCAGGTCCAGAACCGAAATCAGCGGCTGAAGACGCCGCACCAGATGTAACTGGCGGAAGGAACTCCTCGCCACAGCCTCCACCTGGTGATCCAGCCGGAGCTGCACATCGAGGAGCATCCCCAAGTTCCGCACCTGGGAAGTCAGTTGAGGACAGACCCCATCAATCGAGGGGGCTGTCACATCCACTGATTTACCCACTAACATCACCTCCGTCTTGTCAGGATTCAGTCACAGTCGATTAGCCCTCATCCAGTCCCCCACAGCTGCCAAACACCGGGTAAGCATTGAGACAGCCGGGCTTGGGTCAGCTGAAAATGAGAGGTCCAGTTGAGTGTTATCTGCATACTGATGACACCTCACCTCGTACCCCTGATCACCTCGCCGAGCGGCTGCATATACACGTTGAACAGGAGAGGGGACAAAAGAGAAACTTGCTGGACCCCACATGAGAGATCTCGGTGTGATGAAAAACAGTCACCGAGTACCACCCGCTGAGTTCTCCTGGTCAAGAATGAGGGGAACCATTCAAGAACCGTCCCACCCACCCCTGCACTGTCCTGCAGGCGCATCACCAACATCTCATGGTCAACAGTATCAAATGCAGCGAAAGATCTAACGGGACTAATAGGGTTGAGCGACCCCGGTCCTTTTCTCGGCGGTGATCATCTACCAAGGCTACAGTGCTGTCTCAGTGCTATGACCCAGGCGAAAGCCAGATTGCGAGGGATCAAGATAACTGACATGGTCAAGATGCTCCTGGACTTGCTGAGCCACTACCTGTTCAATACCCTTCCCTAAAAAGGGAAGGTTAGAGACAGGCCGATAGCTGGCAGGGGAGTCAACGTCACACGATGGTTTCTTGAGCAGAGGCTGCCCCACCGCCTCCTTGAGACCGCTCGGCACCCTGCCCTCCCATAGGGAGGCATTGACCACTCCGGCAAGCAACGGCCCCAAAGTCTCCCCACAGTTCTTAAGCAGCCAGGACGGGCACAGACCTAATTCGCAAGAGGTGGCTCGAACAGCCCTGAGCATCCCCACCACGTCAGCGGGTGTCACTGACTGAAACTGATCCCATAAAAATCGGACAAGACGGGGCTTCTACATCTTCGACTGTGTTAAGTGCAGCATCGAGGTCCTAGTGAATCCGAGCTATTTTCTCTGCAAAATAATCTGCAAAAAGGTCACAGCGGGCAGATGACAACTCAACCCCAGGGTTGAGGGAGGCCGGACTGATCAACCCCCGCACAACTCGGAACAGCTCCGCTGGACGGGATTTTGCAGACGCTATGAGGGCAGCAAAGAACTCCCTCTTTGCTGTCTGCATAGCCATGGAATAGGCTCGTAAAGTAGCTCTATGCTGCAATCTGTCAGCTTCAGCGCGAGATCGACGCCACCGTCGCCGCTCTTGCTTCAGGTCCCGCAGTTCCTCAGTAAACCAAGGTGACCTGCGGGGCCGTCGCTTGGGCAATGGACGCCTGGGAACCGTTTGATCAATGGCCTCTGTCAGCAAGATATTCCACAATTTGACGAGGTCATCGATGAGGCGGTTGTGAAACTGCACCAGGTCCATCAGTCTCTGGGGGCGGACCATCCTAATAGGTCCCGCAGACATGTGCTAGAAGGGAGGTCTGTAGGAGGCAATGGTCCGTCCATGACAAGGGCACAGTTGATATCTCCCCCACTAACGGAACACCCACCTCAAGGCCAGTGCAGAACACGAGGTCTAAGGCGTGTCCTCCAAGATGTGTTGGGCCGATGACCCTCTGCGACAGGCCCATGGGTGCCATGGCAGTCATGAACTCCTGCTTGGCTCCCCTAAGCACAGCATCGGCGTCAATGTTGAGGTCCCCCAAGACTATCGTCCTGGAGGACTGCAACACCGCTTCCGACGCTGCCTCTGCTAGAGCATGTAGGGAGGCTGCCGTAATGGTGGGTGCACGGTAAATGAGAAGCACTCCCCAACTGTCCCCTGCCCAATCAAACACAAGATGGAGGCCTTCTATACCTACCATGGTCTGCACTGGATACCTCTGAACAGACCACCCCTCTTTAAAAATCAAAGTCACCCACATTCGCGCCGTGTCGTCTCCAGGAAGGGAGGGAATCACCACACACACTACTTCTTGCTATAGCAATATCAAGGATCAAATGCATCCACTTATCTCTCAGACGGCTAATCTTCGCTCTGTTCACCAGCGCTGGGGCCTACCCAGCACTGGTGTTATATCCCTGGGGCCCCGCCCCCCTGCCCGGGTGTGCCACGAGCCTTGTGGAGTGGTGCACAGGGCGTGGTGCAGCCTTCGCGACGTCAGGGCTAGCCCCACCCAGCTCTTGCTGGAGCATCAGGGTTGCCGGGGAAACCGGGGCCGGGGAAGGCGCCCTCTCCTGCGCTGTGACACCAGGGCTCGGTGCCGCCACCACGGAGCCCAAGCCCCCCACCCCGGCAGCAGGGACGGATGACAAAAAAATCACACACACACAAAAAAAATCACTTTTGAACTTACTGATGTCAACTGCATCTCTGATCGAGGAAGAATTTGACCCTGCGAGGAACAGTTTTGCTGTAAGTGAAAAAAACGTGAATCGGTAAGTAAACCTTCTCACTGCTGTTAAGACATGTACATTGCAGTCCATAAGAGATACATGTGCAGTACTATTAATTAGATGACACTAACATTTTTCAAAACTGAACTTAAGACAAATTTCAACAACTTAAAGTAACAGAAGTGAAAAAAACTGTCCTAACATTTGGGCATAGGAACAAAAGGGCTAAGGCAGAAGTTACCTAATAAGGGCAGTCTTAGAACCAAAGCAGAGTTCAAAGGCAGCAATAATAGCAACAAGTTTTCTGTTCATCATTTTAATAATTAAACCAAACAGACCATCTCACTCCAACTTTTCAAAACTCAACGTTTATCCATGTACAGAACAGCCTAACTTACCCCTTCACATTCAAATTCTGCCCAAAGGGACAATTTTGAGTTATACTTTCATGGTTATTCCTTACTACAAGTTTTATAATTTACTAGGACATTTCTGAACATGCCTGATGTTAAGATAAAGGTCTATAAAAATAGATTTAAAAGCTGCCCAGGGAAGGTAAAATATTGAGATTTTATAGCTTTTTAGAGTAACAAGACATGTTAGTGCAGGTCTCTTTCAGTTAATGGCAGACAAATCCTGACTCCTCCAAAATAAAGCTATGGAAATTTGTACCAATGTCACTATTTCTCATCAAGCACTGACAGGTAACATATGTTACTCTGCTTGTAACAATGCATGGCTTCTATCATTATCAGAAGGTTTATTCTGACTGTATTCTGTATGCTGTGAATAAAATGCTTCATGAATGGACACACATCTGGACTCCGACATGGTTGCCAAATGTTGGTTTGAAAATGCCCTTTATCAGTTTAGCTAAACTTCGTTGCAAGCCAAAGACATATTTAAACCTACGATCAGACCATATGTGGGGTTCTTAGTTGCATCTAGAACCCGAAAAACCGTTCCAGCAGCTAGTGATTGCCAGCTCGCAGCAATGACACAAACAGGCCTTCTAAAATATTTGACAACAGGATCCTTCAGCTGTTTAGCAGTGGTGCAAGTCCCATTTATTTCAATGAAATTTGTGTTGGTGGTCAATGATCAGTGCTAATGCTAGCACTAAACAGACAGAGATTGAGCCCTTTGTTTTAAATCAATACAATCTTCCTGATCAGTTGTGGATGTTCATTTCACTTTGATTGCCCAAGCAAGTGGCCTGCACCAATTTCACCAAATTAGCTTCCAAATCTTCTTGGCTTAATTCAGTATAATCTTCTCAGGCAGACAAGTTATGAGATGGAAAAGTTAAGTCAAGTTGGTCAAGTCAGTGGGAGACATAAGGACAGAACTTCAGGATCCCGATTCCCAACATGTTCTACTTCTAGACCAGGCTAGTCATCAAATTGATTAATATGGTATAAATTTTTGTGGATTTTTCTCCCTTGTTTTAAAAAGGAATTGCCACCATCACATACTTAGTCTATTAATATTAACTAGCTCCACAGAGGCTTTATAAGCCTCTCCTTCATTGTTCAGTGCTTTCATAATTCCCTCAATTATGATGTATTGTGTAAACTAAAAATAGGTATAATTTGTTTTACCTGACACTTTCAATTCTTCCCTTTCTTCAGGGTTTATCTTTTCTATTGCTTGAGCTACAGTACATTCAAGGACATCTGGTTTTTCCTGGAGTAAATAAATGACATTTAGCAGTAGCTTATCTATATTAGCAAATAAATGCATTGCAGTGTATTAACCATACCGAGTATCTGATCAGAAATTAAACACCATGAAATAGAATGAAAAACCATGAATAATTTAATTCACTATTTCGAGAGAATAGTGTACGACAGAGAAAGTTTCATCACCTGAAAATTCAGATGTGCTACAAAAAGTCTGTTGGTAAGGCAAAATTTAGCACCTTCAAACGATGCCCATTTTGTCTTGGTTCCTACGGGATCCTTATCATAAAGTCAACAACTGAAGCAATATGGCACAAGAACACAGCAGTCTGCTCAAGCTTCTCTTCTCAGCTCCTATAATACAATAGTCAGCTAAGCTACAGTATATATGTGTAATTCAGACCCACAAGAGGACACTTCTCCCTCAAACCATATGTAGCTTTTTGCAAAGTGAGAAACAAGGTGTGCGAGACATGAAGCAAGACTTACACAATACAGAACAAAGGTGAGAAATGAAATATAAAGACAAACTATCAGGAAAGTAGAAAAGACAACACACAGCAGTAGCAGTATCATATCCTGCAGCACAGAGGACATTGGTTTCATGCATTATCTGAAAAACCTGGAACTCTAGAAAGAAGAGTGTCATTTTGCGGTTATATCCTGCCAATCTAAGGGCTTGATTATACTAGCCAGTTTGTATAGGTCTTTGTACAGTTTGCACAGTTCCACAAACCACAAAGTGAGGGAACACAGGAGGAGGAGTTAGTACCCAGCTATCAACCTATTCCAAATGGCTGGCTCCCACAGAAAAAGGCTGGGAATAAACCTCTTCACCTTCAGTCTTTTGCTAGTACTATGCCTGCACTTGTGAAAATCCTGCTGCAATGGCACATGAAGATCAGAAAATAAGACATTTAAGAGAAAAGAGATTACAAGAATTTACTACTTAGACTACATAATACACATGGCTGTAAAATGTACGTAAATAATTCACTAGCCAAGCATAACACACTACACACCAAGCGCGGCCTTGAAAAGGGGAAGGGCTGTGAAAATCCATTTACCAGAAGCAAGCAAGTGAATTTTTACAGCCCTGGGCTCCCTTCCCGTTTGCAAGGCCCAGCCTGGTGAGTACTGTTTTATGCTTGGCTAGTGCATTATTTACTTACATTTAGTTTTATATAAATATTTTAATCCACGCAAATTTAAGCAAGGCATGATTTTTTATATAGAATTAATGCTACTGGAAATAAGTTTGAAAGTTATTATTCTAATACACTTCAGAAAGTCACATTTTAACCTTATGGAGGGAAAAAAACCATAATTAACTTGAAAAAACAACAGAAACCTCAAAAAACACTAACTTCAAAAAACATTCTGTGGGTCAAACCACAAAAAGGTTCTCAAATGAGATTTCAGTATTTCTGTCAATGTTAACTTTAAACAAGCTTTATCTTCCAGGAATTATTACGAGAGTCACTTTTCCATTGGCCTTTATTTTCAAACAAGATATTCGGTAATTTCTGTTGCACTACATGAACAACTCACCTTAGTTCAGGTGAAAATACATACAATTACAGAAAACTTTAAAGTGGTTTGGGAGAGTTGCTTGGAATCTACACCAACGTAGTTCAGAGTAGAATTTGGTTTTACTAAATAGTTAAAGGGATTTAAAATGTCAGTCATTAACTTTTACTGCCAAAAGCAAACCTGTGTAAGATAGTATCTTGCATACACAGAACTTTTCATCTCAAATTAGTGCCAAATGCTTTATGAGCCATACAGCCAGCAGTGAATTTACACAACTAAGGTGGAATGTGGCAATTGTTTACTTGTTACAGCAAAACTGCACAAGCACCTAAGGCAAGAGGCAAATAGTACAGTACCCAACCAAAACTGTGGGATGATTACAGACACACACAAAAAAAGTATAGTACATTGTAAAATCTTAAGTATTTTGCTCATTACACCACTGCCACTTTAGGCTAAGTATCCGATCGTGTAAAGAGCGCCATGAAATTTTTAAAGAAGGCATGTGATCTGGAGGACCTTGGCTTCATACATAATGTGAAATGCCTGGATCTCTAGAAAGAAGTGTCACTTTGCTGTTATCATCATACCCTGCAGCATCCTTACTTCTGATTGGAGAGTTCCCTTCCAAGTAATGGCCAAGGTCAACTCTAAGGGTTTGTTTATACTAGCCAGTTTGTATGTCTTTGTATAGTTTGTACTTTTCTTAGGCTTCCATAAGTTTGAGAAACAAATTTGTAATTTAAGGATCCCATCACTGCAATGCACATGTTGTGAACTTTTCCACAGCAAGCTGTAATAGCCAAGATTGTCCCCAGCAAGCACTATGGGTAAAACCATACGTGCATCTGGCAGGACTGCTTCCCGGGCCTCACCAAGGTGGAAAATCATAGGCAATACAGCCCAGGTCAGGGCACTAAATTGATGTGCCTGCTGCCAGGGAGCTGTCCTGGTGGCTGCACAGCCTGCATAGGGCTGGGAGCAAAACAAACGTGTGGGCGGCAGGCCCGATCCATGTCCTGCGCCCAGTGCCCTGTCCCCTGCCATGACAGCCAATGATGCACAACCATGGCAGTCAGCCATGGTGGCCCTGGGGCGGGAATGGTGCGTCGCAACAGATGTGCTAGCCTACTGTGGTCCGCAAGGGCAACCCTTAGACCGGGCTTTGACCTTGGAGATTTGCCGAAGTCACAGCCCACGCTAGCCACCAACACTGCCGCTGGCTCCTGGACCACAATGGGCCAAAATTACATCTGTTTTTACCCTATAACAAGTCTGTTCCTACCCATGATTTTATGTGATCGCATTCTTGTTTTCACTGCCCCAGAGCAAGTCATTATTCTTCCTTACAGGAACCAATGTCATTTCAACACACTGAAATCAAGTTGTGACATGATCAATTACATTCTATTTGCAAAGAAACAAGGAGCTCTTACCTGCATTAGAATGGGGCTGATCTTTGAGCTACATTCATTCAGGGTTTTATGAATGCAGTCCCGTAGCTATAAAGTAATATTTTCATTTCATTAGTAAAATCCTATTCAAGTAAGAACATGCTAGAGCTGAACACAAAAACAATAAGGCCAACTGAAAGCTCAGAGGTCTGGCACAGGGACTGAGCCAGCAACCCTGCCCACAAGAGGAGGCAAGGATTCTATGATTTATCTGTCAGTGGTAAGGATTAGTTGGGTTCTGCTTGCCTACTTGTACCAACAGTTGCCAGTAACAGCGAACACTGTACTATACAGAGCTTTCAAGTAAGCACCACCTCCACCTAAAAGCCCTCCTGAAACATTGACTCAAAAAAATTCCCCCTTACAATTAAAAAAACAAAACACCTACCTGAGGTTAAAATGTAATAAAAATAACAAAAGCACATTCCATTGCAATGCAAGAACCTGTGCTTAAATAACTAACTTTTCACTAACTATCCTTCTCTTCAAAATAACTGCCTTTGTTCGGAGGTTTGCTAAATCCATTTCATTGTACTGTCAGTCCCATTTAAGTCAACCATCTGAACATCCATTTAGCGGGGGAAGAGTCAACATGAGATTTAGTAAAGAAGTCATGCCTCACTATAACCTATTGGAATTTTTTTGAGGGTGTAAATAAGCATGTGGATAAGGGGGAGCCTTTCGATATAGTGAATCTGGACTTTCAGAAGGCATTCTATAAGGTCCCTCATGAGAAACTCTTGAGGAAATTAAAGAGTCATGGGATAAGAGGCAGAGTCTTATCATGGATTGGCAACTGGTTAAAAGATAGGAGGCAAAGGGTATGACTAAATGGTCAGTTTTCACAGTGGAGAGCCCAAGGATCAGTGCTGGGACCGGTGGTGTTTAATACATTCATTAATGATCTGGAGAAGGGAGTAGAGTGAGGTGATCAAATCTGCAGATGACACAACATTATTCAAGGTGGTTAAAACCGAAGCAGACTGTGAAGAATTGCCGGAGGATCTTGCAAGACTGGACATCCAAATGGCAGATGAAATTTAATGTGCACAAGTGCAAAGTGATGCACATAGGGGAAAATAACCCAAACTATATGTATATAATGCTGGGTTCTAAATTAGGAGTTACCACTCAGGAAAAGGATCTTGGAATAATTGTGGACAATATACTGAAATACTCAGCTCAGTGTATGGTGGCGGTCAAAGCAACAACAGAAGTTAAGAATCATTTGGAAAGGAATAGAGAATGAAATGGAAAATATCATAATGCCTGTATATAAATCTATGGTGCAACTGCACCTGGAGTACTGTGCACAGTTCTGGTCGCCTCATCTCAAAAGAGAACAGCTCCTCTCTCTATGAAGAGAGGCTTGATGGGTTAGGGCTCTTCAGCTTAAAGAAGAGATGACAGAGGGGATAGGATATAAGTTTATAAAATCACAAGTGGTGTGGAACACTTAAATAGGGAGTGGTTATTTACCCTCCTCTCTAAGAGTACTAGAACAAATGGACACTCCACAAAATTAACTGGCAGCAGATTTAAAACAAATAAGTGGAAGTATTTTTTTCACTCAGCACACTATTAACTTGTGGAACTTACTGCCAGAGGAAGTGGTCACAGCCGGTAGTGTAGCTAGTTTTAAAAAGGGATTGGGTAAGTCCTTGAAGGATAGGTCCATTAATGGCTATTAGTAGGTTTTAGGAACGTAACCTCTTACTGTTGGGGGCTGGAACAACAGGGAATGAATTTGCCATTGTGACCTGTTGGGTACTTCTCCCAAGAGAAAGAGATTGGCCACTGTCGGAGACAGGATGCTGGGCTTGATGGATCATTGGTCTGACCCACTATGGCACTACTTATGTTATCTCTGAAGAAATCACCTAGAACCAAGATCCTACCTTGCACTTTCCCTATAATCAGACACAGACCGAGACTAACATTGTGATGATATAAAGAAACTGGATCATAATAAAGCATTACTACAATCTCACAATGCTAGTCAAATCAATGTAGTCCATGCTTTAGCAAACAAATTACTACCCAGAAACATTTAATGTATATAATTATTCTGTGGACATCTTAAAAGACCACCCATCAACGCACATACTTACCGATGTGTAAACTACTATTCTTTTCTTTCTTATGGATATCCATCTATTTGCTTGCATTCTCTCAAGTCTTCTCCCATAACTTACAGAAGCAGAAAGTTCCTGACCATACCAGACTGTTGGATCCTCCCAACTAATAGTTAATCAGGTCTATATGCTCATGTGGGAAGTGGGTATTTGTAAATGTAAAATTCTAATGTAATTATGGTCTAGAGAGAAGATGTTGCAACTTGTTCTGTTGGTCCCAAAAGAACTAGACGGAGACAAAGTAGTAAGAGGATACCTTTTACTAGACCAACTTCTGTTGGAAAGGTTATGCAAGCTTTTGAGCCACAAAGGGCTCTTCCTCAGGCTAGAAGTCAGTCAGAACAAAGGCCGTTTTTAAATGGCACAGATTGGGGGGGGGGGGGGGGGGNNNNGGGGGGGGGGGGGGGGGGGGGCAGGTCAGCGTGCGCTGTGTGGAGCGCACATGCACCTCTGGTGGGTGTGTATGGGCTTAAACGGGCTGGGCACGTAGGAACCCATGCACCGCTTTCTGCTTATGGGAAAAGGATTTCTCCTGGATGCTGCATCACAGGAGCGCACGCATATCCACTCATGGTGTCTTCAGATGGGGGCTCGGGGGTGCATCCCGTTTAAGAATGGCCTAAGTCTGAGCTAATGAAAGACAGGTGTATATTCATTAGGGAAGGTGCTGACATTCAAATACAAAGAAACAAGCTGCAGCACCATGTAAGTTTTGACGGTTTTATACCTGCTGATTTAGCAGCAGTATAGTTCCTGTTAGGATGGGGCATTCTGGGTAGTTGGGGACTTGCTCCTAATAATGAGTTCTGAGAGGGATGCTCCTTGCAAGGCAGGAGTGAGCTGTTTGAAAACAAAGAGGAAGCCTGGAAAACACTCTATAGGAGAGGAAGAAAAAGTTAAATGCGAATGACTCTACTCTTCTTTAACAGTCGTAATTTACATAGCCTTGCAGCTGGTTTCATTATTTATATTTTAATGCCTGCACCTTCTCTAATGTCATGTTCATCATATATACACCTGTCTTGCATCTGCTCAGACCAAGTCCTGAATTGCCTATAGCCTGATGAAGCTTCCATACACTTATCAACAGAAGTTGCTCCAATAAAAGATATTGGAACTACTTTGTCTAAATGTAAATACAGACACAGGTCGTTTTTAGATGAGACAGAACCATTCAAGTCCACCCAGTGGACACGTGTGGTACTGCCTGTTTAAAAGTGACAGTGGGTGAGCAGGGGCCCATCACCCTGCACGGAACAACTGGGGAAAAAACAGGTTGCTCCGTGCGGGGTCGTGGGTGGCAGGCGGGTGGATGGAGGCAGACACCAAGCGCACACCCATATGCCACCATCTAAATCCTCCCCCATCCACTGGAAGAGTGTGCGCACTCCGAGTGCACATGTGCCCCCCCCCCGCAACATTAGTCTAAAAATGGTCATAAACCCAGTTTTTGCTCATGTTACATTCCAAATATAGTTTTTTAGCCATGAACCATAATAAGTTGCTGAAAGTTCTGCACCAGATTAGTCACAAAAGCATCAGTGGGCAAAGTTAATGCCTCTGGTGCCTACACAGGGTAGAACTACATTAACATGATTTGACACAGATGTCCAGTGATCCAGACTACATTCTTTTGGGGGGGAAATCCTTTTTGATATTTTATTTGCACACGATTGATGCTGAATTGAAATCGCCAAGGACACTAACCCATTTATCCACAAAATGCACACATAACAGCACAAAGTTTCTCCCATATATTATCCCAACTGTTTTTGGGGAAGACTGCCCTCTGGTTTCCAGGTTCATTCTCCTCTTAAACTTTCTGCTGAAACTGTCAACAAGGCTACCAGTTGTAAATGAAACACTTGTCAACTAAGAATTGGACTGAGACTCCCAATTCATTTCTCATAGGTCACTGAACAGTTCTCAGATGGTAATGATTTCCCCCACAGACACCACTGAAGGTATTCGCAGAAAAACACATCCCCAACCAGTACCCACCATGCTTGGGTGAAAACCTCACTGGGAACCAATGGTTAACCAGTGAATGCTGGGCGAGTAGTGCGCTTCTCTGAAAACACCCTGAATTAGATCCAGTCATCTGTACAACAGCAGCACTCTATCCCTATTATCCATGCTCGCAGCTTGGACCATCACCCTTTGGAGCATTTAACCCAGTCTACAAACTGTAGCTCTGCTTTAAAGTAACAAGCAGCTGCAGATCAACCAGGCTGTGCTGCTTTCTGATAAGCACTAACAGTTACAAAACAACAATACTAATTTTATTAAGAAACAGTACCACTAATATTTCCTGTGGATGTGGCCAAAGTAATAATAATTATTAATTTATAGCACAGAATGGATAATATCTGAAAGGCATGGCAGTACTAGCACTATACTGCTCTGGAAGCATTTTTTTTTTTAACCTATCACATGAGAGTCACAGAAATTCTGCAACATCTTTCAAAACCTTAAAAGACAAGTTTTATAAAACATTTCTAATCTTAGACAAGGCCAACTGTACAATTAAGATGAGCCCCTGAAAACTGTTGTATGCAATAAGATTTTCTAATAACTATGACCACCAGCTATACCATGCAAAATCTTGTATTTACAGTATTTTGACTGTCAGCACACGCAAACATGTATCTTCACATTTACTGCTAATCTTGAAGAACATAAACAAAACTCCTATGTAGGCGGCACCACCACAGTACTGGATGAGCCCTGTTTCAACAAACATGCAGTACAGAATAATATATTGGCACCTCTCCTAACCAGAACCACATTTGATTATGCTTCTTTCCAGAAAGATGTCAAATATTTACTTCACCCTTTTAATAGCCTTGTCTGCACACCTGTAAAGACCTGAGTTATAACATAATTCCACGCCTCCAGTGACTCTGCAGTTTCAATGCAAACAGAGACTCCTTAAGTGACAGGTTTTGGTTGGTTAACTAAGACAGTTTACGCTGTATTGCAAGTATCCAACACCATGAAAATAAAAAAGCAAACAAAGTTCTATTAGTACAAACGATACTGCGGCTGGTGAAAACAGATAACTCAGTAAACTTAACTTTTAGGAATGTTTAGAAGAAGATAAGTTCTCTCATCATGTCTCCTTTCCTCTGAGATAGGAAGATAATATTACTTCCTTACCTCTGTTGCTAGGACATTACATTAAGGGATTTGAGTCAGTTTCTATGTTAAGTTTTCTCATTAGAAGGTTACTAAGAACTATCAAATTTGATCAAATCTGTAGTCTAAATGCAGTATGCTTGGAGAAGATGCAAGGATCCCACAATGGACAGATGTGGGGTAATCTATCCTAAGAAGGTCTCATTCTAGTCGCCGCGGAATATTTACTCAAACCCTGAAGCATCTCAGAAACATTAAACTGCTTTACTACTTCCGAGTTTTACATTAACAAAGTACACAAGACACACGTTTGTGAAGAGCATTTTGTGTATAGTGCGCTCGCCTAAACACCTGCAGTCCCACTGAAGTCCCTGGCACTTATGTCCTCTTACTCGTGGGCCCAAGTGTCGTGTCCTTGGCTGGTAAAGAGGAGTCAAACCTTGCTGACTTGCGGCCCCACAGTGAGCTGCTCCTGCTGGCCTTCCCAAAGAGAACAAGGGGGGAGGGGAAGCTGCTCCTAGCCCTCCACCCCGACTCTGGAAACCTGGCCATCCCTTTCACGAAGCACTGGTACTCCGGTCAAACCCAGCCCCCAGGACTAGAGAGCCCGTCTAACAGCCTCTCTCGCCTGCCCAGTTCAATAAAGGCAGCCTGTGGAGGCTAAGCCGAGAAGGCATCGTGAGAACGAGTTAGCCGGAAGCAACACCCCCCCGTCCATCGCGGTCGCCTCTGCGCCCGCCCCCGGCAGGAGAAAGTCAAGCCTCCGAGTCCCCTACCTCCTCGCTGGGGATCGAGGGGCACTTCTTCCGCAAGCGGCCCCAGTTGAGCAGGTTGCCGGTCTGCAGGTTGAGGGTGGTGGCGCGCTCCAGCAGCATCCTGGCGCTGTCTGTCCCCATGGCGGCGGTAAGGCAGAGTTGAGGGCGAGATGCTGCTGCTGCTGCTGCTGCTTCCTCCACCAGAGCCTGGGAAACTACAGAGCACGCGGCTCGAGGCAGCTCCTTGCGCTCCAGGAAGCAGCGGCAGCGGCGCTTGGGATGGGGGCGGGGTCTGCGGTCCCGGGGAAGGCGATGACTCAGCAGAAAAAGTGCTTTGTAACCGGTGCCGGGACACCGGGCGATTAAGGCAGGCGGATGGGGGAGAGGCGGGAGTTGCGCTAGTCGCTGAGCAGGCACCTTGAAGCCCGCCCGGAGCAAACACAGGAGCGAAAGCACCCGCCTCTTTTTCGGCAGCCAGAAAAATCCCTGTAGAGAATAGAGCAGGGGGCGCTCCCTTGCTGCTAGTGCGCATGCTCACAACGGCGCATGCGCACTGCAAGCTGTGAAGCTGCTCCCTTGTGCTTGTATCGCCTCGTACCCCGCAGTCTTTTGAGCCAACCCACCTCATTGAAGAGCAGAGAGCCCAGCTACTGCAATGTGGGCACTTGATAACAGCCCCCACCCCCAACTGGAGGTGGCTGTAGTGCTTATGACCAGTTCCTGTGACTTGCAAAGGCTGTGTCCCCTGCTCCCAGTGCCTATGAGTGGCGGACTGGTCTGCTGGCATAGCTGGCCGCCCCAGTTCATATGTGCAGGGGCGCCACGGTCACCCGTTGCCATAGAACTAGTTGGCTTGCTTTCCTGGCAGTGCTTTGTGCGTGGCCATAATAATAATAAACTTTATTGTGTAACCCAAAAAGTTTTTACAGTCCCCTATCTAAAAAGTACATAACAAAAATATAACGTATTGTCCACAACAGGCACTCCAGGAACGAGCGCTTAGATCTTCAATACAACAATTAAAACGTGGTAAAACCATACACATAAAACTTCAATACAACTTTAAATGAAACAATATAACAATAAAACTATTAAACTCTCTTTTAGGCAAATAGCTCCTGAATCAAAATTAGTCATTCTGCATAAGCCCCAAAGAATCTTCCATACATATAAGAATGTTCAACATAGATGATATATCATCAGACGTTTAGACAATCCTAACACAAAACCATAAGGGTAATTCAATTACCCAATTGTTTGCTGCGTAAGGACATGGCGTGCATACAAAAACATGCAACCGCTCTAGCTGTCTGAGTCACTAGCGTTAAACCATTTTTGGATCGCCATTACACAGGGAAGGTGTAAAAGGGCTAATATATATGGCTGAAGGTATTTGCTCCGTAAATCATTATACAAAGGGCAGCGGAATAATACATGATATACATTTTCTATCTCCTGGGCACACATTTGGCAAGATCTAGGAGTCCTTTCAAGGCCTGCAAATCTCCCCTCACTTATAGCCGACAGTAAAAGTTGAAATCTAAAAAGGGTGAAAGCATGCCTAAGTTGCACATTGTCCCAAGTGTAGAGATACGAATCTTCCAGTTTGTTTGGTCGGTCTCAACAAATGGTATTCCAGGGCAATTTTTTGTTCCCGGATTGCGGCAAGTAACTCTTGGAGCTCCTGATCCAGGACCCTCCTCTTTATTATATGTTTTACCGTTATGTTGTCATATTTACTTTAAAATTCCTTTGAGAAACCAAGCTTCTGCACCACTTCCTCCATCTTTACATTCCATTTGCAGGAATATAAGTCTGCACATAAAGTTTTCCTAAGTGGTGAAACACCCTGTAAATGTACAAATTCTTTTGCCCCAAAATTAACTAAGTATTAGAGCTCGTGCCTTTATTGAGGGAACGAGAGTTTCAGCTCACAAAAGTGAACTTGGGGTGCCCAACGTTGCTCCTAGAATTGTTCTTAAAAACTTATTCTGGGGGACATCTAACATTTAAAAAATCCAACCCCCATATAGGGACCGCGTACAAAATTGTCCAATAACCTTGGATGAGTACAAACGCGAAGCGGGTGCAACTTGCTGTCCACCCCTTTTGTAATAAAAAACGTTTAAAGCGGCTATGGTCTTATTTTCTTGGTCTTTAATGTAGCTAAAATGGTGACGCCAACTTCCCCCCGCTGAGATAAAAAAACAACAAATACTTAAAAACACCTGTTCTAAAACAACCCCATCCATAAGTCATCGGGGGGGGACTACCCAACCTTCTCCCTGTCAAAAGAACCTTGGTTTTGGAATGATTTACCTCCAAAATTTCCTGTCTACAATAGAGGCTAAATCTTTCCAAGCTTCATCTGAGGCCTATCTTTGTTCTGGAGAGTAAAACCGCATCGTCTGCATACAGTAGGATCGGAATGCATCTCGAACCAAGCTTTGGGGGATGAAGTTGATCCTCTCACATATAGGATACTACATTGTTCAAGTATAGATTAAACAAAACTGGTGCCAGGATGCATCCCTGTCTCACCCCCCTATTAATAGAAACCATATTGGAGAGTGGGAGATTCTTAGGGACCCTTACTTGCAGTGAATTGCTGGTATGCAACTTTATTATAAGAAAAAGAAGGCGAGGATCAAGAGAAATATCTCGTAACTTGTGCCAAAGCCTGTCTCTACTAACCGAGTCAAAGGCCGCTCGGAGGTTTACAAAGCACAGATACAATTTCTGACGCCTATCATGCGGGCAAAGGCCGTGTCCTGTATATTTTTCGATCAGATGGGGCAGAACATAGACCTGATCTGCTGTTGAGGAAGCCCTCCTAAAGCCCGCCTGCTCCGGCTCCAGGAGGTCCACCTCATCAAGCCAAGATTGCAACCTTATCAGCAGATGCTTGGCGTACAACTTCCCGATCACCGATAACAGACTTATGGGCCTCGTACGTGGCCATAAGCGGGTAGGGTTGCCACATATGCATGTTTTTAAGGAACACTTATGGGCACCAATGCAGGCCCTGCAGCATGTCTTTTTAGTGTTCCCTTAAAAATGTGCATAGGTGGCAACCCTATGAGTGGGTGATCCATGGCTCGTGAGAGCACACATCCCCCTCCATCACCTCAAAAGGGGTGGTGGGACGTGTGGCTTCTGGGTGGCCATATGTGGTAGTATCTTGTTTAAAAACATCCAGTAAATCTCCATGGTTGCAGGACTTTTGCTTGGCACAATAGGGCCTTATAGCCACTGAACCCTAAACCCTCAATTGCCTATCTACTACCATGGCTGCAGTTATGAAACCACTACTTTTAGAATATTTCCACTGACTTCAGTGGAACTACTCTGAAGTAAGTGGTTTCAGCACTGAGCCTAACTAAAATAATTTTAATAGTAAAGTGAATGGCTCAGTAGAAAGGGCATATATCAATGTATCTAAATATCTTAGAGAAGGGGGAAATGAGTAATTTGTAACAAAAACAAATTCCAAATCTATAAATCAAATTAAATTTGTTTATCATGCCTGCAATAATAAATCCCCCTCTCCTTGTTTGTGGACTAGAGATTTAATGCTTTCTAGTATCTGGAATTTGCTGCAGCAAGCTTATTTTATCACTGTCTGGTCTCAAATAATGTCTAACAAAAGCCTTGGCCCAATTCCAGTGGGCTGCAGCTTGAATGAGGAAATGTTAAAAACACAGCTAATGTTGTTAAATGCTAACACCCCCTACTGAGTATGCACCAAAGCTAGTTACATCAATACCTGCTTGTTCCATAATGACCTTTAGCCATGATGTAATCACATTATCCATTCAAGCCTATGAAGACCAACAATACAGAGCTTAGCTACTCAATTATGGACTGAAGAACAGGAAACCGAGAGAAACTGAAACAAATCCAGAAGAGTCACTTGAACCATAAATTGCAAATACTCTTACTAAATCTATGTCACTGTAGAGAAGGGAAGAGACAGCACCAGGGGGAATGATTGCAAACGCTGAAACTAAACCACCAGTGCTGGCACTAAAGAGAGATGCAGGTGCACATACTAGTAAAATGATTGTACCAGTACAGGTTCAAAAAGGCTACAGGCGCTAAAGGAGTTACAATGCTCCATACCCAAAGAGAACAGGAAACCTGTGGTATTCTGGGTATTTAGGACTAGATGCCTGTAAGAATAGGTAGTCTTTGGCTGATAGCTAAAGAGTGAGTATCTAGAGGCTGAGTTCGCTTTCAGCCCAGAGAGTAGGATTAGGCTGAAGTGCTCAAGCCCAAGGAGGGAGATAAAGACTTTGTGACCCACAAGGACCTGCCTGTCCTTAGTTAGGAACAGGTGGAAGCTAATCTATTAGATATGCAAAAGGGACTTATGTAGGAACTGTAAGCAGAACACAGACCCACAAAGGTAGGGACTAATTGGATCATTCTGGTAGAGTAGGCTAGCTATGAGGTGCGGTTGGAAGTCAGAGTTTTATGCCAAAACACCTATATTGACTCAAGATCCAAGTACTTGCCCCAGGTTCGGGACCTTGTACGTCTTGTCCAGACTTGTAGTTAGAGATATCAGAGTTTGTGTACAGGCTCCTGAGTGTCATAGGAAGACTTGTGTAGGCTGGGACCCAAAGCTGATTTCCTATTTACCTGATAGCACCCCCTGCAGGGCCTACTAGATAAACCTGACTAACTTTAATGGCATATCATAGGGTGCTCTCTCACTTTACATGGGGGGAGAGGTTTTCAATATCGTGGCTCTTTTCTTCTAGAAATTAGTGCTGAGAATTGGCATAAAAGCAGAATAGCGCAAAGAACACTCGCTCATGATCAGGTCCCCAAATATAGCTCTTACAAGGATGGGTGTTCTCGCTAAATAAAGACGGAATAGCGCATTCTCATATGTGCCAATTCCTGCGAGAACAGAGCTGTGATAGCAATTGTGGAAGTTCCCCACCCCACTTTCTCATGTAACATGAGAATGCACCAGGGGAAGATTGGGAACTTAAAATGGCCCTGGAAAATATTCTGAAAGTGGTCCACAATAGGCAGAGCCAACCCCAAAATTACACACATGATCATAATCAACGGAATAGAACAACCACACAAGGATAGCAGTTTTAGCAAACAACAACAGAGCCTCAGCCAAGGGAGTCCAGAGTGCATGGGGCAAAAAGCAGTCTCAAACCTTTCCCTCCATCCCCAAATCTACTCAGGGTAAAACCAGACAACCCAAATCTGAGTGTCTCTCTCTCTCCCTCAAAAAAAAATAAAAAATAGCCAAGTGAGTAGAGTGTGCATGGGGGCAACCAGGGCTTGTTCTTCTTAGACTGTAAGCCCACTGGGCAGGGACTTTTCTCCCATACCACCAGCAGGCAATGTAACGACAGTAGTAGAGAAAACAAAAGTACCTTAACAGCTAGCCCAGATTACAGAAAAAACCCCTCAGAATCTAGGTAGAAAAGAGACATTTGAAAATGTTCTTTCAAATTAAACTGCACACATTATGTAGGCATTTGTGCCTTTTTAAATTAATTTTTCTACAAATACTTGTCCAAGCAAATTGTATCCCAGCCCCTTCCCTCCAAATCATCCTCCCAGCAGCCCCTTCCCTAAAACCATCCCCGATGCCTCCAGCAGGCGCCCCCCAAACCAGCCACACATCAGCCCCTTCCCTCCAAACCCTCCCACCAGCAGCCTCCCCCAGGCCTGGTCCCAGCCCCGTCTCCACCCCAAAATCCCCAGGCAGCTTGCAAGTTGCCTTTACTTACTCCATCCTGGTGGTGGTGGGCCTGGTGGCGGTGACGTGGCATGGCGGGCAAGTGGCTTCTTGCAGTGTGAGCATGCTCTTCACCCACTGAGCTCCTTCTGGCCGCTTCCTTCCTGGCCCCTCCCAACAGGGCCTCCCAGAGCAGACGCCCTGTTGGGAGTGAGAGGCCAGGAAGTGGCCATGAGCAGGTGAAAAGAGCACCTGCTCGCTCTCTTGCTCTCTCTCTCCCTCCTGGGGGGGGGGGGTAGCAGCCTGGCGGGTAGCAGGGAGATGAGGCTCCCAGGCAAGACCCTGCCCCTCCGCCATGACTGTGCTCTCTCCCTCTCCAGTAGGGAGACGACAGCAAAAAGGTCTCACACTGCTCTCCCCCCAGCAGCTGCTGCTGCAGGGTCCAAGCCCACGGGACCAGGGGAGGCTGAGCCCCAAACTCCTGGGCGGCTCCCTTTGTCTGGACTGTCTCCTCACCCCGGCCAGCGGCTTCTTGCACCTGGCCACTTTTAACTACTTCTTCTGGCCGCTTCTTTGCCTGCCCCTTCCAACAGGGCTTTCCAGAGCGGCGCAGCCAGATGATGTCATCCAGCCACATCACTCTTGGAGGCCTTGTTGGGAAGGGCCAGTGGTTGAAGAGCATGCTGCTGTGTGCAAGAAGCTACCGCAGTGCCGCCACCGCTGCTGCCAGAGTCATCGGGGGGGAGGGAACTGTCAGCCCCACACCCATCCAACACAGCCTAGGAAGCCAAACCAGCACACAGCCCTGATGGGCCGGCTGGCTGGCAGCTGCCCCTGGGCTGGACTAGCTCAGCCCAGCTCTTTGGGCACCGGCCCTTGCTTGACCTGGACCAGCCCCAGGAGCCAGCAGCCCACTGGGATTTTTTCCTGTACTTCCTATGGCCAACCTGCCCCTGGAAAGCACCCATAATTTAGTTTTGGGGACCTAACTTTCAGCATATGCAATTTAAGACAGTGGAATATCTCCCCATCAAGTAATTTTTATACAGAATTTTATTGTTTTTATACAGTGCCCTAAGCTATAGTTGGTTCATAGCTTGCAGTACTGAGCGAGAGAGAGAGGAGGTCTGTAATCATTTGATACCATTATCATTTTTCCATGTCTTGAATTCTATACACACCAGGCTAGATTCTGGGGTTGTGTAGGTTGTAGCCAAAGTCAGTATACAATAAAGTCAGTCAGTTCTCTTCATTCCAAGCAAAATATGTGGCTACAACCAGATTCTTCCATTTTCCCTGATCCAAAGACGTTGCCCAAGCCTCACTCCTGGTAATGCCCAACTGGGTAAGATCTTTGCCCACTATGTCATGTGACCTAAAAATGAATTTTCTGGCTTTCTTTTCCTGGGCAGTTTCCATATCCAGGTCTGAGTTGCCAATCTGGATGACTCCATTCAATTTGCATGTTCAAGCCAGATGAGCCTTCTCTTCTTGATAAGTTCAGTTGCTAGTGGTTGCTCTGTTTGCTATCCAATGCCATTGTTGATAATCTAGCCCAACAGTTTATTCAAATGGTAAATTTTCTATACTAAGTGATGATAGCCAAATGTATTCAGAACTTGTGAATATTGCATTCCTTATTAAAATTTGTTTATGCAGCCATGCCAGCTTTGTGATTTCATTTAGTTGGCCAATGGCAGTGAGATTTTTTTTCTTCTTTTGAACAGTCTTGAATTATTCCACTGAAGTATAAATTGCCAGTTTTATAAGATAACAAAACAGGCCCTCCATAGTATACACTTCTTAGGCCTTGCCCTTTTCCTGATTTCAGCTCAGTTACTTTAGAACAAGAAAAAACTCCTCTGCTATTTCACCAATACTGTCTGACACTGGGGAGGTGGGGGTATAAATTGAAATAGTCAGAAACATGGTCCCAAACCTCAAAACATTGTCAGTATAAGCCATTAATGCTTGGGCTGCCCATTTGTCAAGACTGTGGGTGTAACGTTCGCTCCATTAGTCAATGCACCCTGTATGACGTCGTGTGCTTCACAGCAGCTACCAAAAGTGCAAATCACAGCAGCTAACAAAGTGCAAAAAGAGCCCAAGTATGTGCAGGTAACCGGTATTTCTCACTGTCAATCCTCCACCCATTAAAGTGAATGGCTGCACCCAAGTATGTTCAAGTAAAAGATATTTCTCACTGTCGTGCCAATGGCAGGCAGCTATGCCTGATACAGCCCATCACTCGAGAAGGGCCCAGGGCCCTTCTCTTCCTGCTTTGCCAGGCTGAATAGAATGGACCACATGCTCCCTCGGGAGTGGGGGAGGAACAATCTCAGTGGAGAGACTGGTATTACTCCAAGTGCTCCTTCCTCTCCTCCCAAACAAGGTGGTTTTCCCACTCTCTGTCCAGTTATCCAGCTGTAGGAAATTCAAATCCTGGCAGGAATCAGCATGGCACACAGGGCATCCCCCTCCATTTTAGCCCTTCAGGATTTCTGCAGCAGCACCTGTGTCACAATTGTGGGGGTCTGTAGCCCAAACTCAGAGGGATGGCTTCCCTCTAGAGCCCTGGTTCTCGGATTGGGAAGCAGGCCCCCCCAGGGGGGCACAAGAGGTATTGGGATGGGGGAAGAGAGATGCATAAGGAGGACCCGAGAGGGCAAATACCTACCTCTTTGACAGTTAGGTAGAATCTCGAAAAATTGGTAGCAAGAGGGAGAGGAAAAGCGGGAGCAAAGGGTATAGTGGTGGCCTCACTTGCCACCAACAAATGGAGGGGGGAGGAGGGGCAATGATCAAAAACATTTGAGAACCACTGCTTTAGAGCCTTGCTCAGGCTGAAAAATGCAGTGTATGTCCTAGTCCCAACTGTATGGGACCAACCCAAACCCAGTCCTGGTGTAGCTAGGGTGTTCCAGGCCAGTTGTAATGGGGTTGGCCTAGACCCCTACAAAGTACCAGGTGGGACCACATCAAGGGCTGGGGGGAATGCCTTAACCCCTAACATTTTTCTGGCATAGCTCTGCCCCAGAGACTGCCATGATGTCACAATGCTCTGTGGGGACAGGGCCATATCTGAAGCTGAATCCTGACAAGATGGAGGTGATGCTGGTGGGTAGGGCTGGGGTGGTGGTGGCTCCCGCTATTGATGGGGTTTGCCCCCCTTTGGCCACACAGGTCCAGAATCTGGGGTTGCTTCTCGACCTACAGCTCCGCTTGGATCTCCAGGTGGAGGCTATAGTGAGAGGAGCATTTCGCCAGTTGCATCTGGTACGATGACTGCGGCCATATGTTTTGGACTCAGATCTGGCCACCATCATCCATGCCTTGATTACCTCTCTATTAGACTACTGTAACGCACTCTATGTGGGGCTGCCCTTGGGGATGGTCCAGAGGTTGCAGCTGGTGCAGAATGTGGCGACCCGTCTCTTAACAGGGACGGGTCACCGCGAACACATTACACCGGTGCTCCATTCTCTGCACTGGCTGCCTATTATCTTCTGGGCCCAATTCAAGGTGTTGGTACTGACCTACAAAGCCCTAAACAGCCTGAGCCCGGCTTATCTGCGGGACCGCCTCAGGCCCCGGATCGTATTGTGGCCCCTGCGGTCAGCTGGGGACGCCCGACTTCAAGTCCCCGAGGTTTCCCGGGTGGAGACAATGGGGAGGGCGTTCTTGGTGACTGCTCCCAGGCTGTGGAATTCCATCCGAACGGAGGCCCACCTGGCCCCAGACCTCCCCTCTTTCCGAAGACAGTGCAAGACCTGGCTGTTTCGCCGGGCATTTGGAGAGGGAGATGAGTAGGGTGGGTTAGGGAGGGGGGTGGGTTCTGCCCTTTTTGTATATTTTTAATGAATTTTAAATTGTATATTTTGAGTGTGTTTTATTATTAATTATTATTTATTATTATTATTATTATTATATGTTTTGTAAGCCGCCCCGAGCTGCTCTGTGAGCAGGAGGGTGCGGGGTAGAAATGTAATGAAATTAAAATTAAATAAATAAATAAATGTCAGGTCAGGAAAAGGCCCAGGTTAAGGTATTCCCTGCGACCTCTCTGATATGGACTTGCCCCACAAAGCCCTGGGACAGGGCCTGGCCAGAGTCCAAGGGGCTTGAGTTGGGGAGGCTCCCAAACTGAACCAAGCACTACAGCCTCGAACCCATGTTTTCTGGCTCAACACCTTGTCCCTGCTGGCACAGAGCAGCTCTCCTTAAACAGGAAAACTCTCTGCCTGAACAGCCAGAAAGTTTCTGATTTTTATAGCTTGTGCCGTCCCATCCCTGCATTGCTCAAAGCCTAAACTTATCTCCTGTCATATCCACCAGCCTTTGCACTGCCTCCTTGGTATTGGCCACAGCTTGCCTGATGATAATGAACATGCTTACCTTTTGCCTTTGGCATGGGACTTCGGATCTCCTGCTTTGAGCCTCCAGCCCATCCCTAAACCTGTGATTTGGACTCTCTCTCATGTTTGGCTCTGGGCCAAACGGGGACACCCACAATACAAAATAGCAATGAGGACGCTGATGAGAGATAGCTAACTCAATATTCAAAGAGTGAAGTTTCAGTTTCTTTTCGCGTGAGCATTTAAAAAAACTTAAATGCAAAATTAGTTCAGGAAATCAAGGAACTAGCACCATAGTCCCAACTCCTATTTGGTCTCAAAGTCATAATAAGATGCCTAGTAAAAAAAAATTGAATCAAGCGGGGAAAGTTCTGGAAAACTTGTTCCCTTACCTACATGTTTGATATGGATAGCTATGACTTGTTTGAGGATTTGCTAAAATCCATTTCCTCGGTCAATATGATTGATAGGACTCCTCGGAGAATTTTGCCATTCACTACATTGGGTGGAGGATTGACAGTGCAAAATACCTGGTACCTGCACATACTTGGGCTCTGCCATAAACTGCTCCAGCCAGGAGCTTCTCAGCAACAGGCCTGCGATGTTGTTCAGCACTGCATCTCGGGAACAGCAGCCTGGCCAGGCTCATCTTCGGGAGTGGCTACGGCAGAGCGAGCAGCACCTTCCCTTGCCAGTGCCTGGAGCTTGCTTCCCCCTTGCAGGGGGATGCTGAGCTCAGCTCCTCCTGTCTGCAGCCAGCACAGAGGGCTGGGGGGAGCGAGTGATGGATGGGGACAGGCCGGGGGCTGGCTGGCAGCACTTCTCTCGCCCGCATGCATTCCTCCCGGCGGCGGCAGGGTTTCCTAAGCCAAGGGGAGGGGGACTCTCCTGATTGGCCAGAGTGCTGGGGGACCCGAGTTAAAGTGCAGCGGCGCTGTGAGAAGGAGGAGGCGGCGGCGGCGCTCCCTGCTCGGGCAGCCTGAGCCGGGCACGGCGGTCGCAGCCCGGAGCCCTCACGATGAGCAGCAGAGTCACGTTCTTTGAGGTGGGTGCGTCGCGGGGGGGGGGGGGGGAGCCGGAGCAGCACTGCCAGAGCCCCCGAGTGCTGACAGTAGGGTCCTTCCCAGGCATGTCTGATTGCATCCCTCAGGCCACCAGCGCTCCAGTCTTATCTGCATTGGAGCTAAAGAAAACCAGACCCTTCCCTTACTGGGTTAGGTTTCTCAGCAGCAATTTGAAGTTACTGCCTGTCTGGACAGAGAGGTGCCTGGTGCGGGGCCTACAAGCTCAAATGTAGACACGTGCAGTGTTTTGGCCAGATCACCTGTCCCCGGAGAGAAGAAGGATCTTTTCTCCTCCACGTGTGGATAGCTGTTACAGGCTGGGTTACTTGTGTGACTTCAGAGGTGCAGGATCAATGGCACTCATCTCTTTTTACCGACCTTCCTTCCTAATCCCACTGGTATGCTCATGCTGCCCTGGAGGTATATATCACTGTTGCTTTTTAAAAAACAAAACACAGGGTGAAAAAATGTCATTGGCAACAAACCTCTAACTTCTTGGAAGGCTCTTAAACCAACTGCCTTGCTACATGCTGCAGATTGTGTTTCTGTACATGCTGGGAGCCTTTTAAAAAGCAACAGGAATTCTTAAACGCTTAGTCCAAGATAAGTTAACTCCTGATGATCTTCTGGATAAAGAACATTGAAACCCCCATTGCCTGCTGCGGGTTTCTTTCATCCAGAGGAATTTTTTCTATATTTATTCAGGTCATGTGCAAACTGCAGTTATTTACACAAAGTGCTTACCATACTTTTTGTTGCTTTAATAAAAGAGAATAAAAATAATCATTGGGGAGAGCTGTATTATCTCCATCTAGTAAGTGGGGGAAATTGTCTGAAATTGTTGGCAATTTGAAAGTGTCATCGTCTAAATTTTAGTTAGTTATCTGACCCTTGCATTGCGATGAGAAAAGTTAAAAAGTGTTCTGGAATGGTACATTTAGCTTTTATTCTATATATGTGAGCAGGAGACCTATAACAGGACCCCATGTATTCTGCATTTCCACTATTGCTGACAATGGGGAGAGGGCCCTGACTCTATATCTCATGACAAAACTCAAATATTCTACATTAACCTACTTAAACTGACCATCCATAGCCATTTGTAAGACTGACTGTTGTCAAAGCAGAGCAATTTGGGATTTCAAAGCCCTGGGTGAATAGCAGTTATCCTTTTTACTTTATCTCCAATTTCAGATTCTCCATTGCTAGACTCTTCCATATTCATATTAAAAGGTTAATGCAAACCTATTCGTTTAATAAAAATGCAAAATCATTAGCAAAATATTTGCAGATATAAAAAGACAAGTAGGATATAAAACCAAAAGTGTCTGAAAAGCAGCTCCTTCATTTACTTGCCAACTTCTGAAACATAGGACATTTTTTAGACATCTCTAACTCCTAAAAGGAGTGGGCTGGGTTGTCTCTGGGCCTTGCTTATGTGAGCAATGTAGGAAGAGTGCAGTGAGCCTGCCTCTCTGTCCGTGACTTTGTTGGTTTATTAAATTGGGGGAGGGGGGAGGAATTCCAGCAGTAAAAGCAATTCTCCAACTGTACTGCTGGAGCCCGACCAATTTCCCTACTGTTATATGCGGACGATACCATTTTGATCTCTCAATCCCTGGTGGGTTTGAGGCATGCGCTTACTGCTTTTGGGGAGTACTGCCAGGCAGAGTCCATGTCAATCAATTTCGCCAAGTCTAAGGTTTTGGTGGCGGGCCCCAGAGGGGTGCAAAGAACACATCGTTGGGCAATCGGGGACAATCAAGTAGAGCAGGTCCAGGCATTTAAATATTTGGGTGTGATTTTTTCCTCCCCCTGTTAGCTGGAGACATCATTTTGAGGCAGTTCGCGAGTTGGTGGGGAAATCGGTAGGCGCAATTAAAAGATTCTACTTTGGCCTGGGGGGGAAGCTGGTTCGTCCGGCACTGCGATTATTCAGGGCCAAGGTGCTGGGTCAACTTCTTTATGCGTTCACGGCTTGGGGCCCTGCCTTGCTAAATGATCTGGAAGGTCTTCAAAATCAATTTCTGTGATCAATCCTGGGAGGTCCGAGGGGGACCCCACAAGTGATTCTCAGAGCAGAAGCACTGTGCCTCCCCCTCAAAGTATTTGCTTTACTGGCCTTCCTCAATTATTGGAGTAGGAAGGCTCTGTTTCCCTCCCCTTCTTGAACGCTAGTTGAGCAAGCTGGGAGGGCTTGGCCTTATGGTTGATTGGTTAAAGAGGGCCGAGCAAGAAACCCTCAACTTGGGATTTTCATTCGAGTACTTGAGCCTCCTGGGTTGGGCGGCTTCTAAAAGTTTAATAAATAGGCGCTTGAGAGATCAGACCCTTCAAACGGAGAGTGCCCTGATGACCACACAGAGGGTAGCACTGGAATATACCCCATATAACCCCTTGTGTGATGGCCCTTACTATCTTTTTGAGTGGCAGGAGGCAAGTAAGCGTAGTGCATTCTTTAGGATGAGCGCAAATGTATTTCCCTCAGCAGTTTTGGCAGGTCGCTATAAGGGTATTCCGCGGGAGCAGCGATTATGTGATCTGTGCTCCCTTGGGGAGATAGACACACCTAATCATATCCTCTTCCTATGTCCTTGTTTTGCATGCGGGGCCTAGATTTAGACACCTGGGAGGGCTACTCATGAGACAAGGGAGTGTGGATGGGACCAGGGGTGGTGCTACTCAAAGATTTCTTTGCCCTGGCAACTCAGAACAGTCCAGAGTGGTAGTCAGTTTTTGTTGGGCTGCTGTTCAGATTAGACAGTCCCATCTGAGCTTGGGTTAACCAGTTCGAATACACTAAGTGGATGTGTATAGACCCAGGGGATTACTGGCTGGCAGTATATTTTTTTTAAGTTGTTGTTCCAATTTTTATAATGTTTTGGAGTGAATTGTATAAATGTTTTGATAGTGTGTTGTGTCTGTTTTGTTATGGCTTCGGTTAAACAACAAAAGATTTAATTTAGCAACTGTACTGCGGTTAATAAAGCTAAAGAAGCCAGAATTTTTTTACCACCATAGGAATTAAAACAAATGGAGCACTTTTGTGTGAAATGACTGGACATGGTGCATCCTCCACCCGTTGAAGTAAAAAACAAAATTCCCATTGATTTTACTGTTGGAGGATTTTCCTGAGAATTGCAGTCCCTGCCAGCTTTTTCTGAGGGACAGTCCTTTTCTTTTCTGTAAGCCCGTCAGGGTGGGGCTCTCCCTAATCATCATTGTTCAGCACCAGGCACATTGCTGCGCTATATAAATAATAATTCCAGAAGGGCCAGGGGCAGTGTGAAGTAATGGCCCAGCCTCCCTTTCACACTGGTTAACACAGTTAATTGGGTGCAAGTGGGTATATTCAGGCCCAATTGAATTTAGGCTAACTGCATCTCATTGAGGTAGTTCTTCACAGGTGTATAGTCTTTTGGATGAAGAAACTGAGGCACAAAGAGGCTAAGGGAATCGCTTCTGATTTCCATATCTGTGCCTGGCTACCATCCCTTTCTTCCTCTTCCATTTTGACTATTGTGGCATTCTTAGCTGTCACCTGCCATATGTCACTAATTTGAAATGGCAACTCTGTCTCTAAGTTGCAGGGTAAGACTGGAAGGATTTTCCCCATTGGCATCAATGGAGAAAATGTAGTGAATGTGGTGAGGCCATGAGATGGTACGGAGTGCATTGTCATCAATATGCTGATGACACCCAGCTTACCCAATGTCTGGTGGCTGTGGAGGACTGGATGAGGGTGAGCCGACTGAAGTTGAATCCCGACAAGACAGAGGTGATGATAGTAGGTAAGGCAGTGGATGTGGCCTCTCCTGTCATTGATGGGATTTCTCCTCCCCTGGCTTTCCAGGTTCGCAGTCTGGGTGCGCTCCTTGATCCGCCTGGACCTCCAGGTGAGGGCTGTTGCAAGGAGTGCGTTCCACCAATTACATCTGGTGCAATGGGTTCGGCCAGGTCAGATAGTGACCTGGTTACTATCATCTATGCTTTCATTACCTTGAGATTGGACTATTGCAATGCACTCTACATGGGGCTACTCATAGTGACGGTTCGGAGACTGCAGCTAGTGCAGGATGCAGCGGCTCGTCTCCTTATGGGCTCAGGCTGCCGTGAGCACATTACACCAGTGCTCCGGGCTCTGTACTGGCTGCCTATAGTTTTCCAGGCCCAATTCAAGGTGTTGGTTTTGACCTATAAAGCCCTATACAGCCTTGGCCCAACCTACCTGTGGGATCGCTTCACTCCCCATGCCCTGCAGCAACCTTTGCGGTCCACCAGTAGTACCCTTCTTGAGGTCCCCTGGGGGGCCACTAAGGAGAGGGCGTTCTCGGTGGCTGCACCTAGGCTGTGAAACTTCCTTCCAGCCGAGGCCCAGTTGGCCCCAGATCTCCCTTCCTTCTGTCTTATGTGTAAGACCTGGCTGTTCCACCTTGCCTTTTGCTGAGGGAGATGGGGTGTAGGGTGTGTGTGTGGGAGGGGGTGGGGGTGGGGGGGTTAGTTCTGTTTTCCTTCTCTTTTATTGTTTTGTGGATTTTGTGTTTTTACGATGTGAGCCGTATTGGGCTGCCTGGAGCAGGAGGGGTGGGATAGAAAACTGTTTATATAAATAAATAAATAAATAAAATATAGCTTCCTGCTCTAGAGGAAAAAACAGGGACTTGGTATCTCTGTCTCAATTTAAGGAAAGGTGCTGGGCAAACATATCCAAATGGTAGATTGCTATAACTGTTACCACTCTTTTTGGTGCACTATTGATACATTAAAAGTTCAGTCATGGTACTGAACAACTATCAAACTTCAGAGCTGCTGAAATCAATGGGAATTAATAGCAGAGGGGCTAACTTGCAGAAGTAATTAGTACCACACAGAATCAAGCCATTGAAGACCTCCCAATTTTAATCTCTGTATCTTTAGTTGGACTCTAAGGGAGCAAAGCTTTTGGGAAAGCAGCATTGCCAAATTATCCCCATATGCCATCCCTTTAAATGTGGGGGTTGTTTTTGTCTTTTACTGTTTTTATGGACCCTTTAATATGTTTTTATATATGTTTTATATGTTATGTTGATATTTTACTTGTAAGATGCCCTGAACCTTTTTTAGAGAACGGTGGGATAACAAATTTAAATAAATTAAATAATCCCTGGTGTTACCTGAGTTACTAATTATCTGAGCTACCAATTTGTGTTACCTGAGTTACCGATTTGCCAGTTTTGTCCTGATTTTTCCCAACACCAATTTACTGTTTACTAGGGGTGGGACTTGGGGCAAAAAAACGGTTACTAGTTTTACTGGTTACTGGCTTCCCAAAAAATCGGTTTACTGGATTAAAGCCGGTATACCTGTACCGTTTTTTCCCCACTGATTTGAATGGGGAACTGTCCCCATTCAAATCAATGGAAAAAAAACACCAATACCTCCCCCCTCCCCCTCCCAGGCTACGTGGGTGGAAGGGGGGACACCCCCTCCCACCCTGCCCAGCCTGTGTTTTTGTTTTTTTTAAAAGTTTTTTAAAAAACCAACTGGCTCCGGGCCGCTGCTGGCTGCCCAGCGGCAGCCAGCCAGGGCTATGGAGGCAGCTGAGCTCTCCTCCAGGAGCCCAGGCTGGCTGGCTGCTGGCACTCCGGTAGGTAATCTAACCCGCCCTCCCATCTCAATTTTTACCTGTGTGCTGTTGTGCTCCCTCTGGATGGTGGTGGCGGCGCGGCGCGGCGCGGCGCGGCGTGGATCTGGCTGCAGCGCTGGCTTGAGTGCTTCACCAGGCCTTCCGGGTTTCCCATGGTTGATGGTATCGCAAATCCTTCTTATTGTGCTGGTAACAATGCCCACGGTCTCTCCACACTACTGAATGGCTGCAATTTTGAATGAATCCTGGGCTATAAGTGTAGAGAATCCCATATTCCATAGAATTTGAAGTGTCAAATTTGCAAACCTGAATTAATTGTATTCAAATAATCTTTAATAAAATAGTGGCATCCTTGGAAAGAGACACCTTTCTCTGTCATGCAGCCAAATTAATCATCTATTTTCTTATGACACATTAGACATTTCCAAAGTGACATTAAATCACTGAAGAGCAAGGGCTGAGTCTCCCTAAACACTGACTTGCAAACTGATCAAATTCACCAAACCATGGGCCAAGAATTGCAGAACTCAGTCTTTTACATGCAAATAATACTGACATCAGTGGGAATACTCTCGTGTAAATAGTCATGTGAGTGAAAATTTGCAGGATTAATTCCCAGATTATTATAGTCCAACTGCTTGTACATTTTTAGTGTTCCTTGTTCTATATTCTAATGAATCAATAAATGTCAACTTCTTTCTGAATTTTACTAATTACAAATAGCTAAAATTACTATATTTGAAAGAATAGAGTGGGGCAGGGAAACTGTTTTTCAATGTTTTCTTTGTATATTTGAGAGCACTTTGTATTGAGGCAATTCCACTGTATCCCCTATCTAGTTAGGGAGTTATTCAGCTTCCCCTGTAGTTTGTGTGGGTGTTTCACACAGCAACAGAAGCAAGAAAGCTATTTTTACAAAATGTGATTGGGAAATAATTAGTATTGCTAGGAATGGGCAAGTATAGTACTTGAAAACACTTGAAGATATTTTTCTTTTCCTTTAAAATGCACCTGGTTTCAATTTGCAGTGTCCCTGTAAGTCTATATGACAGCTTTTGTGGACATTTTTTCTTACATTTTTTCCCTAAATAATGAAACAAAGTAAATACAATAAATCTTAAAAAGCAGTTCACAAGCAAAAATATAACTCTATAAAATGGAGAAACTTACTTATGACTCCATCCTGGGATGACCTGTCCACATAAAATTAATTGGAGGATCAGACACTAGTTGATTAATTCAAGTAGCATGTGCTTTTGTGATGCCTATCAGTCTCTTTTATATATATATATATATAAAAACTTAATTACATATTGTTTTTAAAACATTTTTTATCTCCCATCTACAACAACTGAAGGATGTAATTTGTTCTGAAAGCCACATGGCTCAGCAGAGCTGTTATTCCTTAAATTGCTGTTTTTCTAGCAAGTATAATAACCCACTGATGACTACAAATGTTTTTCCAAAGAACTCAGCAAAAACGAAGCACACTAACATTGAAGGCTGGAGAAAAAAAAAATTATTCAGAATGTAAGTGTTCATTTCATTCATTTACAGCATATATATTAAAAAGTTGTTTACAAATACACTTTTCTGGAGTGACATATTTCTAAGCTTATTAGTCAATACTTTCCATAGTAGTTTTCATAGTAGGCGAAAGAACGTTCAGTACTTTTCATATTCATTGGACTGTCTTTGATTTCTGTATGAAGAGGCATTTATTTTACTGGAGTGCTTTATGCAGACGTAATACTTGGGATTGCATTATTCTATGTTTAACTTTTACATTTATTAGATTTGTGCCATCCTGAAAATCTTGACTAAAGATCAAGTTGAGAAAACCTGCTTCTAACAATTTTTTTAAAAAAATCTATAATCTTTCCACAACAGAGAAGTGCCCTAAATGTCCTATAAATTGACTACTTTACTTGAAGATCACATCCTCCCCCAGCTATCTGCAGCAACCACTACTACAAGTAGCAGTAAAACCTCTCTTCTCGGTCAGCACTCCTGTATCAAGTAATCTCATCAATCTCAACATTAGAATGGAGCTGGAGTAGATCAACTAGAGCTGAAATGGGTAGCGGCATTTGCTACTAGCAGATAACACCCACATTCGGTTCCGGGAGGCTTTGGGGGATATACCCTCTGATCTGGATGGCTGTCCCATTGATGGCCTCATCGAGCTGTGGAATGTCTTGCTGATGGAGGCCACTGATTGGATAGCTCCGAGGTGTCCACTTCCCAGGTGGCAGCACCGCAGGCCTCCCTGGTTTTTGGAGGGGATGCGGGTGCTGAAGCAGGAGAGAAGTTGGGTGGAGCAACAGTGGCGTCGTTCACGTGCTGAAGCCGACAGGTTGCGGTACGGAGCGAGTTTATGAGCCTATGCCATTGCTATGCGGACAGCAAAGAAAGAGTTGCTGCCCTTATAGAATCCGCTAAATCCTGTCCAGCGGGTGGTGTGGGGGCTGGTCAGCCCAGCCTCCCTCCACCTTGGAGTGGAGTCATCTAGTGCCCGCTGTGACTTGTTTGTGGATTATTTTGCGGATAAAATTGCTCGGATTCACCATGGCTTTGACGCTGCATTTTCTACAGTAGGGCAATTGGATGATATGGACCCTGCCTTGTTCTTGTTTGTGGGATCAGTTTCAGTTGGTAACCCCTACCTATGCGAAGGATGTTCTTGGGGCTGTCAGGACCACCTGTTGTGAACTGGACCCTTGCCCGTCCTGGCTGGTTAAGGTCTGCTGAGAGACGATGGGGCTGTTGCTGGTGTGGGTGGTCAATGCCTCCGTTAGGGAGGGAAGGGTACCAGGCTGCCTTAAAGAGGCAGAGGTGTGACCCCTGCTCAAGAAACCATCGCTTGGCATTGACTCCCTTGCCAGTTATCGGCCAGTCTCTAACTTCCCTTTTTAGGGAAGGTTATTGAGCGGGTGGTGGCCTGGCAGTTGCAGGAGCATCTGGATCATGTCAGTTTTCTTGATCCCCCACAGTCGGGGTTTTGCCCAGAATATGGCACCGAGACTGTGCTTGTGGCGTTGGTTGATGATCTTTGCCGAGAATTAGACCAGGGCCATTCAGCCCTGTTAATTCTATTAGATCTGTCAGCGGCGTTTGATATCGTTGATCATGAGACGTTAGTGATGCGCCTGTGGGACCGTGCAAGGGTGGGCAGTACTGGTTCCGCTCCTTCCTGGACGGAAGAACTCAGCGAGTGGTACTCTGTGATTATTTTTCATCACACCGAGACCTCTTGCGTGGCATCCCGCAGGGTTCTGTTTTGTCCACCCTCCTGTTCAACGTGTATATGCAGCTGCTTGGTGAGGTGGTCAGGAGGTTTGGCATCAATGGGGGAAATGTAGTGAATGTGGTGAGGCCGTGAAATGGTATGGAGTGCATTGTCATCAATATGCTGACGACACCCAGCTCTACCTCTCTTTTTCATCAGACTCAGGTCCGGCAGTCTCGGTGCTTAGTGAGTGCCTTGTGGCTGTGGGGGATTGCATGAGGGTAAACTGACTGAAGCTGAATCCTGACAAGACGGAGATGAAGCTGGTGGGTAAGGCAGCGGGGGTAATAGCCCCCATCATTGATGGGGTCTGCCCTTCGCTGGTTCCCCAGGTACGGAGTCTGGGGGTGCTCCTTGACTTGCAACACTGCTTGAATGCTCAGGTGGAGGCTGTGGCAAGGAGTGCTTTCCGCCAGTTACATCCGGTGCATCGGCTTTGACCATATGTTTCGGACTCTGACCCGGCCACTGTCATCCATGCCCTCATCACCTTTAGACCTGACTACTGTAACACGCTCTATGTGAGACTGCAGCTGGTGTAGAACGCAGCAGCCCATCTCCTGGTGGGACTGGGTCACTGGGAACATATTCTTCAGTCTCTGCACTGGTTGCCTGTAGTCTTCCGGGCCCGATTAAAGATGTTGGTGCTCACCTATAAAGCCCTAAATGGCTTCAGCCCAACCTATTTGTGGGACTGCCTCACCCCCCAGGTTCTGGATCGGCCCCTGCGGTCATCGTGGGGTGCTCGCTTGGCAGTCCCCCAAGTCTGCCAGGGAGCCATGATGGAGAGGGCCTTCTCAGTGGCCGCCCCATGGCTGTGGAACTCCCTGATGGTGGAGGCCCATTTGGCCCCAGATCTCCCCTCGTTTCAACGCTGTTGTAAGGCATGGCTGTTCTGCTTGGCTTGTGGGGAGGGGGAGGAGGGTGGGTAGGGTGGGGGGTGGTTAGGGATATTTCTATTCCTCCCATTTGGTAATATTTAAAAGTTATTTTTAATGTTATAATTTGAAATGTTGTTCATCATCCAGAGCTGCCTGTGGCAGGATGGGCGGGCTATAAATGTTTTAAATAAATATTTCCAGGTAGTCTATCAGGTGCCTGATCAGCACCTGAGTACTCAAAAACACCAGGTAAGTATTACCATTACCAATTTTCCATTTTAACAATTGGTAAACAGTAGGGGTGGGAATTTCGGATCTCCCGGTATCCGATACTGCCAGTATTTGGCAGTATCGGGGATACCGGATAGATCTGATAATTCCCCGTACCGGTGCCGGTTCCTGTACCGGATTTTTTTTACATTGCAGCCATTGAAATCAATGGCTGCAATGTAAAAAAAACCGAAACAAAAAGACCCCACTTTCCCTCCCGCTCCCAGGCTGTGCGGGTGGAAGGGGGGACACCTCCCACCCACCCTGCCCAGCCTGGTTTGTTTGTTTTTAAAGTTAAAAGCCAACCGGACCCGGGCTCCAGGCCACTGCCGGCTGCCCAGTGGCAGCCAACCAGGACTATGGAGGCAGGCAGCTGAGCTCTCCTCCGGGAGCCCCCCTCACACCCTGTTCGCCTACATACCCTCACAATTGCCTCGCTACTCACTACTACTCCCTCCCACAGCCAGCTGTGTTCCCTTCTGTTGGATTGTGCGACAGTCACAAGTAAAAGCCCATTGCAAGCCCTGCAAGCTTAATATGGGGCTTGTCCAGTAGGGGGAGGGTCAGGGGATGAAACAGGTTTTTTTTCTCCTTGTCTCCTCTCTTCTCCTCTCTCTGTCCTCCATCTTGTCCCATGCAGTCTGTACAGTATGGAAGCATGTCTTCTGAGCTCTTAGTAAAGTTCTGTTTTGAAGAAACTTCTACTGTGTGTTATTCA
>QEPC01003743.1:897668-909534 GCA_003113815.1 Sphenodon punctatus | reverse complement strand
GGAGTGATTTGGGGAGCCAGAGCACTGAAATGAGGGCCAGTACCCCCACCAGTGGCAGTCTCCCCCCTGCCATCCCCCCATAACCTCCCGCTCACCCCTGCCAGGCTGCTGAGGATCTGAGTCTGGGGACTCAGCTCCGATAGGCCCCAAATCTGGTACACTCTGCCCACCCCAAGCCACGCCCCCAAGCCACGCCCCCTTAGCCCGTTTCCGGCGCGCCGGTGGCAAAGCCGCCGGCACAGGGCCACTAACACTATATTTTCCCGGGCCACTTTGATTTCCCAATCCGCCCCTGTCAAAGACTGCCAAAAATGAACAGGGTACAATTTCCCTGTCACTCTTTCTGTGTAGATCATCAAAGAAGGCCACAAGCACAGTCTCAGTACTATGCACAGGATGAAAGCTGGACTGACATGGGTGGGTCCAAGAATTCGATAGCATTAAGATGACCCACAAGCTGCCAGGTGACCACCTGATCAAAACAGTCCCAGCCAGCAAAGCAGTCCCAGCCAGCAAAGGCCACAGTCCCTCCAGGATAGGCAGGAATCTAATTTACAACTGGCCACCCACATTGCCTCAAACACATGCTCCTCATTGGTGGAGGACACCAACTCAAACTGATCCAAATAAACAGGACAAGACTGAGCCTCCACAGCCCCAAACTCAGACTCTGCCAACAAATTAGCAGCCCCCAAGTTGTGGTGAATATGAGCAATTTTGTCTGCAAAGAGGGTAATAAATACATCACAGTGGACAGATGACCTTACCTCCAAGTGGAGGCAGCCCAATTTACCAAGCTGTTTATTGCCTGGAACAGCTCTGCTGGATGAGACTTTGCAGGCACTATGTAGCAAAGAGGAGAGCTTCCCTTGCTGCCATCCTAGCCACACCATAGTCCTTCAAAGCTGATCTATGGTTAAATCAGTCAGCTTCAGTGTGAGTTGAATGCCATTTGCTCTCTAATAACCTGTCCACCCACTTCATCCACCTCAGGTCCTCCATATACCAGGAGGACCTGTGCTGATGCTGTGGTGGAAGTGGATGCCTTGATGCAACTGTGTCGATGGCCTTGGTCAGCATGCTATTCAACATTCAACCAGGCCATCGACAGAGCTACTATCAAAGTGGGCGTATCCCCAAGAGAGAATTCTGGAATCCAACTGGCTCCATGAGTCTCTGGGGGCAGAACAACTTAATTGGTCCACCACCCCATTGAAGGTAAAGGAGGGCAGGATTCCGGTCTGCAGAACGTAACCATCTGATGTCTTTGTGACACCCCCAATAATCAGAGCTCCATTTTCTAGGCTAGTACAAAACACTTATTTATTTTATTTATTTTAAAAATTTTACTACGCCGCCCCTCCTGCTACAGGCAGCTCGGGGTGGCTCACAATTCATAAAACATTAAAACAACAACTAAAAACAACTAAAAGGAGGAAAGAACAAAAACCCTCCACCCCCTCGCCCATCTCCCCCACCAAATGCCTGGCAGAACAGCCAGGTCTTACAGCTTCTCCAAAAAGAGGGGAGATCCGGGGACAACCGGGCCTCCACCGGAAGGGAGTTCCACAGCCATGGTGCGGCCACCAAGAATACCCTTCCCTGCATGGCCCCGTGGAAGACTCGGGGGACCTCAAGCAGTGCACCCCCAGATGACCGCAGGAGTTGATCCAACACACAGGGAGTGAGGAGGTCCCGCAGATAGGTAGGGCCTAGGCCATTTAGGGCTTTATAGGTCAAGACCAACACTGTGAATCAGGCCCGGAAAACCACCGGCAGCCAGTGCAGAGAGCAGAGCACTGGTGTAATATGCTCCCGGCGGCCCAATCCTACCAGAAGATGGGCCGCCGCGTTCTGCACCAACTGCAGTTTCTGAGCCGTCACCAGGGGTAGCCCCATGTAGAGCACGTTACAATAGTCCAATCTAGAGGTGATGAAAGCATGAATAACAGTGGCGGGGTCAGAGTCTGAAACAAATGGCTGAAGCTGTCGCACCAGATGCAGTTGGCGAAAGGTACTCCTCGCCACAACCTTCACCGGGACATCCAGGCAGAACTGCATGTCAAGGAGAACCCCCAGACTCCATACCTGGGATACTAATGGAGGGCAGACCCCACCAATAATGGGGGCCACCATCTCCATCGCCTTACCCACCAACATCACCTCTGTCTTGTCAGGATTCAACTTCAGTCAGTTAGCCCTCATCCAGTTCCCCACTGCCGTCAAACACCGAGACTGCAGGGCCTGGGTCTGTTGAAAAAGAGAGATACAGCTGGGTGTCATCAGCATATTGATGACACTGCATGTCAAACCTCCTGATCACATCACCGAGCGGCTGCATATATATGTTGAACAGGAGAGGGGGAAAAACAGAACTCTGCGGGACTTCACATGAGAGGTCTCGGTACGATGAAAAAAACCTCCCCAAGAACCACTCGCTGAGTTCTACTAGTCAGGAAAGAGTGGAACCATTCAAGAATAGTCCCGCAGTCGTGTCACCAACATCTCGTGATCAACAGTATCAAATGTAGTCGAAAGATCTAATAGAACCAACAGGGCCGAACGACCCTGGTCCATTTCCCGGTGCAGATCATCCACCAAAGCCACAAACGCAGTCTCGGTGCCATACCCTGGACGAAATCCCGACAGAGGGATCCAGAAAACAGACGCAGTCAAGATGCCCCTGCAGCTGCTGAGCCACTACCCGTTCAATAACCTTCCCTAAAAAAGGGAAGGTTAGAGACAGGCCAATAGCTGGCAAGAGAGCCAACATCAAGCGATGGTTTCTTGAGCAGAAGCCAAACTACTGCCTCCTTGAGACAGCCCAGCAGTCTGCCCTCCCGAAGGGAGGCGTTGACCCCCCCAGCCAGCAGTGGCCCCATTGTCTCCTGACAAGATTTAATCAGCCAGGATGGGCAAGTATCTAATTCACAAGATGTGGCCCTAACAGCCCCAAGAACACTAACCGCATCGGCGAGTGTCACCGGCTGAAATTGATCCCATAAAACCAGACAAGACGAGGCTTCCATAGCCTCCAGTTCCCCATATGTATTAATTGAGGCATCGAAGTCATGGTGGATCTGAGCAATTTTATCCACAAAATAATCCACAAACATGTCACAACGAGCAGTAGATGACTCTACTTCAAGGCGGAGGGAGGCCGGACTGACCAACCCTCGCACCACCCGGAAAAGCTCAGCTGGATGGGATTTAGCAGATGCTATGAGGGTAGCAAAAAAACCCCTTTTTGCTGTCCTCATAGCTATGGCATAGGCCCGTAAACTGGCTCTATGACGCAATCTGTTGGTTTCAGCACGTGAAGGACGCTACTGTCGCTCCAACTGCCACCCTTCATGCTTCACACCCGCAGTTCCTCGGAGAACCAAGGAGGCCTGCAGAACTGTTGCCTGGACAGTGGACGCCTAGGAGCTGTCTGATCAGTGGCTTCAATCAGCAAGGTATTCCATAACACGACGAGGTCATCAATAGAACAGTCGTCACGGTTAGAGGGTAACTCACCCAGAGCATTCCAGAACCGATCTGGTTCCATTAACCTCCAGGGGTGAACCATCCAAATCAGTTCTGCACCTTTCCAGGGGCAAACATGTGCCAGGAGCGAGGCCTGCAGGAGGTAATGGTCCGTCCATGACAAGGGCACAGCTGATAACTCCCCCACTAATGGAGGACCCGCCTCAAGGCCGGTGCAAAACACAAGGTCTAAGGTATGTCCCCCCTGATGCGTCGGGCCAGTAACCATCTGGGACAGGTCCATGGTTGCCATGAACCCATGCTCCGCTCCCACAAGGTCAGCATCAGTGTGAATGTTGAAGTCCCCCAAGACTACTGACTTTGGGGACCGTAACACCACCCCTGATACTACTTCTGCCAAAGCATGTAGGGAGGCTGCTGCACAGGTAGGTGCACGATTGTGGGGCTCGGGTTCTGGGGGGTAAGCCCCACGGGGAGGAGCCCACAACAGGCCGCTAGCGCTCGTGCCCCGCTTCGCCCACCACCAGGCAGGTTCTGGGAGGAATGAGGCAAGGCCTGAAAAAGGACCCCTCAGGTTAGTATGGTGGTGGTATGGAGGGCTTAGCCTCTCCCCACCAATCTCATCATTGGGGTACAGGCCAAGCCACTTCCCAACCGGGGAAGGCCAAAATGCAGAAAATCCACACAGGGACCAGGACCAGCACGGGGTATGAAGGGATGGCGTGAGGCAGGGCCCAGTGTAGTACTCCCAGGGAGGGGATGGAAGGGACAGGAGAGACACTCGAGTGGGCCCAGGGCACCACGTGATAGGCAGGGGGGAACAACTCTTACTCGCAGGCACTCTCGCAGTCACACTCACAGTTACTCAGTCACTCGTTCGCAGTCACGCTGGTTCAGGCTTTGGGTTCACTCAGTCACAATCTCCAACAGGGGGCCAGTCTCGCAGGGCAAGGCTCTGTTTACCGGCGACGCAGCCCTGTCTGCCTCCTCCTTATAAGGGCTGCGTCTGGGCTTGCTGCTGTAGCCGCGCTGAGCGCCGCCAGGCGGGGCCCGGGGGCGTGGCTGGCGGCGGCGGCGTTGCCGGGGTTGGGTGCGGCCTTCCTGTCTCCTCAACGTGGTGTTGCAACATGCTGGGGGCGTGGTCAGTGGCGACGGCAGCGCTGGGGGCGGGGTTAGCCCTGGAGTATCCCCAGCATGTTGTTGGAGCACGCTGGGGGCGTGGCTATGCGCCGTGCTGCTGGGTTTTGGGCCGTTTGTATTGCGGGCTGCAATAACGGGGTGTTGGGTGAGTCCTGGGGACCTTTCCTCCTGGGGTGTCTCCCTCGGTACCCCTGCTTGCCCCACCTCCTCAGGCCCCATGGCCTGACAACGATATACAAGCACCACTCCCAAACTGTCACCCACCAAATTAAACACAAGGTGAAGACCCTCAATACCTGATATGGATTGCATTGGGTACCTCCTCACAGTCTAGCCCTCCTTATAAATCATGGCTATACCACCCCCCGGTACATGGCTGATGCTACACAGAATACCCGACCAGAACAAGGTCAGCCAGGTTCCTGTGATACATACGAGATCGGTGGTACAGTCCAGGATTACCTCCTGGACAGTGGTTGCCTTATTCACCACTGATCTCGTATTTAACTGCATCAACACAGGACTGGGGGTCCCCTTACTGAGTCCAATGTTTGGTGAGGGAGAAGGGTAGTGGGAGAGGTGTTGAGAGTGAGGTTGTTTTTTTAACCTTTGAGACGGTTTGGATGTTTTAGTCCGATTACAGATTTTACCGTGAATTTTGTTGTTGGTTTTATGTCTTTATTTTTGTAAGCCACCCTGAGCTGCTGGTGGCAGGATGGGGTGGGTTATTAAATATTGTAAATAAATAAATAAATAAATAGTGTGTCTTGCCTCATGCATCAGGTCAGATATTACCTGAGATATACCTATGGCTGTCAAGGAGACTGTGGAGTCCTGCTCTGGCCCCGAAGGGTTGACCTCAGAGTGCATCTGGAAGTTACCCAACACAATGAGTCTGGTGTCCTCAACACCACCTCAAAGACCAACTCAGCCAGCTTGGTCAGGGATTCTGTTGTGCAGCACGGTGGTCATCAACAGAATCCCCAGTCTATCCTGGACCTTGAACACAAAGTGGGGACACACTGTATTGGCCAAATACTGGATACCTTCTGAAAGGCCAGATTTTTCCCTACAGATCACCGCCACTTAAACCCCCACCCCTGACCTCTGATCTGAGGTCCTGTTGCAGATGTTGGCCCTGTCAATACAAGGGTTAAAATTTTACTAGAACAATGGTTGTCAAACTCTTTTAAACCGTGCCCCTCTTTCCTAAGGCTGGACTTAGAATTTGCAGGGCCTAGGGCAACGATAAAATGTGGGGTGTCTAGTGGCCCCACCTGCTTGGAGGTACCCTCTACAGGGTCCTAAAGGTGGTCATGTTTGAACCCCTACACCTGCTCTTGTGAAAACAGGGGCCACTGTGGGGCCCCCAGAAAGAGTGGGCCCTGGGGCAGTTGTCCCAGGTTGCCCTGTAGTAAGACTGGCCCTGCCTCTTCCACTTACCCTTGGTAGTTGGGGCCCCTCTCCAGCCCACACACATACACCTTGCTTCCTCTCTTCCTTTCCCCCCTTCCCACCCTCTTATTGCTTCTCCTCTCTCCCTCCGGCCTTGTTCTTTGAAAATATCTCCCCTGCATTATTTTGAAGATTCCTCCTTGTCCAGTGCGAGTGTGGAGCTACGTGTTTGCCAACTGGGATCCTTCTTGCACTCCTGTCCCAGAACACTTCTGTGCCTCTGCCCAGTTTGAGATATAGTTTGAGTTGAGCACTAGAAATTAGGGATGGACATTATGGATTTGGATTAACCTGGAACAGTCCCCAAACGGCACTTATGTATTCATCTGAAAATGCTGCACTGATTACGAACCCGTATTAAGACTATTAAAAGATTCATTATGCATGTGAAAAATGGCTTCCACGCCATCCTTAATCAAAATGGCAGCAATAGCATCACCAGTTCAAAAAATATTTATTAAAAATTTATATTTAAAATGTTTATTACAGTGCTAGATCAAGTTACTAATGAAAAATGTGTTACTGAGCAAGAGGTGCAATTAAGGAAGGGAAAAATAAATAAAAATGTCTTCCTAGCTGTTATGGTATACAAACTATGACCAACATAGATTAGACACATGCTATTATTAAGAAGAGCATGTGGCTTGGTACTGTGATAGCACCACCATCCGAGAAATGGAAAACTAATCTTACAAGTGGATTAGCACTTAGTCACAAATGAATATTTTTCTGAAAAATATATTAAAAATTCATTGCACATGTGCAAAATGGCCACTGCTTTTAACCAAAATGGCAGAAATGCTATTGCCACCATCTTGCTTAAGGGTTGTGTGATGGCCATTTTATGGATGTGCAATGAAATTCTTTATATTTTTATTATTTTTAATATGGATCCATAATATGACTGTAAAAAAAAAAAAAAAAAGATCTGAAGCTGTAACAGATCCAGTTCTGGAAACCAGTAGAACAAGAATGCTGACTTTAAATAACAGGGAGGTTGCTTGGGCTGCAGAAAGCATTGATTCCCTGTTCTCACCGGGCCCCCTTGAACAAGACAAGTCCGTGAATCCACACATAAGATGGTATGGAGAAATTTAAAAGGGACACTTAAAACACTACTCATAACAACAACAACAACAACAGATAAAGCATCACGGTCAGCAGTGTTTTTTAAGATTACCATAACTGAAAGTGTAGAGAAAGATAGCTTCTTTACTTTGTGCATTTAACAATGTTTGTTTTGTTCACTTTAGAGTCTGTCAGGCCATTTCCCTGGTTTGTGTGGGCAAAGAGGAGCAAACATTTTTAAAACAACAATATTCGACAAGGACTCTCGGGGACAAGCAATAATACTGAACACTACTTTAAACTCATTGTTTGAAAATGACTTGGTTTCAAATTGGCAGTGTCACTTTAAGAGGCTCTTTCTGTAAAAAGGAAAAAAGCATGTTTTGGGGACTAAGTTTCCAAGAGAACACCTGGAGAATCCCAGAGTCCTCTGCATTCTTCAGGTCTAAACCCAGGAGTGAGAAAATCCTGAGGATTTCCCCTATCCTCTTCACACCCCTTTTTGTTATTTTCATTTCTGCCTTTGTACTATGAGCTTTGCTGCAATAAACAAATCTGTGTCCCTTAAAGCTTCTTCAAGCACCTGTTCACATTGCCACAAATCCTGTTACTTAGCAACAAACAATCACAAAGGACAAGAATTCTAGAAGCTCCAATGTTCTCTGCTGCCACCTTCAGCAGGAAGCTCAGTCATGGTGTAAAAGCAAGTTTCTCATACGTGAGAGCATTACCAAACACCAAAAGGTATTTCCTGTAAATTGGCTACCTCACATAAACCTTACAATAAAGAGAGTACTTCACAGGAGAAGCAAGGAAAGCGATGACAGACACTCAAACATTTCTAAACACAGTATTAATAATAATGCAGCCATTTTTGGTCACTTTCAGACAGCTCCTTCCCTGGACTCTTCTATAAGCTCTGAAGACCAAATATTGACTTCATTACATTGAGGTAAAACCCCCATTTAACTTTAGTGGAATCAAGCTTTAGCCTTTGCGATGAAGTAATTTTCAGAGAGCGAAGTCAGTTATAGGATATGAAACAATATTCAAAGCATTAGAGATCTCCTTAGTATTGTCTGAAAGCTGGCTTACCTTATACTCAAAACCCGACACTCCACTGAGATGAACAAGGCTGAGGATAACGTCCAGTAAATGCTGGGGTTTGGGGGCATGACTGAGAAGTTGGCTACCACTAGGGCTGAAACTTTGAGGACCCAGTAAGGAAATCAAAAGATGTTTTTAAAATAACTTTTCTATACCTCCTCCAAACGAATGGGGCATACCAGAGTGAATCTCCTATGTGGAACACTGAAAGCCAGGGCTTAATTTGTAAGGGGCTTGCCAGGGCTGAGCCTCAGCAATTAAATTCAAAGAGGGGGTGGGTGTTGAGCCCTGGGAAATGTTCCTAGTAGGACTATGCACCCCAAAATGCAAAAGACCATGAAAAGGCCAACAATATCCATTTCAGGGTTGGAAGTGAAAGCTGGAAAAAAACAGGATGGTTTTTCTGGCTTCCATTAGTGACCTTCCTGCCCCACTCCCTGCACTGATTCCCATGTAGATTAAATCACAAGAACTCCTGTTTTATAATCAGCTGTAGAGAAGCAGGTTAGTCCAGTGGTTGGGTTCCTAGCTTGGAGAACAAGGTTAATTTATTCCCCTGCTCTGACAAGCTCTGGGCCAGGAGGCGTGGCTTCTGGGGCAGGTTTGGGCCTCAGCAATTCTTTTTTTGTATTGCTTACAAATTAAGCACTGCTGACAGTGGGTTTGCTGTTCAATCACAATAGTCCTTTTGTCATTTTGCCAGCTGCTTTAATCCGTTGTGGGCTTGCCAAAGTATAGCGGGCTATAGTGCCTGATGTGAGGATGAAAGTCACTCAGCAACGTACCCATCGGCAACTGTGCAGGAGACCATACAGACAATGTTCATCTGTGGTGTGTTTCTTCTGAGTTCCAGATGATCCAAGTGGGGATTGCTGCCTGACACAGCTATCTTCTGGAACATAGAGTTTACCATCTGAAAGGCAGCCTATCCATTAAAATGTGGGTATCAGGGCTAAAGTGGATGAGTTTAACTCCCCACAGTCTTGTAAATTACTCATTTCTTTGCTTGCGAAAGGAACATGTTCACACTCTTAATTCTTTTGGGATGCTGTATCTTGCAAAGACCACCGTTCTTCTTGCAATAACGGAATGCACAGATTTATCTGGGAAATGCAAGATTTCTGGATATTTAGAAATTGAGACATAGTAGTACAGATTATCTCTTTTACTGGATCAACTTCTGTTAGTGAGAATTTGCAAGTTTTTAGCCAACACAGGGTGCCTCAGGCATGTAATAAATTTTGACATATTACAAGTCAGTAACTTGTTAGATGCCTGAGGAAGGGCCCTTTGTGTCCCAAAAGCTTGCATACTCTATTGGTAGAGTATGGTCCAATAAAAGATATCTGAACTACTTTGTCTTCATCTCTTACATTTGGGACCAATACGACAACCACCCTTTCTATCAATATTGGATAGTTACAGGAATAGTTTGCTAGTAATAGATATGAATGCAACTCAAAGATATCTGCAGCAATTTTGTTCCATGGTAGATCTGGAATCTTATGAGACCATAATGTTTTTTGGTTTCAAATTTTTTTTTGGCCTATGGCCACTTTCACAACTCCCCACCCCCCCTCCCCTGCACGCGCATAGCCTGGCTGTGGGAGGGAATGCACAAGCCAGGATATGTGCGGGGTTCAGCTGGTCGGTGGGGGCGTGGGGGTGGGGGAGGTGTGAAAGTGGCCTAAGTTCCTGACATGCTCTGCAGGCTTTAATGGATTGTTAGACTGGGTCATTCCTGGCCAATACATTATTTACCTTGCATTGCATGTGTTATTGTTCTCTGGATGCCTTGATGTGTGTCATGCAAACAGCTAAGCATTTCATTGTTATTGTTGATATAAGATAATCATAGTTAGGAATGATTATTTTGTCACTAGCCATCAACTAGCCATGGTGTGCAAAGATAGTGGTCGCTTGCACACGTATCATGTGCTCCCGTGATGGCATTTCTCGTGCATGTCATAGCTCGCTGGAGAAAAGCTTAGGTACTCTTTTTAACAATACGTGTTGACAGCGTTCTGTTGTCCCCCATGACTTTGGGGGATGTCACACATTCCAGATTTGGCTTTGACAGGTTCATGCATATGCCACAAATCTTTTGTGTGCTTGATGACGTGAATTGGAAATCCCTGCTTGGTATCCCTGCCCATGTTCCATATCGTGTGTGACTGCAAGTGACGACATAGTTCCGTGCATTCCCACATTCACAATTCACATAAGCAAATGATCACGGCAGTGTAAGGGGTGGATTTAACAACCCAGTAATGCGTGATTACAGTGTCGTGAACTTTTGTTATGATCATGGAAAAGCACATATAGACATACAGCAAACGTGCGGGAAACATAAACATATGTGAAAAATCAGCACATGTGCAAGTGGCCGGTCTCAAACCCCAGTACGGCTGTAGTCTGTAAATCACTTGTTTTCTTCTGTGTGGCCATCCATCCCTAGCCATTTTATGCGTGGCTTGCATAATAGTATTGTTTGGTGTATCATTCCTCAGCACCTGTAACAACTCTGTGTAATCCTTTTGCATAGACCACCTTTTCATCAGTGAGATCACCCCCAGTAGTTTTTAAAAAAAAAAGATATTTCCATAGGTATTCTTGACAGCACAAGCACACATACAATGAGCATCTCTTTGCTAGATATATTGACTGTTAGATCATATTTCTGTAGCTGACATAGCATGTGTTATAGCTTCTCTGGTTTTGCAATAGGTTTTGGAAATATTAAGAACATAAGAAGTGCCATACTGGGTCAGACCAACGGTCCATCAAGCCCAGCATCCTGCCTCCGACAGTGGCCAGTCACGGGGGCCTGGGAGAAGCACCTAACAGGTTACCATGCTATCCATTCCCTGTGGATCATCCCCAGGCTCCCGACAGTAAAGGGTTTTGTTCCCCAATCCTATCTGGCTAATAACTGCTAATGGACCTATCTTCCAGAAACTTGTCCAAACCTCTTTTAAACTCAGCTATACTGCTGGCCTTGACCACCTCCCATGGCAGTAAATTCCACAACCTAATTGTACACTGAATGAAAAAATACTTTCTTTTGTCTGTTTTTACTCTGCCTCTTGTGAGTTTCTGCCTCGAGAGGGTAAGAACCGTTCCCTGTTTACAAGTTCTACACCACTCATAATTTTATAGACCTCTACCATATCTCCTCTCAGCCGTCTCTTTTCCAAGCTGAAGAGCCCCAACCTATCAAGCCTCTCCTCATATGGGTGCTGTTCCATACCCTGGATCATTTTTGTTGCCCTTCTCTGTACCCTTTCTAGTTCCGCTATGTCTTTTTTGAGATGGGGCGACCAGAACTGCACACAATATTCGAGGTGCGGTCGCGCCATTGATTTGTATAGAGGCATTATGACATCCTCAATTTTTATGCTCTATTCCCTTGCGAATAATTCCTAACATTCTATTTGCTTTTTTGACCGCTGCAGCACACTGGGCTGAGGATTTCAGTATATTATCCACAATCACTCCCAGATCCTTTTCCTGAGTGGTAACTCCTAGCTTAGTACCCAGCATTGTGTACTCATAATTTGGATTATTTTTCCCAATGTGCATCACTTTGCACTTGTCCACATTAAAT
>QEPC01003743.1:866121-890921 GCA_003113815.1 Sphenodon punctatus | reverse complement strand
GGGGGGGGGCTTGGAGTCAGGGTTCCTGGGTTCTTCTCTGGGAGGGGAGTGGGGGCTAGTGGGTTAGAGCGGGAGGGGGCTGGGAGGCAGGACTCCTGGGTTCTCTGGGAGGGGAGTGGGGGCTAGTGGGTTAGAGTGGGGGGGCTGGGAGCCAGGACTCCGGACTCCTGACTTCTCTAGGAGGGGAGTGGGGGCTAGTGGGTTAGAGCAGGGGGGGCTGGGAGCCAGCAGAGGCAAGAAGGGAACCCCCCCATGTTCCCCATAATCCCTCTTCCCCAAGTCCCATCACCACCAAGGCCACTGTCTTGATTACTCCTGATTTACCAGTGTGAGAGGAGTATTGGGTTCAAAGGTGGCAGCAGCAGAGGGAACACAGAGTTGATTCTGATTGCACTTACATCAATTGTGCACTGATTAAACTCCATTGGCTTTTTGTGAGCAGATTCTCTTGTTGCAATGAAACTACTTACATGATGAATGCTGAATTGAAGCCCTATGCTGCCGTAAGGTTAGAATCGAGTCATATGAGTGGATTGCACCTGCTTTTCTGTACAATAGCAGAAGCTCAAGGGAAGGGGGGAAACTACCCCTTCAGAACAAAGGAAATGTTTGGAGAAATTAATCTGATTACAGGGAGGGTGGGGGGGAATCAAATGGTTATGTATAAGAACAAATCATCCCCCAGTTCTAATTAAATCAAAGGAACCTCTTACGTAAGCACTTTAACAGTACAGGCAGGATTAATTCATTTTGCATTGCTCTTCTTATGGGCTGCTTGTTCCTAGATGGTAAAATAAGCATTTTTTTACTGAGTGATTTTAAAAAATCAATACAGTATTCGCTTGTGTCAGTATTCAGCAGTATAAACTGAAGCTTGATGAGGCGTTTCCAAATAAAAAATGGCTTCCAATAGAACTTTGAACTTTGAAGATATGGTAACATAATAATTGTGTCGAAGTATTCCCGTAATGCTTCCATGAGACCAATCAATACCAGGGCACTTGATAAAGCCCTGAACTGTAGTTTCTAAAGATAATATAACTTCATTTGTGAAGTATATGATTAAAAGAAACATACTTTTAAAGAGATGTATTTGTTTTAACAAACTGAAAGTATACAGTATTCTCCATTCTCTGGTAAATTACTCTTTGCCAATAGACTAGATTTTGTGTGTGTGTGTGGTCCATTCACTTTGTTCTTCATGTATTGGCACAGAGCTGTAGAACTGTTTACATAGGGTGTCTTCAGATGCGACAATGCATAGCACCAACACACTTTGATTCTGCCCGGGGTGAGGGCCCTCACCCGGGGCATGATCTGGCCCGGCCGCCAAAAAGACATGCCAATGGTCCAGGCCAGTGAGAGGGTAGGGAAAAGACGGGGTGACGCGTGGACGTGGTCTGCATGGCCCTGCCCCTCATGCTGCTGAGTGTGGCCTGCCCACCTCCCTGACATGTGGATGTGGCAGCCTATGAGGCTGCTGCACCTTCCCAGAACAGCTCTGGCCCCGGACCAGAGTCAGGTAGAGCAGGCCATCACGCATGACGACCCGCTTTACCCTGGTCCAGGGATGACTTTCTCGGACTGCAGCTACGCTTTGCCTTGTGAGTTGGCAGAGAGCCAAAGTAATAGCATGGGCTAAACCCTGCCATGGTCTGGGGACATACCTGACCCCACCCACGGAAACATCTGGTGGGCAGGATCAAACGTGACAGCACCACAGGTGGCCACGCGGTTTAAAGTGCAGCCACCCGTGGTATTGTCGCGTCTAAAAATACCTATAGACGCCACGATATAGGTACATCCACTCTGAGGTGGGGTTTTTCCCCACATACCAAATGTCTGAGAATGTCCATTAAGAAACATTTGAAAGGATCCTTCCAATACTGCAGCATGGTCCAGTGTAAGCAAGGCTCCACGTTCTGACAAGGGCTGTGTCCTGCATGAATTATCCTACTAGAAGCAACATATAGTACAAAGGAATACAGTACAGATCAAAACCAGCTATGTTCAGTATCTCATGCTCATTCACACAAAATTCCCCCCATCAGGAGGACACAATACAAAACATAGCTTATACCAGCTTTCCCCATATAAGGGGAGGTTTGTGTGACGTGGACTTGCAGGGGAAGCAGTAAACCTGTGCCAATCAACCCTGACAGTGCGTGGACGTAATTTGATACATCTTGGAGAACAGTGCTGCCAGCTGTTCCTTTGCCTGGCACCCCGAAAAAAGACACGCACGCAGTTGGTTGGAATTTAAAAGGCTGCACTCTTTATTCAATTGCGATTGAAAAGGGGGAAGGCTGATTCATTCTGGGTCCAGTCCTATCTATCCTATGACTTAAACTTGAACTTAAACTTGAACTTGAGGATGCGGCCTGATGTCTCCTCAGTACCACCTCCTAATTTGCAATGTCACTCTCGCTCCAGCCATTCGGCTGGTTGCGAAGGCATCATAGTCTTGTAGTGACCAGAAGCAGGAGAGAAGGCAACGGCCCCACTTGGGACCCCCTTGTCCTCGATTGATGGCTTGCTCCTTTCTCCTGGGCCTTGGAAGGAACCTGGCCGCCCCTGCTCTTGCTTCCTTCCGCAGCCTCATCTCTTTAGGAGATGTCTTTATTTTAATTTTCATGCTTATGTTACTATCCTATGCCTTATCTGGACCCCTGCCACATGAAACCATCAGCATATGCTTGGCTGGTTTCAGCCCACCCCCCTTATTGACTCAACAATTGTGCTAACTTATTTTTAAGCCCCCCTAGATAGATATGGACACCCTGATCGGAGAGGTGAACACCATCGATCCTGTACAGATCAGGTCGAAAGAACCGAATTTTGCTGTGGGAAATACAATCATCACAGTTACTTACTACTAATCAACCAACTTCCTTGTTGATATTTTTTCTGATTCTGTCAATTTTGCCACGTGAAAGGGCCCCATACCACTTTATTCTCTCCATCATGCGTGTCCATATGAATCTGGTATTGGGCAACAAATGAGCAGCATCAGCTAAATCCTTTTTTATTCTAATTACCAGTGCTAAGCCCATAGACCATGATAGGTTGTTCTCCCCAAAGTGAATCACTATGATGTCTGGGTGTGCACCTGATGCAGCCAAGTGTAGGACAGGCATGAGCTGTTCCCATCTCATACCTGACTTAGCCTTCCAACAATTTAAGATAATCAACAATAAAAATGTTTAAAACAGGGCCCCGGAAATTAAAACAGTAAAACAGGATAGGGGCGAAGAAACCCTAACCCTTGCTGTTTCGCTTAGGCCCAACTGCATTCCCCAATGAGATTGGCTTGCCGCCTTGGCCGCCCAATACACCAAACTATTATTATTATTATTATTATTATTATTATAAGCATTTATATAGCACCAGCGATGTATATGGCGCTTTACAAAAAATAAGATAGACACGGTCCCTGCCTGAGAGCTTACAATCTAAAGACAGGGGGGGGAGACAGGAAATATTATTATTATTATTTATTATTATTATTACTGTCATTTGTACCCCGCCCCTCCTGTAAACAGCTCGGGGTGGCTTCCAACAATATAAATACATAAAAACAATATAAAACAATTTAAGATAATCAACAATAAAAATGTTTAAAACAGGGCCCCAGAAATTAAAACAGTAAAACAGGATAGGGGCGAAGAAACCCTAACCCTAACCCACCCCCCCATCCCCAAAGGCCTGGGCGAACATCCAGGTTTTACAACACCACCGGAATGACAATAGGCTTGGGGCCAGGCGAGCTTCCTCTGGAAGGGAGTTCCAAATACGCGGCCCGGCCACCGAGAATGCCCTCTCCATTGTGGCCCCCCGCTTTACACGGGGAACCTCCAGGAAGGCACCCCCGGTCGACCGCAGGAGCTGCTCTGGGGCACGGAGGGCGAGGTGGTCCCTGAGGTACAAAGGGCCCAGACCGTGAAGGGCCTTATAGATCAACACCAAGACCTTGAATCTGGCTCGGCATGTTATTGGCAGCCAGTGTAGGGTCTGGAGCACAGGTGTAATATGCTCCCGATGACCCGTCCCCGTAAGGAGACGGGCCACCGCATTCTGCACTAGCTGCAGCCTCCGAACCAGGAACAAGGGAAGTAGAGCGCGTTGCAGTAGTCCAGCCTCGAGGTGATGAAGGCACGGATGAGGGAGGCCAGGTCCGGGCCGGAGACGAACGAACGGACGGAGCCTACGCATCAGATACAGCGGGGGAACAGAGGGAGAGACAAGGGAAGCAACATTCACAAGGATGCGAAAACTCAGGTATACTTTCTTGGCTTGGTTACAGTATGATTGGACACAGTTAAACTGTGTCCAATTATCCAGACTAATCTCCGGGGGTTGAGGGAACTGGCATCTGTAAGGAATAATGAGAAGAAATTTGATGAGTGCGTAAACTAACTGTTAAGTGGACGGACGTAAGACCGGAAATCTGAAGATCCCCAGCAGCCAAGGTTGCACACCGCTGAATCCAAAAAACCCATTGCAGAAGCATAACTGGCTGCACCAATTCAAAAAGAATGGGACCCATAACATAGGGGAGAAAGATGGAGGCGGGTGACACAGTCTCTGAGGACAGATGAGAACTGGTGACGAGTCATATATGAAGCATCAGAGTGCCGGAGTAGTTGCCCTGGCACCCGAGAGCGAATAGACATATATTTGGTGACTGCCACCACTGGGCAAAGCCCCGGAGTACCAGCCCGTTGTAGCATGATGATTTGACCAAGGCCTCGCTGATCTGTTTTGGATTTTCTGAGAATTAACTGCAGGGAAAAGGGTCGAATGTTGGTATCTTCTACCTTAATGACCGGGCCCTCACGGGATCTGCGGGACTCTGCAGTCAGCTCGCTGACTCGAAAAGCCCCAAAGGCGGCCAATTTGAATGCTGCCTCAAATAGCAGTGCTTTGTAGAAGTTGTAGCAAGCCCTTAGGAGTACTGTGACAATGCACATGAGTAGGTCTGGAGTAATTGGCAATCTATTATCTGACAGGTTACCACGCTGTCTAGGCCAACTCTCGAGTAACTTATGGCTGAAGAATCCCTGGTTAGTCGGGGGGTGACCGGCTAAACCACTCACAAATGACGCCGACAATTTGCCACCAATGGTGTTGGGGGCAAGGCCCTTTCTACGCAGGGCCATGGCGAATTGCAAAGACTGGGCTTCTGGTATGGGGAAACTTGGGGACCAACCCATCGCGGCATGAAAGTATTGGAACTCAGCGAAGGCACTCACCTAAGCAGCCCTAGTTTGAGCAGACAGGGAACTCTGGATGGTGTGAAACAATTATATGATCCAAGAGTCCAGATGTCTGGTGGCACCACCTCCAGATCCTTTTGGGCCTCTGGAGCCAACAGGCGGAAACGGTCCATCTGGAAGCAAGAAAGAGCATTGGCGATGCCGTTGCTAACTCCCGGAACATGCTTGGATTAAAAAAGAATGCTAAACTGGAGGCACTGTAACACAAATTTGCGCACTAATCGCATGGTTCTGGGCGATTTTGATGACATGGAATTGATTACTTGGACTACTGCAAGATTGTCACACCAAAATAGCACCACCTGGTTCACAAACACCCGGCCCCAAAGGTGAACAGGCCAACACAATGAGAAAAAACTTGAGAAAGGTGAGATCTCTGGTTAATCCCTGTTTGACCCATTCAGATGGCCATGGTGCGTTGCACCATCTGCCCCTGAAGTATAGGCCAAAACCCATTCTCCCTGCAGCATCAGACTGGACTTGGAGCTCTGCCTCCAGAAGTAGCTGTCATCTCCAGAAACTGATGCTGTTGTATTCTGCCGGGAACCTACTCCACATCTGAAGGTCCTCTCTCATGTCAGATGTGACTCTAATGTGATAGTGGTGGGGCAGATCTCCTGCGGTGGCACTGTATAAACGGGCTAAGAAGGCTCAGCCCGGGGCCACCACCCAGCAGGCAAAATTGAGTGAGCCCAGCAACGATTGCAGTTGCTTGACTGTGACCTTTTTGGCTCCTATGCATGCCCATAATAACTCGCAGAGTGAGGCGAGTTTATCCTCTGGTAATCGGGATAACCCAAGCACGGTGTCCATTTCTATCCCTAGGAAAGTGAGTGATGTAACTGGTCCAAAAGTCTTCTCCAGGGCAAGGGGAACACCAAGTTCCTCCGTCACGGACTCAAAGACTCCCAATAAATGTCCACAGTCCCGGGTACCAGGTTAACAAAAAATCATCGCTATAATGGATGATATTGTTCAATCCTGTCCTCTGCCGGACCACCCACTCGAGGAGCATACTGAATCGCTCGAAGGCAGCGCAGGAAATCGCGCACCCCATGGGCATTGCCATATTGTAATAGAACCTGCCCTGGAACTGAAAGCCGAGCAGCTTAAAATTGAGTGGATGGACTGGCAGCAGACGAAAGGCCGATTTGATGTCACATTTTGCCAATAGTGCCCCTTGGCCACATGCCCTAGACATCTCGACAGCCTGGTCGAACGATGTGTATCGGACTGAGCACAGCTCGTCTGGGATCGCATCATTGACTGATTTCCCTTTTGGGTAAGACAGGTGATGAATCAGACAAAACTCGGCCGAGGCCTTTTTTGGCACAATCCCCAATGGTGAGACATGCATATCGTCCATTGGGGGTCAAGGAAACGGACCTGCCACCCTGCCTTCCTTAATCTCCTTCAGGAGTTTGGCGTGCACCAAATGCTCCCTGCCGGCTACTGATTTTAAATTGGTCACCCACTGTCTGATTTGTACTCCCACAGCTGGTATTTGAAATCCACACCTAAACCCTCTACTACATAATCCACCACATTTTGGTCTGGGCACTCACTCAGCATTCTGCAGAGTGCTTCATGGCGCACTGGCATTCATGCCCTTGCCAGCCCCGCCCCCATTACCACCTGGGGGGTACTTTCCCTGTCTGTTTCTATTCACGGCTTTGACCTGGCCACAGTTTGCTGCTGGGTGGTTGCCGCCGCAATGGGCACAAGCATTTCGGAAGCGGCAGGGGGAGCAGGTGCACCTCCCTGCACCGTTATATTCCCAGCAGGTGGCATCCCTGGAGAGGGTGCGGTGCCCGTCCACCCAAAAGGGGCTGTTAATGGACGCAACCCCTCCCCGCACGAGTGCGTGACCGCTGTCTGCTCTTGGGGCATTGGATTCATTGTTCATGCACTCCAACCAAAGATCTTGTGCATAAACATCCCATTGCATGCCTGGTGTAATGAATGCCCGCTTCCTAAAGGCCTTGTTGTAGCACAGTCAAGCTCCCGGGTGACCAGTATCGAAGGCTCGCCTGAAAATGTCCTGATACTTTATCAGCTCCATTGCCCCGCTGGGCTACATTTCTACCATGACTCCCATCAGTATGGTGAAGGCAGCCGACCAGTTAGACCAATTCCGGTCAGCTTTGGGTCTTTTAAAATGCTCCCTGTCTTTGGGTTCGTCCTTTGTTGTTGGGTCAGGGATGGGGTCAGTGAACAGGAGTGAAAAAACGTCCACATAGTCCCCTTTCCATATTTTATCCCTTGTGGCCTGCATGAGATGGACACCAATGGGTGCCGTGATGGCTGCATAACCTCCTGTCAGCGGCAGCAGTTCCTGCCTATTGTGATTGGCATAGCAAGCATGGTGGCAACATGCTGTTGGAAGGGTCCATACCTGAGTTACAGGCGGTGTGAACCGTTGTGAGGGGACAGCCGGTGCATGAGCACTGTGGTGCCACGGATTTGGGTAGGTGCCCCTGTCGCCACTGAGTGTAGTGGCCAACGTGTTTGCACCATGCATGTGTTGGCTTGTTGATAATGGGCCAGCCCAGCCCTGAGGTGCTACAGCTTGAACGGCCATACATGATTGTTGGTACCCCATGGGAACTTGGGAATCCTGCTGTTCAAGCCATAGCACCCATCTCGCTGGGGGGCTCCCAATATGGCCATGGTGGGAGGTATGCGCCCCCACCCCTGCTTGGTTGTGCCTACTCCCTTGACATGGAACAGGCCCGTTGTACTCACTCTGAGGAGGCATCATATAGTCATGCGGTTGCGTAAAGGGGACGTCCAGGCCGGGGTTCCCAGACTGTTGCACTGGCCTGGGTTGCGTGGTGGTGGCATCGTGTACCGCCTTCTCAATGACCTCCATTCGCCTTAGGATCACGTCCACTTGCTCCTGCCTCTCTTGCTGGAGATCATAGGTAGTTTGTTCGGGCGTTGAATCGCGGTTCTGCCTTTCCCTCTGAGGGTTTCAAGCCGGCTGTGGTTGCCAGCTGTTCCTGTCTCGCGTGTTGTGTGTTCCTCCTGGTTCGCTGTCTAGCCAGGCTCTCTTCCCTAAAACGAGAGGGAACAACACAGTGGTGCATACCCCACCCCCAAGGGGTGTCTCCCTCACCGGCCCCGTGCGGGGCGGTCCCGCCCAGTGGTGGAGAGCCGGCCATGGTAAGAGGGGAAGGAGGAACAAATGGCGGAGAGGGAGCTTCTGACCATTGTTGGACAGTCACCTCACAACCCCCTAGTCCCCCAAAATGGCTGCAAGCGGGTCCCCCATTATCCCTGAGGCCCCTGCTGGGGACCCTGTGTCCTCAAATTCTCCGCTGACTCTTTCTAGCTTTCTTTGCTGGGGCCTTACCTGGTTCCTGTCACGACACACTGCCAGAGACGGGGGATGAGGGCAAGGGCCAGGAGGATTCTAAAGGGGCGCCCGAGAAAGACACTCCCACCTGAGGAAGAAGCCCCACCCCCGCGGCAACCGGCAACGCAGCTCACGCAATCCCTGCTGCAAGAGGGGGACCCTCGGATAGGAGGCCCAGCCCCGCCCCTGGAACAATCAACGTCACAGCTAGAGTCTTCCCCGCGGCAGGGGAATGACTCACAGACAGAGGACCCCAGCCCCCTCCGATGCAGCGCACGCATAGCAGCGCAACGCACGTAGTAGGGGGTGGGGTTTCCAGAAGCTCACCAGCTGAGAGCTATAAAGGGACCGGCGGGGTAGCCATTCCCCGCCAGTAATCGTGAGAGAAGCTGGCCCCTGGACTTTTGCCTGCATTGAAAGCTAAGTTTGCCTGATTCATTTGATTGTGCTCTGTGTGATATCCTGTGGTTTTCCCTCCTCCTTGTCCTTGCCATCCTCCTGGACTCGGTATTGCTTGTTGTGATTTGTGTGTTACTCACCACCTGCTGCCCCTCCCTTTCCCCCTCGTAGGCTTAGACCTACCCCCCACTGTGTTCCCCTTCCGTGGCGCCCCGGCTCCCCCCTCTGTGGGAATCCCCCCCCCCTGCTCCTGAACCCCCCTGCACCTTCCTTCACCTTCCTATTTTCCCTGTTTCCCGTGCTGCACCCCTGATCCAGTTTCCACTCTCCCCGCACTCTGGGCACTTCCCCCTTCACTTGTTCTGCACCCGGGTTGAGCTCCCTTCTCTGCCCCAAGAGTTTGGAGTGTCTGCATGCAAGGTTGAATCCCCTCCTGACCCTTTCTGCTCTGGTTGGCAATATCTCTCTCCACCCCTGTGATGATAAGGGTTGCCTCGTAGATATCGAGGAAAGCCCACCTTATATCCTGAGGGGACTTCCGGGGAGCCTAATAAACACTACCTGGAGAGAGATCACCCCACCTCAGGATCCACTTAAGTGGACCGCTACCCGTCTGCCACCTGTACCCTCTTTCCCCCCGTCCTACCCTGAGTCCTCCTCCATCTCTTCCCCTCCCCTCTCCCCTCATCCTAACAGTTCCATTCTGACTGTCTTAGCTGGGGCCTTGCCCTTATTGCGCCCACCACCCTTGGCCATGTGGACTGTGTTGCGAAGCCTACCGTGTATTGAGCTGGACTGGGCTGCAACTGTGTGCAGATCGACGTGATCTGATCCTCAGCTGAGACCTTGTAACGCCCCTGGCAGAGAGGGGGGAGGTAGCACCTGGGGGGAAAAAACCTGGGAGGATCTAGGTCTTGAACCCTTCCCTTGGGTTTCCTAGTGCAGTTTCTGGGCCTGCCATGCCACTGCTGCACTTTGCCTAAGCCCTAGAAGAGAGTGTCAAACTAATTTGTTCACTCTTGGGGCTGGTGGGGGGGGGGCAGGGGCAGCAAGCAACTGCTCGCCGAAAATTGCACGCCCCGCTGTGATGTGGGGGTGTGGGAGCAGGAAGGCCCGACCGAAGGCTGCTCTGGGAGCTCATCAGGGAACTCCTGTTCCTCCTGTCGCCCGAGGCTCGGGTGGTTGAATCCAAAATGGCGCCCGACAAATCTTGCGATGCGAGACTGCCCCCTGTGCCTCCTCCCGAGAGGTTGCTAGGCAACCCCTCAATGCCTATGGCCTGCGCGGCGGCTATGCTACCACCGCTGCATGTGCCTTTACTCTTTTAAGGGGGGTAGTGCAAAACTCCCGTGCCCTCTAAGGCTCTGCCTGATTGGGCAGGTGGAATTTTAAAAGGTCTAGTAATTAGAGGCCAAATAACAAGCATGTTTTCATTCTGTTCTTTCAAAATCTAAACTTAGGCCTTGCTTTTTGATAGAGTTAAAAGCCATTTCTAAAGAGTTGATTTTGTTCTAATGTTTAATTTCATGCTAGAGCTAAACTTCATTGAGAAATCTTGGAGGGGGGTGGGCCAAATCACAGTTGAATATTGTGCAAGTGTGTGCACACGCCGTGCGCATGCACATACTGGAATTTAGAGGAATAGGAATAACTCCTTTCCCTTTTTTTTGGCTTTAGTCACTTAATTTTTTAGTCTTTCCTGTCCCTTCCTTTGTTGAGGTTCATTAATCTATATTATGAGTAGTCAAATAAAAGGAGGAAAAAGGAGGAGATACAGGGAATACAGAAAAGGAGGACTATACTAATTGTTTTAGCTACTGTAACACTTCTAATATTATGGGCTAAGAAAGCTCCCAGATCACTCTAAGGAGACATCCAGTAAATCAAGACCAAGATTGTTCCTCCCCCAACACCGGTCCTACACACATTTGTAAGATGAAATAAAGCACAGAGGGAACATTTTTTAAAAAAATCCACAGCCTTTGAATCGAAAGAGGAAACAAAACCAGTTCTTCTCCCCTTTGGTCACCTTTAACAGGCAAGCCATCAAAAAAAGAGAGTCAAGGGAGCATTAGCATCAGACACAAAAAGGATCATGTACTTAATGATGTAGTTCAAGTGTTTAGTGCAGAAGCAGCAACGTTTAGAAGAGAGAAGAAAACCCACTGCGTTTAAATAATCTTCAAAAATATGACCATTAAAAGATCATGACACACATTTAGCTAGTACCATATCATATCAATCTTTGATCTTAGTCAATTAAATATCTAATTCTTATAATATTGATCATTATTTTAGAAGTCCTCTTGGTGATCAAATAATAGTGCAAAGTCCTCCCAGCTGTTTGATATGTGTGACGGGTTGCTAGCCATCACTGGTAAAACCAGCAAAAAAGGGGTTAACTCGTAGCAAGAGGGCCAGGCTGCAGCTGTACAGATGAGGGCCCCGATTGCTGGAAAGCTGCATGTGCAGCTCAGGTGATCCCAACCCTTATTTAAAGCTGGGCTGGGAGCCTAGTTAGATTGCCTGCCTTGGTTTAGGAGCTTGCCCAAGGTCCAGTCTCAAATGGGGCTTTGCTAAGGGCTACCAGGAAGGATGCCCCAAGCCCAGAAGGTTTAGAGCTCAGGAGTGACCTTCTGCAGAGCCGTTTCAAACTCTCCTCCTGATTGAGGACTGAGAAACTCTGGGGTCCTGGTTTATGCTTTAGACACTGAGTGTTTTACACACACATCTTTCTGTGTGTCTAAATCACTCACCCAGATCTTAAAAACATCTGGCTCTTTGAACTTCTGCATTGAACTGCTCCCAGAACTTTTGTGTGTAAACGTTCTCCTGGTAAACTGTTTTGCTTCAGGCAGCTGTGGTACTTGGTTTCCATGGCAGCCCCTCACGTCTACAGCTGCGGCTACTTTAGGCTGCCTCAGGGCAGTGTGTGTGTGAAGAATGCATCCAGGAACTGCCTCAGGGCAGTGTGTGTGAGTGAAGAATGCATCTGGAACTAACTTGTGGACTTGTAAACCCAGAAGATTGAAAGACCAGCACTTTAAGGTGTGTGTAAAAATGGCCACTGTGTTATGCACTGGAATTAGTGTGGCCAGAAATGCAAATTTTAGAGGACACGTATGAGAAATACAGGTTGCAGGGTTGCGTTAGAGCCAATGCAGCAACCTGTATTTCTCATAAGTGTCCTCTAAAATTTGCATATCTGACCACCCTAACTGGAATAAAAGCATGGCATTGAGGGATTCCATGCGTGAGTGGAGTATTTGGGGCTGGCTCCTGTAAGGACCTGCACCTTGATTAGGCTTACTTACTATGACAGATGAGCTTAGAACTAACCTCATTAGTTATGCCACAAGGGAATTCCATTATGAAATGGGTCAACAAGAACAGACTGGATTTTGAATTTGGTGGAGACTGTTGCTGTTTATTTTCTGCTCACTTGTGCTTTCTTTCCGGAAACAAATTTTGTTTAAATTCTATAGCAGGGATATAATTCTCTATAAAATGTTTAGCTTCATTAAAAATGGAGATGTGGTAGCTCTTCTGTATTAAATGTGCTAAGTTCTTTAGGGGTTTGTGTAAAACATTGTTGATTCAGCAAAATCTGTAAATGCTACAGAACTTTTCAATGCAGACAAAAGTATGATGATATTCTGCATGATAGAATGGAAAAAAATGAACTTTGGGACTGATCCTGCAAATCCGTATCCATGTGAGGGTATTCCTCCTGGAATCACTCACCTAAAATTACTCATTGGAGGCTATTAATCTGAAAAAGGGAACTGAATATAGAATATGTTTAGGAAATACATTATTTACTTTAAAGGTTTAATGATTAGAACTGCAAGCATCCAATCAATTGTAAAGAAGTGTCTACGAAATCATGAAAGGGATTTTTTTTTTGTGCATTTTAAATTTTGTTGCAGGTCTATTTGAGTTCTGTCTCAGCTAAACCTTTATGGAATCCAGATTGCCATTCTATTATACAGGAGTATATGCCATCAAAAACTTACTTTGGCCAATAAAGCAAGCACCTGTGGCTCAAATACATACCAGGAGAACATCTGTTCACTAGTTGGAAATAGTGGGTTCCCCCACCCCCACAAGAGTAGAAAGGCACCTTGAGATTTAAAATAACCACATCAGATCCTGATCAAAGCTCCCTCTTTGGTATATCAAGAATGGTTATATTAGCAGAGCCAGCAGACTGGAAAAAAATGTAGTGCTTCATCCATAGTGCTGATTTTATTTCTAAAGAATACACGAAGAGCTGACAAATGCTTTGGTCAGTATACAATACTAAATGTGTTCTCACTTTGCTTTCTGTCAGGTGGAAATCCTCGATTGGAAAACAAAGCAACAGCTATGCTTTCTGGATAAGGTAAATTACTGTTACAACGATGAGACTGAATTATTTCATTACTTTATATTGTCTAGAAGTTATTTCATTACTTTATATCAATGTAGTGTGAAAAGGATCAGGATAACTGATCTTGAGACAGGTTTCCTATTTTTGTGCACAGAAGAAGATAATGCAGGGAATGATAGTGAGGCTTCCCCCATTAATTATGAAGGGTAAAAACAAACGAGACAATAGCCTGCTGGAGTCCGTGTTCAGTCCATGCATCCCCCCTGCAGTTTTGGCACAACGAACCTCGCACACGGGCAGGTGTTATTCACACCACTCTCCGCCCCCACCCCCCAAGAAGCATTTACTCCTCCGACGCTCTAGGCTTTTGCCCACGACTCTATGGTGCTGTATGCATGTGAGGTTCCATGCAACCTAACTGACAGGACGTGGACACGTGGGCGTGCATTTGTCTGCACAGCTGAGTCAGATTTGGTATGCTCCCAGACCCCTCCATGAGTGGCGGCTGTGGGGCGGGGGAGTGAGGGCCGCGGGCAAACCTCTGGTGACACATAATACGCAGGCAGGTGGGGGTTATTGTGGGCTATTGTCTTGTTTGTTAACACCTCTGTGGGGCGGGTGAGAGGGCAGAGAGCATGTCATCCCACATGTACATTCTATCCACAGTCTTTTGGCTGAGGCAGTTGGTGAGGGTGTCACTTCGTACCAGTTGTTGTGGTGGGTTTGTGATGTGACCTTGGAGATATTTCATCTAAGCCATCAAACCATCAGCATGTTGTAATGATTCTCAGTCATTGTCAACATATACGAACCTGAACCTTGAAATGAAAGGTTCTGTCTACCTTCGTGAGATGTTTGAACTGTTCAGTTCTATCTGGATCCATAATAGTACTAAAATATTTTGGACCTATTTCTGAAAATTAAAAGGACACTGTCAACTTGAAAAATCACATTTCCATCTCAATGTTTGTGGACCTGCTATTTATCATCCAAAACAATATTTTTGTTACCTAGGTTGAGCCACATGCTACAATTAATGATATCAGATTGATGTTCCATAAATTATGTAAGTATAATATTTTCAAGAGAATATACTAAGAGTAAAAAAATCACATCACAATAACCAGTACATAATTATTTAACATGAAATTATATAGTTGTTGGAGCATGGCACAAACACACATATTAATGCCTTGTAATTTACATAAACTGCAACCTTAAATATATATTTGTATTACTCATCATGCACCAGTTTAGATAAATCTGTGCTATTCTGTGGATGATTTTTATTTATTGTTATAAATTCGTGAATAAAAGTCCTACATCTACTGTCAATGACTTCCCTTATTCTGTTGCTATGATTGCAGTACTTGGTAATCTGAAGGCAGATACTGTAGACTATTTTACATTTTCTATCTTGTCCTACAGATCCCCAGTGGTATCCAGCAAGGCAATCAATCAGACTTGATCCCAGTAAGTACCAGATAGGTTCAGCATACTGGATAGGATGCCACAACCTGCTGCATTACCTAGTGTGAATTTTTTAGTTTTGTTAACATAGCTAACAAATCTGCCACGTGCTGATTTTTTTGTCTAGTATTGCTCAGGAACCCGTACACAGGCCCACTTACTCTAAAGTAGTCCCATTGATATCAATGGGGCTACTCCAGAAGAATTAGTATTATTTTTTTTTAAAGAGAATTGCAGTCTTAGCTAACTCAGGCATAGGCATATTGGTTTAATGGGTATTATCAGACATTATGCTAACCAGGCGCAAGACTCACTTTTTGTAACCTCTAGATGTGCCATGTCATGTATCACTATTTGTCCTTTATGCACTTGTGATACAGAGTGGGTGCACAAGTGCTGGTAGGCCCACTGTGAGGAGCAGGCACTTGCATGTAGCTGTGTGATGTTGAGACATGTGCAGGTCCTTACAGTGTGTGGTGGTCATCTAAGCAATGATAGGGACGTATTCTTGGGAAGTGGTGCTGATGGACTGATCTACTTCCTGCACTTATCCATGACTGCAGGAGAATGTTTATGCACGCAACCTTTTTAGGGAAGGTTATTGAACGGGTAGTGGCTCAACAACTCCAAGGGCATCTTGACTGCACTAGTTATCTCGATCCCTCACAGTCTGGCTTTTGTCCGGGGCATGGCACTGAGACAGCACTGGTGGCTTTGGTCGATGATCTGCGCCATGAAAAGGATAAGGGTCAGTCGACCCTTTTGGTCCTATTAGATCTGTCGGCTGCATTTGATACCATTGACCACGAGATGTTGGTGACGCGCCTGTGGGACAGTGCGGGGGTGGGTGGGATCGTTCTTGAATGGTTCCGCTCATTCCTGACTGGGAGAACTCAACGGGTGGTGCTTGGTGATCATTTTTCATCTCACCAAGACCTCTCGTGTGGGGTCCTGCAGGGTTCTGTTCTATCCCCTCTCCTGTTCAAGGTGTACATAGAGCCGCTCGGCGAGGTGATCATCAGGGTGAGGTGTCATCAGTATGCGGATGACACCCAGCTGTACCTCTCATTTTCAACTGACCCAGGCCCAGCTGACTCGGTGCTTACTCGGTGTTTGGCAGTTGTGGGGGACTGGATGAGGGCTAATTGACTGTGACTGAATCCTGACAAGACAGAGGTATGGTAGTGGGTAAGTCAGTGGAGATGGCGACCCCCTCGTTTGAGGGGGTGTGCCCCCCACTGACTTCCCAGGTGCGGAACCTGGGGTTGCTCCTTGATGCGCAGCTCTGCCTGAATCTCCAGGTGGAGGCTGTGGCAAGGAGTGCCTTCCGCCAGCTACATCTGGTGTAGCAACTTCGGCCGCTGGTTTCGGCTCCAGATCTGGCCACGATCATCCATGCTTTTATCACCTCTCAGTTAGACTACTGTAACACGTTCTACATGGGGCTACCTATGGTGACGGCTCGGAAGCTGCAGCTGGTACAGAATGCGGTGGCCTGACTTCTGGTGGGGCTGGGACGCGGAGAGCACATTACACCAGTGCTCCGATCTCTGCACTGGCTGCCAATAGTCTTCTGGGTCCGATTCAAAGTGTTGGTTCTGACCTATAAAGCCTTACACGGTCTGGGCCCTGCCTATTTGTGAGATCGCCTCACTCCCCGGGCTCTGGACCGGCCCCTGCGGTCATCTGGGGGTGCCCTGTTGGAGGTCCCTCAGGTTTCCCGGGGGGCCACGCAGAACAGGGCGTTCTCGGTGGTCGCACCGCGCCTTTGAACTTCCTCCCGGTGGGGGCCCATCTGTCCTCAGACCTCCCAGGGTTCCGTAGGAATTGTAAGACCTGACTGTTTGGCGAGGGAGAGGGGTGGGGTGGGTGTTTTGGGTTTTGTTTTCCCCATTTTAGAGTTGTATTTGTTATTTAATGTTTTAAATATTTTACTGTATTTATTAACTGATTTTGTTAGCTGCCCCGGGCTGCCTGGCAGAAGGGGCGGGGTAAATTTTTAAAAAATAAATAAATAAATAATAAACAACAGCCAGGTTTAAAAGGATGCACCATTTTCATAGAATGTCAAACTTGGAAGGGACATCAAGGGTCATCTAGCCCAACCCCTTGCTTAGATATGTAATGACTACAACTACAATATTCCTCCAGCCTCTTCTTGAAAACCTCCAGTGACGGAGAGCCTACATCTTCCGTAGGCAACTTGCTTCATTGCTGAACATCTCATAGTATTGGGAAAGTTTTCCAGATGTCTCCCTTCCTGTAATTTGAGCCCATTATTTCTAGTCCTACCACTCTTTTGCAATGAAGAACAGTTCCTTGCCATCTTCTTGCTGGCAGACCTCCAGATATTTGAAGACTGCTATCATGTCTCCTCCTAATCTTCCCTTTGTTAGATTAAACATGCTCAGTTCCTTCAACCTTTCCTAACTGAACTTGCTTTCCAGACCCATTATTATCTTTGTTGCTTTCCTTAGAACCCACTTCAGTTGTCAATGTCCTTCCTAAAATGGGGTGCCCGAACTGGACACACGAGTCCAGGTGAAGTCTGACCAGTGTGACCACTGCTGAATAGAATGGAATTATTACCTTCGCTGGCTTGGGAACCTGGCTTCTGTTAATGCAGCCTACAATTGCATTAGCCTTTCTTGCAGCCACGTCACATTGCTGACTTGTGTTCTGTTTGTGAACAGCCAAAATCTCTAGATGATACGTGTGCTGCTGCCAAAGCAGGTATCTCCCATTTTATACATGTGCATTTGCTTTTTCTTACCTAAATGCAGAACTTTACATTTATCTCAACTGAATTTCATTATATTCATTTCAGCTCTGATTTCCAATCCATCAAGATGTTTATGAATTCTAATTTTACCTTCCAAAATGTTAGTGCTCTCTCCCAGTTTTGTCATCTACAAACCTGATAAGTATTCCCTCAACCCCTGCATACAAGTTATTAATAAAGTTGTTGAATAGTGAGGACAACAGCCCTGCAGGACCGTACTAGATATCCCTCCCCTTCAATTTGATGAACCACTGATGATCACTCTTTGAGTATGGTTCTTCAACCAGCCATGAAACCACCATGTTGTAGTGTCTCCCAGTCTACACTTTACAAGCTTGTCAGTTTTTAGAAATACATTTCCCTTGCTCACCATGGTTTTCAATAGCCATCCACCAGCATGTGTTGTCCATATGCTGCTGCATTCTCAGAAACAATTTGAAAACCTTTTCTGATGGGTGCTAACCATGAGCTAGATGACAATGAGCCAGCAAACCACAAATGAACCCCCTGAGAGATGACAGATTCCCAATAAGCCTGCTTGCTGCTGCCATCTATACCTTGTGAGGAGGAAGAGATCAATGCATTCATTTGGCTATGGAAATGAAAAAGTGCAATACGCACTTGTTCAAGTACTACCTACCAACATCTTGCAGTCTTCCTAAAGAACTTGGATGACTGGGACATGCATCAATGCCACCAAAAGACAAAGGATTTGCACCCCATTGTACCCTGGAGGTGCCCTGCTGTCCATCACCAGTTGAACCTGATGCAAGGCGGCTTCCTGCTCGAGAAGCTGCTTGAGCATCAGGAACATGGAATTCCACCTGGTGGACACATCCTGCACCTGCTGGTGCACTGGGGAGCTTTGCTCTGCCTGCTTCGCCCAGAGGAGGTCGCTGCCCTTCACGCTCTGGTTAAAGGAACCGGCCAGCTTCCTCCCCCGCTCCATCAGGGAGCTAAGGGTGCCTGCCCCAATCCCCTTCTTCCCCAAGCCCAGAGCATCTCTGGTCACCAGGTGAAGGGTGTGTGCGGTGCAAGGGATGGTGGTGAAGCCCCCCTCGCGGACTGCCCTTAATATGTTGGCTGTGTTGTCCGTCACCACGCACCCCTTGGTGAAGGGCACACCTGGCATGACCCACTCCCTCACCATGGCGGTCAGTCCTGCCGATATTCTCTGGGCAACTAGATTCTCCAAATACAACTCCAGGACCAAATATGACAATGGAAACGGAGTATACAACAAACCTTGAAGCAATCTTCACTATGTGACTCATCCCCCTAGGATCCAACAGCAAGCCTCTCTTTCCCAGGGATGATGAGTGCCCAGACCTGGACACACAAGCTGATGGGGGATACCACTGAATGACTTACAGTCTTCAGGCTGCTTCCTAAACATGCCAATAGAGAAAACTGCACAGGTAAGGATTACTTTTGTGAGTTGTTTAATGTGGTCCAAGGTCAATAATAGTGGGGATGTGGGTTTGCCGAGAGATGTTCTATAAACAACTATCACATTGTAGATAATGGCAATATTAACTTCTCTTCCACTAGGTAAATGCAACAAAATCAGAATGAACCAGTGCCAGCAGCATAAAGGCAGCAGGAGTACCAGATTCACCATTGCAGACACCTTGAGAATCTGGCCTAGTAGTTGCTTGAGGAGAGCACGTGGTGGGCAGATGAAATACAGAAGTCCATTGTGAAACTGCAGTGAGGAGAAAAGGAAATGGTTCAAAGGGATGTAGGGGAAAGGGAGGTGCTAAGGCAGGAGAATACAGCTGAAAGGTGGTGAGTAAGGATGTGCGAACAGGATGGATGTTCGGCCATTTGGACTAAAACTTAGTTTGGGCTCATGGGTTCGGTCCGGCGGAGTTCTGACCCCCCCCATAGCATTCAGCAAGTTCGGTCCTACGAGGAGGCTTGGGGCACTCCAGGGACCCTCAGGGGTGCCTGTGGTGGCATGGCAGGCCATCGGAGATGCAGCAGCAGCAGAGACCGGGAAGCCTTGGCGCTTGGCACCCTGGATTGCCCGGGCAGGCAGGCTTGGTCCCTGGGGGTGCCTGGTCCCTGGGGGTGCTTGGTCCCTGGGGGTGCTTGGTCCCTGGGGGCACCAGGGCTGGCCATCTGAGACGCAGCAGCAGCAGCAGAAGCCGGAACGGCTTGGGGCTTGGTGGCTGCCACCCATAGTTGGCTGGGCATTGCAGGCTGACAGGCATTGGTGGGTCTCAGTCAGCCAGCCATGCCCTGATGGGAATCAGGCGGGCACCCCCATGGGCCAAGCACCGAGCCTGAGTTCTTCTGAAGAAGAGGAAGCATTTAAAAGTCCTCTTCTTTACCCTGCAAAGAAGCTGGATACGCAACAGCAATTGGAACTGCGTACCCCAAGCCTAGTTCCCATACAGGTTCTTTCTCCTGTGAGCTCCCAGAATGGTAGGCCTCTGGTTTAGAACTGGGAAAGCTGAAATGCAGAGCGGTCAAAGGACTTCCAAACCAGGAATTAGAACTGGGGTCTCTTTGACTCCTGTCCTGTCCTACAAATGAGCAATGCTGCTGTCCACCCAAAGGCTGCTGAAAGCAGATGTTCTGCTGGGCTGCCCGTCTCTGCCCTGCAGGCCATGACAACACATGCAAACCCCCTTTGGGCACCGGCAGGCAGTACTGTAGCCCTGTCACTCCTGCCATGATGGTGACTAGAACAGGAGAATCCAGCATAGAGCGAGCAGAACTGGAGGCCTGCCAGTGTGTCTGTTTAAGATATTAAACAGCCCAAACCCCTGCTAGGCCTATCCTTCACTTCAGATGGGGTAACATCCACAACAAAGGACACATACCCCTCCAAGTTCAATTGCCCCGCATGCCATGTTTTTTGGAGCAAAATAATGTCAAAGTATCTAATGAAACAACCCAAATCATTATCCATTAATTTGCTTTTCCAACCCAAAATGTTCAGAGAAACTATAGAGATAAAAGACTTCCTTAGAGGGGCTGCCCATCATTCCTCCACTTCATCTGCGGTTGCAAAACCCAATTGGTTTGAGGGGAGATCAAATTCCTCCATCCCCAATATTGAGGAAGAGAGAGGAGGTGCAGGCAAGGGATCCATCTTAACTGGATTTAATCCTGAAGGATCAGAACCAGTATTACCCAGCACTGTGCATGACCACTTCCCATGTGACAAAGCACCCAGGGAAGTAGCCTCATGCTGAATATTTTGTGACACAACTTCTTTTACCTGCTCTGTTACTAAGACCACTTCCCCTTGAGGATGGTACCCTTCTAAATAAATAGTAATTGCAGGCTGTCAGGCATCAGTGGAGCCACGGCAGAGGCCCGGCCAGGGTTTGGTGGATGGCACCCCTACTTGGCCGGGCGTTGCAGGCTGGCTGGCATCCGTGAAGCAGCGGCAAAGGCCCGGACAGGGCTTGATGGTTGGCACCCCTCCTTGGCCCGGCAGGTTGCAGGCTGGCAGGCCTCCAGTTCTGCTTGCTCAATCTGTGCTGGGTTCTCCTGTTCTAGTCAACATCACAGCTGGATGTTGCAGGCTGCCAGGCATCAGTGGAGCAGCAGCAGAGGCCCGTCCAGGGCATGGTGGCTGGAACCCATACTCAGCTGGGAATTGGAGACCGCCAAGCATCCGCGGAGCAGTGGCAGAGGCCCTGCCAGGGTGTGGTGGCTGGCACCCCTGCTTGGCTGGGCATTGCAGGCTGGCTGGCATCGGAGGAGGAGCAGCAGCAGAGGCCCAGCCAGGGCTTTGTGGCTGGCACCCCTCCTCGGCTGGGCGTTGCAGGTTGGCAGGCCTCCAGTTCTACTTGCTCACTCTATGCTGGGTTCTCCTGTTCTAGTCACCATCATGGCCGGGTGTTGCAGGCTGTCAGGCATCGGCAGAGCAGCAGCAGAGGCCTGGCCAGGGCTTGGTGGCTGGCACCCCTGCATGGCTGGGCATTGCAGACTGACTGGCATTGGTGGAGCAGTGGCAGAGGCCCAGCCAGGGCTTGGTGGCTGGTACCCTTACTTGNTCAATGGGACACTTGCAGACAATGAAGTGAAACAGCAGCCCTCACTGCCTGGAATGTAGGCCCCAGCACCCCTGCATGGCTGGGCATTGCAGACTGACTGGCATTGGTGGAGCAGTGGCAGAGGCCCAGCCAGGGCTTGGTGGCTGGTACCCTTACTTGGCCGGGCGTTGCACACTGGCATCATACTCGAATGAGCTCAAGAAGCTCTACTGCAAATTGGGTAAGCCTTGTCCGGTGGTGAATCTCGTGGACACCGATCCTTTCTGCTGGCACACTCATCCAAGCTGTGCCCATCTACAAGAGGGAGGAGCAAATGCCTGACATGTAGTACCAGTAGTACCAGCAGCAGCAGCAGCAGCAGCAGCCGCCATTGGATTGCCAGGGCACAGTAACTGCGGCTGGCACCCCTGCTTGGCCAGGCATTGCAGGCTGGCTGGCATCAGTGGAGCAGCAGCAGAGGCCCAGTCAAGGCTTGGTGGCTGGCACCCGGGCTCAATGACTGGAACACCTACTCGGCTGGGCGTTGCAGGCTGGCTGGCATCAGTGAAGCGGCGGCAGAGGCCCGGTCAGGGCTTGGTGTCTGGCACCCCTGCTTGGCTGGGCATTTCAGGCTGCCAGACATCGGTGGAGCAGCGGCAGAGGCCTGGCCAGGTCTCGGTGGCTGGCACCCCTACTTGGCCGGGCGTTGCAGGCAGACTGGCATCAGTGAAGCATTTACAGACAATGAAGTGGAACGACAGCCCTCCCTGCCTGGAATGTACACCCCAGAACCATGATGGTGGGTCCTGGGGATGGAGTGGCTGGCTATTTCTTGATGCAGTGGAATGACGACTCCCTGTGTGTGGGATGACAGCCCCAGAACCCTGATGGTGGGTCCTGGGACTGGAGTGGCTGTTACTTGATGCGGTGGAATGATGGCTCTCTGTGAGCGGAATTACGGCCCCAGAACCCTGACAGTGGGTCCTCCTGGGACTAGAGTGGCAGCTTCTGGATGATGTGGAATGACAGCCCTCCATGCCTGGAACGTAGGCCCCAGAACCCTGATGGTGGGTTCTGGGAATGGAGTGGCTGTTTGCAAACTAAACTAAACTAAACTAAACTAAACTGCCTAACTGAGTCAGACCAATGGTCCATCTTAGCCGAGTATTGTCACAACCTGACACGGCACCAGGGGTTTCAAATTCGGCTCCAAATCTGGCTCTTCCAGGGTCTCTGGCAGAGGCCATCCCAGTGTGCTACCTGAGACCCCTCAAGCCCGCAGCAGAGGCCTCCCCCAGGCGTGCTACCAGGGATCCTGAAGTGGAGATGCCGTGGATTGAACCTGGGATCTGATACATGCAAAGCACGCACTCTTATCACTTGAGCTATGCCCCCGCAGTAGAACAATGACTCTCTGTGAGTGGAATGACGGCCCTAGAACCCTGACAGTGGGTCCTGGGACTAGAGTGGCAGTTTCTGGATGACGTGGAATGACAGGCCTCCCTGCCTAGAATGTAGGTCCCAGAACCCTGACGGTGGGCCCTGGGGATGGAGTGGCTGTTCCTTGATGCAGTGGAACAGTGGCTCTCTGTGAGCAGAATGACAGCCTCAGAAACCTGATGGTGCATCCTGGGACTAGAGTGGCAGCTTCTCTATGACGTGGAATGACAGCCCTCCCTGCCTGGAACGTAGGTCCCAGAACTCTGACAGTGGTTCCTGGGGATGGCGTGGCTGGCTGTTTCTTGATGTAGTGGAATGACTTCCCTGTGAGCGGGATGACAGCCCCAGAACCCTGATGGTAGGTCCTGGGACTGGAGTGGCTGCTTCTGGATGACGTGGATGGACAGCCCTCCCTGCCTGTAATGTAGGCCCCAGAAGCCTGATGGTGGGACCTGGGGCTGGTGTGGCTGCTTCTTGATGCCAGGTATAACACCTAAATCTATCTAATCTAACCTAAATAAATGAAACTGTGGAGGTAAACGTGTGGAAAGAAATGGGTGAAATAGGAGGAGGATGGCAATGGATTGGGAGGAATACAAACTGCTGGGAGAGAGAGAGTTCTGAAAACGTCTGCTGACTGGATTGGTGGCTAGCTCAGAATGAATTGGAAGAGGGGAGGGCAATTAGTTTTGTTACATTACTTGCATTGGCAGAGCAGCAGCAGAGGCCTGGCCAGGGCTTGGTGGCTGGCAGCCCTACTTGGCCAAGCATTGCAGACTGCCAGGCATTGGCAAAGCAGCGGCAGAGGCCCGGCCAGGGCTTGGTGGCTGGCACCCCTCCTTGGCCGGGCATTGCAGGCTTGCATCCTACCTGCCAGATCTGAACAAGCTATTCTGCCAATTGATCAAACCTTGCCCAGTGGTGAATCACGTGGTCACCCAGTAGCAGACATTGGATTGCTGGGGGACAGTACCCATGGCACAGCAGAGGCAGCATTGGCAGCAGCAGCAGACCTTGGATTTCCCAGGCACAGAACCCATGGCACAGACAGCAGAGGCAGCATGGCCAGCAGCGGCAGACATTGGATTTCCCAGGCACAGAACCCATGGCACAGACAGCAGAGGAAGTATTGGCAGCAGCAGGTATTGGATTGCCAGAGCACAGTACCTGTGGCACAGCAGAGGTGGCATCATCATCATCAGCATAGATTGGATGGCCAGGGCACAGAGCCTGTGGCACTGCAGAGGCAGCATCAGCATCAGACATTGGATTGCCCAGGCACAGAACCAGTGCACCAGCAGAGACGGCAGCAGCAGGATTTGCCTGTGCGCAGCACCCATGGAGCCAGGATGGTAGGATTTGCCAGGAAAGAGCTCCCATACAGCAGCAGATGGCAGCAGCAGGATTGCGTGGGCACATTTGGATTTATCAGGGCAGAGCACCCGTGGACCAGCAGACAGCAGCAGCAGGATTACCAGGCCAGTGGGGCACATCATCCAATATGACCAGGGCCCTGAGGGAAACGCGGGTCTGCGATTCGCAGATTTCCCGCAGAATTCCCCTCCCCCCGCGAAATCTCCTGCCCCGCTTACCCCAGCGCAGAATTTCCAGCCTGCGCTGGGGGGACGCGGGGCAGGAGATTCCATGAGGGGAGGGGAATGAAAAAACCCTCGGGGCTTCCCCTCCCCAGCCTCCCCAGTTGCCAGGG
>QEPC01003743.1:830459-854699 GCA_003113815.1 Sphenodon punctatus | reverse complement strand
GCGAGCCAGTGGGCGGAGCCAGGGCAACGGTAGGGAAACAGGGGGGGGGGGGGGTGCAGGGGGAAGGGGGATGGGGGGGGGGGGGTGGGGGTGGGTGCGGGGTGGGAACAGCCTAGGGGTGGTATGCAGGGTGGGTGTGGGTGCGGGGAACAGCCTAGGGGTGGATGCAGAGTGGGGGTGGGGAACAGCCTAGGGGTGGATGCAGAGTGGGGGTGGGGAACACCCTAGGAGTGGGATGCAGGGTGGCGGGGAAACAGGCTCAGCGCCTAGGGGGGTGGATGCAGGGGAGGGGGGAGGGATCAGTTAGTGATCCTTCCCCCCCCCTGCACACAGTCAGTGTTTACCTGCAGGCTGCTCTTCTTGCCTTCTGACTGCTCCGAGTCCTTCGGGAGGCAGTGGGAGCGGGAACTAGCACATGGGCGCACTGAGACTGTCGGGGGACTAACTGAGGCAGGGAGGAAGCATGCATGTGCGCTTCCTCCCTTCCTCAGTCTCCCGAGTCAAGCTATCCCACCAGGGCTGTCAGCGCGACCACCCTGGTGAGATCTTCCATTGCGCCCATTGAGCGCAATGGAAAGGCTTTGCCCCTCCCTCCACAGCACGTCCCATGCGTGCTGTGGACGGAGGAGTTCAGCCGCCCAAATCGCGTTTTCAATAGGAAAACGCTTTGGGCGGCTGAACAGCTGAGCCTTTTTGTCCCTTCGGGGACCCACTCCCTCTCCCAGCGCAGTGGATGGGTCCCCGAAGGGAGAACAAGTTCAGTGACAGCTACAGCAGTCTCTGCAGCAGCTCAGAGGCTGCTGTAGCTGTCATAAGTGGCGGCGCGGGTTTTTTTTCTGTTTTTTTTAAAAACAGTTTTGCTGTGGCGGTGGCCCTCACAGTGCTTTGGGGGGCACCACCCCAAAATGCCTGCAGGGGGAGCCGCCACTGGTATGTATCCTTGTCTCTTCCTCTGTTTCCCCCACCTTTTGTCTCCCCACCACTTGCCTCTCTTAAATTGTAAGTCTGCTGGGGCAAGGACCATGTCTCTTTCTTACATTTGTAAAGTGCCAGGTACATTGCTTGTGCTATATAAATGCTTAATAATAATAATAATAATAGGTCTTGGATGTGCAATCTCCATATATTTCCAAAACAGGAAAATGCCAATTGAACAAAGGATATAAGCCAGGTTTTGCTGTAGTAGTCAGAGAAATTCTGCCTCCAGTGAAACATACACCTAACATAATGGAAACATCCATTATTATGAAAGAATTAAGCCACAGTGGAGCCACCCAATAAAAAGTGATATGACAAAACTAGGGGACTCTGCAACACAGTGTGTGCCAGTGCTGCCCCTTTCTGAAAGTGCATATGAAGAAGGGATGAGAAGGGACTGTGCTAGTGTATCCCTAAACTGTGCAATTATACTGTTCCAAAAAGCTATAAGCTATGAATGGAGATGGCAATGACCCACTACCATTAATTCCAACTTGTTCGCTGTGGTACCAGCAATGAAACAACTCCTAGTCAGAGGTCCCATTTTCATCCCATGCTGTTGCTTTTAGTAGTGTTCCATTGGCACATAGAAAATCCAGTCCTACACATTTTCCTAGGTGATGGCTACCACCTGGCTGGTCATCACACGAAACACCTCCGGATCTAGTCTTTACAAGCTTGAGCTGTAGAGCCAAACTGCCATAGCTGGGCTGTAATGGACTCATTTATGCTGTGCAGATAGGGAACAGAGCAGGACATGTAACCCATCCCTCACATGAGTTTGTCCCACACCCCGAAAGGAAGACACTAACACTATTATTTGGGTTAAACTAGGCCGCACCAAAACTTTATTACAACTTAGTCGGGTAGGGAGGGGGCTATGCCCCTTCAAGTCCTGCAAACCTTAACTATTAACTCATTTAATAAACTAGTAATAATCTCAAGCAGTCTGATGTTCCTCAGTACTGCAACAATGCTAACTATAGCTGCTGCAATGTCACACCTGTCCGGCCGCCCCCAGCCGGATCAGGAGGCCCTATGCCTACTGTGACCCTAGAAGGAGTGAGGAGATGCTCCCCCGTGCCCTGGACCGCCTCTGTCCTAAGGGTTGTCTCCCTTGTCCTGGTTCTGAAGTGACGCTGGCCGGACAAGCTCTAGCCTTCACTCAGAGCCCACCTCTTAAGGAGATGACTTGGCAGCAGACTATTCCTATTTTAACCTAACTACTTCGCAGGACCCCTGCCACTAGAGACTGCCAGCTTCTGCTTAGCTAGTCTTGCTCTCCCCCCCCCCTTGACTTCTTAATTAGCTGGTTCAGCTGTTTTTGAAGTGCCTTGAGATAAATCTCAAGCCCTTCATCTGACAGGTGTACACCATCAACCCTATACAACTCTGGCCTATTAAATTTGATCTCTGGGTGACCAATTACCTGACCCCCTAGTTCAAGTACCAGTTTCCCAATCTCTTTGTTGACCCTTCTCCTAGCTCTGTCAACCTTGCTCGGGCGCACGGCATTTCTCCAATTTATTCGCTCAAGCATCTCAGACCATACAAACACTGTTTCTGGGAGAATCCTTCTTGCTGCATGCAAGTCCCTCTTGATGCTGGTAACCAAGTGCAAACCTGTGCCAACGGGCAGGTNAAAATTCCTTCCCGGCCTTGAGCACAAGCTCAACGACCAGTTCGACCCACAGTGCATAACGGGTGGGTGGGAGGGTGCACTCATGTTGCTGTTTGGGCGCGGAATGGCGGTTCCGCACCGAGATCCAATTTGGCGGCCGTGAAGTCCCGCATCTCGCGAGACTTCGCGCTGGGCTGCTCTGCATTGCCATGTGCCTCCCCCCCCCGCCTTCCTAGCAACAGGTATGGGGGGAGGGACATAAACCGCCGCCCCGAGAGCCGCTACCCGTGCCGGGGAGGGCCGCGTGGCGACGGGGCTTGTCCCACACCCCGAAAGGAAGACACTGACACCATTATTTCGGTTAAACTAGGCCACACCAAAACTTTATTACAACTTAGTCGGGTAGGGAGGGGGCTATGCCCCTTCAAGTCCTGCAAACCTTAACTATTAACTCATTTAATAAACTAGTAATAATCTCAAGCAGTCTGATGTTCCTCAGTACTGCAACAATGCTAACTATAGCTGCTGCAATGTCACACCTGTCCGGCCGCCCCCAGCCGGATCAGGAGGCCCTATGCCTACTGTGACCCTAGAAGGAGTGAGGAGATGCTCCCCCGTGCCCTGGACCGCCTCTGTCCTAAGGGTTGTCTCCCTTGTCCTGGTTCTGAAGTGACGCTGGCCGGACAAGCTCTAGCCTTCACTCAGAGCCCACCTCTTAAGGAGATGACTTGGCAGCAGACTATTCCTATTTTAACCTAACTACTTCGCAGGACCCCTGCCACTAGAGACTGCCAGCTTCTGCTTAGCTAGTCTTGCTCTCCCCCCCCCCTTGACTTCTTAATTAGCTGGTTCAGCTGTTTTTGAAGTGCCTTGAGATAAATCTCAAGCCCTTCATCTGACAGGTGTACACCATCAACCCTATACAACTCTGGCCTATTAAATTTGATCTCTGGGTGACCAATTACCTGACCCCCTAGTTCAAGTACCAGTTTCCCAATCTCTTTGTTGACCCTTCTCCTAGCTCTGTCAACCTTGCTCGGGCGCACGGCATTTCTCCAATTTATTCGCTCAAGCATCTCAGACCATACAAACACTGTTTCTGGGAGAATCCTTCTTGCTGCATGCAAGTCCCTCTTGATGCTGGTAACCAAGTGCAAACCTGTGCCAACGGGCAGGTTGTTTTCTTCCAGGTGGATTACCAGTATGTCTGGATGCGGCTGCGATGCTAACGAGTGGATCAATGGCAGGAACTGGGCCCACTTCATCCTGCTCCAGCCTCTCCACGACACCTTTGCCAGATGGCCCAGTCCCAGCTGGGTCCCCCAGTACGAGCATCCTGCTCATCTCCCAGCCCAGTAGACAATACTGTGGCCCACTATGATGACTCGCTGCTGCTGGCCAGGCAGCTTGCTTCCTATGAAGAACACAACAATTCGTTAACCAAAACTTGTCCCCTGGGTTCCCTGGCCCTTATCCCTTAACTAAGTGGCCCTTTTTCTTATAACTGAACTTTTCTGACATAAGAGCGATAAGCTCCAGACTTCCAGCGACCTATCGATTTTACTTGCTGCTCGGATAATCCAGCAGCCATTGCACAACTAGCCGCACCAATCCATAAGGAGTGGGAACCAAAGTCCCACATTGATAAGTCCAGTCTTTTTAATGCTTTGTTCAATACTGCTGAAAATTGGTACCTTGTCAGTTTCGTACCATTTTCATGTATGAACAACTGTCCCTCATTTTTTGGCCGTATCACTAAATATTCCTCTAGTGCCTTCACTGGGCAAAGGTCTTCCTCTTCTATCCTACCCAGCTTTATTAACTGTCCCCTTCTGCGCTGGTCTGTTTTGGATCCCCGCACCACTACTGTCATTTCTTCTATCCCCACCTGGACATCCTCTATGCACAACACAGGTCCCCCTGGATTACGAGCCGAAGCAGTTGCTAATTCTCCCACCCAGAAGGCCCCGAAAAAGGCCAATTTAAATAACGTTTGAAATAACTGGGTTTCGAAAGCTGAAAAACACACCCCATGGAGTTGCTGGGACATGCCTCACAATATTACCGGTGTGATGGACTGTCTACTGTCACCACCCCTTGGAGATGCCCGTTCCCAACCTTCCATCATCTTCCTCATGAAAACCCCCCACCCCCCCGGTTAGGAGATTGAAAGCTGGCCAGCTTATTATAAAAAGTTAAGGCTGCCAGTTTCCCAAAAATAGTGCCTGGCACCAGCCCTTTATTTCTCAGGCTTATTGCAAACTGCAAAGTCTGAGGCTCCTTAATTGGGAACTGTGTCCCCCACCCTTTTTCCTTCCTAAATTCCTGAAACTCTTCCAGAGCCTGGAGGTAAGCTGCTCTCGTGCGCGGAGCAAGTGATCCTTGCACTGCCTGGAACATTGTTACAGTCCAATGTTCCAAATCCCCTCGGGCAGCTCCTCCGGTTCGATCCTGGCTCCCGGTGCCAATTGCCTGAATCGCTCCATCTGTTGGCGAGAGAGTGCGTCGGCTATGCCTGTGAACAATATGTTGTTCGCCAGGCATTGCCGCATGAACACACTCACCCTTTTGGAGTGGGATGATAACGAGTTCATCACGTGCACCACCATGAGGTTGTCGCACCAGAACAAAATCGTCTTGTTCGCGAACTCCCTCTCCCATATGTGTACTGCAACCACTATGGGGAACAGTTCTAAAAAAGTCAGATCTCAGATCCAACCCTCTTGCACCCACTTTATTGGCCACAGGGCTGAACACCATCTCTCTGCCCAATAAAGTCCGAATCCCAGGGACCCGACTGAGTCGGATTGGACTTGCAGCTCGGCCTCCTTTAGCCACCTCTGCCGCCAGATGCTGACTCCGTTAAAATTCTTCAGGAAGTGGAGCCAAGTCCTTAGGTCATCCCGCACGTCGGCAGAGATCCTAATGTGGCAGTGCCCGGGTAGATTAGACCTCACCTTCTCTGGATAGGAAGGCGCTCCCTGGGCCACTACCCGGCATGCAAAATTGAGGCTCCCTGTTAGGGCCTGAAGTTGCCTGACTGTTGCTTTGGGGTGCCCCAATATCGCTTTGATGTCCCTAATCAAAGCGACCAGCTTCTCAACTGGCAAGCGGGACACTTGCTGTTCGGTGTCTAACTCGACCCCTAGGAACATTAGAACCATTGTTGGTCCCATGGTTTTTTCAGGGGCCAGGGGGACCGCTAGCTCCCCTGCCATCACCTGAAAATCCTCGAGGGCATTCCTGCACTCTGCTGTCCCCTTTTTTCCCAAGAACAAAAATTCGTCGATATAATGCAATTTATTGAGATTTCGTTCTTTTCCTAGCCAGCCATTCCAGCAGGGAGCTAAAACGCTCACAGGCCAAGCAAGATATGGAACACCCCATGGGCATTGCCTTATCGTAGAAATACTGGCCTCCAAACTGGAACCCGAGTAGCCTGAAGCAGGCGAAATGTGGATTTAATGTCGCATTTCGCCAGCAATGCCCCTTTGCCGCACTCCTTCGCCATCTCTGTCGCCGCATCGAATGATGTGTATCGAACAGAACACAGCTCAGGAGGGATGGCGTCATTCACTGATCTTCCCTTGGGGTGAGAGAGGTGATGTATGAGCCTGAACTCTTCTTCCTGCTTCTTGGGCACAATGCCCAATGGTGATATGTGCAAATCAGGGAAGGGTAAGAACCCGAAGGGGCCCGCAATATGGCCCTCTCCGAGCTCCTTTCGAAGCTTGGCGGCCACCAATTTCTTCCTCCCTTCCACTGATTGCAAGTTCTTTACCCAACTTCTAGTTGCCTCAAATTTAGCTGGGATGACGAAGCATCCCTGAAGCCCGACACTACGTACTCCACCTCTTCAGTCATCGGGCAGCCCGCCAGGGCTCGCTGGAGTGCCCTATGATTGACCGGCGTTGGGGCCCTTTCCTCCCCCTTGAGGCTGATTGCCCCCAGTCCCTTGCTGCTTCCCGTGGGAGGGGCCCCGCACTCTATTGCATTGAACCCCTGGGTGTCCCCCTCCGCAGTGGGAGGAAGCATGCCGAAAACGGCACACGGAGCGGGCGCAACCCCCCGACCCATTGAAGTCCCAACAGGTTGTTCCCCTCTGACTACTGCGGCGCCCTCCTTCATGAAAGGGGTCATTCATTGGGGCCACCCCTCCTCTGGCCAGGGTGTGTCCACTGTCGGTCCTGTGTGTCCCGACCACATTAGACATACACTTGAGCCATAAATCTGTTGCGTACAAGTCCCATCTGATCCCCGGGGTAATCACCGCCCTCTTTGTAAAACCTTAATCATAACAGAGCCACGCCCCCAGACTCCCGGAGTCATATGCTCTGCGCACGATGTCTAGGTACTTGATCAATTCAGTGGCCTGATCGGGGGCAGCCTGAATCATCACACCTATCAGCACTGAAAAGGCGGCTGACCAATTGGCCCAGTTCTTTTCCACCTTCGGGTGCTTGAACCTTTTTTTGTCCTTCTCCTTCTCGTTAGAGTTCAGATCCGGCACCGGTTCCGTATATAAGAGTGAGAATACATCTACGTACTCTCCTTTCCAAATTTTTTCCCTGGTGTGTTGGGCCAAGTGCGCCCCTACAGGTGCCCCTACCGCCGCCCAGGTGCTTGGCTCGCGGGGCGTTGCTGTGGTCAAATTGGCCTTCCCTTGACATGTCATGCATGCATTTTCCCACGGCGTGACCGTTGCGGCACTTAATTCCCCTTGCTCTACTGCCCCAGGGGCATTCTGGCTGGTTGCCGCCGCCCTTCTTGTGTCTTGGTCAGGCCACAGCACCCATGACCCGACCCACCCAAACCGCGTGGCCGCTTGGGAGTCAGCCTGTGGGAGTTGCTCCTTGTTCCCCGCACTTTCTTTATTCCCACACTGGCACCGTTGGCACTGCGTACACTTACCTTGCATCTCGCGACTGGGACCTGCACCCTCGTTCACCAACGGTTTCTCGTGAGGCTGGACTCGCTGTTCCCCTTGCCTCGCCGTCCTTGCCTCCAGGGCTGCCGGAGCATTTGCTTGACTCCCCTCATGCCGCACGTGTTGCCCCGCCTCTTCTTGTCACCCCTCTGCTAGCTCTGCAACTTTTCCTTCAAGCACCGCGAAGCGACCCATAAATGCATTGAGTGTCTCGAGGACTGCCGCCAGCTGGTCCCCTCTTGCACGCTGGGCCGGTGGTTTCTCTTCCTTGTCCCTGGGTGGAGACAAATGGCGCCTTCCCCCTCGCCTTTTCAGAGGGGAGGGGAAGGCCTCACCAGGGCTGCCCGGTTTGGCCTAAGGGGTTCTGAGCCTCCGGGTCCCCGTGGCCCTGTGCACACGTGGGGGGTTGATCTCCCAGTGCCACGGGATCCCGGTCCGGCTCTTCCCTGAACCGTGCAGGGGGCTGCACTGTCCTCGTGCTAGCCCTAGTTCCCTTGTTGCGTGCCTCCGTCTGGGCAGCACTGGTTGCCCCGTGGGATACGGCATTGCCCGCCTCCTCCTCAGGTGTTCCCTCTATCTGTCCCCCCATGGCCTCACGGCCATGAATTATCTCAGCAGTCTGTGTTTCCAATTCTAACCCCGCCCCTACCTCCCTGCAGCTCTCCAGGCGCCTGTTCCTGGTTTGCTAGGCTGGTAAGGGTGGTTTCGCAGCCGCTCATCCGGGCTTGGAGGGCCTCAAGGACCTCCTCAACCCTTTTTGTGAGTGCCTTCCTGGCAGGGCCCTTCCCCTTCTTTCCCCCGCCTCCTTTAGCCATGGCCTATCCCTTGCCTACTCCTCTACACCCCTGGCTTGGGGCTTTGTCACCACCGAAATGTGGCTCTCCCTTACCCTGCCGGCACTGTGCAAGCAACCGTGCCACAAGGCTAGCCGCTCCCATGCTGGCTCCCACAAGCCCTGCTATACAGCCCTGCAGGCTTGCACTCGAGCCCTCCCTTACCTTGCCTGCCCTGTGCAGGCTGCTGGAAAGGTTGTCTGGTTCCCTTGCTGGCTCCCTCGAGCCCAGCCACCGGCACTACAGAGGCTCTCACCGAGCCTTCCTTCACCCTGCTTGCCCCTTGCAGGCTCCTGTACTGTAAGCCAGCCGGCTCCCCAGCCTTGCTTACAGCCCGAAAAGGCTCTCCGTTGGGCCAGATGGCCTTAATGGCCACCGCTCAGCACCCTCCCCCCACGCTCTCAAGCTCTTCAAGTGCAGCCAGCATCCACGCTGCACTCACGTTGCTGTTTGGGCGCGGAATGGCGGTTCCACGCCGAGATCCAAGATGGCGGCCGCGAAGTCCCGCATCTCGCATGCCTTCAACGCTGGGCCGCTCTGCATTGCCGTGCGTCCCTCCCTAGCCTTCCTAGCAACAGGTATGGGGGGAGGGACAAAAACCGCCGCCCTGAGAGCTGCTACCTGTGCCGGGGAGGGCCACGTGGCGACGGCGCTTTTTTATACAAGTGTTAAAAAATAAAGTTCTCTGAATTTGTTAGATCAAATGGCCCTATCTCGCCCAAGCCTTTAGTAAATGCATGGACTAGGTCAAAGGAGTCTTCAGATGGTTCTAAAGAAACTAGAAGGTTTCCTTAAGGTTAATATATTTTTTTGACTATGACACATGTAACTATTTCTTCTCAGAAGGAAAATCCCTGAGGGATGAAGAGATCCTGCAACATCTCCCAGTTGGCACAACAGCTACTCTGTACTTTAAAGACTTAGGACCACAAATAGGATGGACTATGGTGAGCTATGCTGCAAAGTTTGAGACAATTTAATTAATGCTTCTTAATTAATCCTTGCATCATCTTCTCTCTGCACTTATTTAAGATTTCCATATGCTGTCTGATACAGACAGATACAGCAGATACAGACAGAGGAGTCTCATTTTTCAGCTACTCTAATCTTATGAAACATTTAGCAAGAGAATCCAAGAAAAACATGCCATGAAAACCTGGCAGGCCAGCCAGTACAAAAGCACCAGTTTGCGCTCTGCATCATGACATGCTGTCACTGTAGAACAAAATGATTCTCCATCTTCTGTTCCCTGCACTGTCGTACATAAGAGTAATTTTAATTTCAGTGGGTCTGCTTACATGAGTAAAACAGCCACGTGTGCATGCCTATTGGTAACTCGGCTTCTGAGACTCTAGTAGTGTGGTAATGACATCTGGCAATTTCAATGGAATTAACCATTTTTTAGGAAGAAACCATGTTCTGCTCTCTTAACTCAAAGGAGAGTTCCACCGTGTCTGGAGGTTAGGAGCAACAGTAGTTCCACTGCAAGGTGTAGAGTGTGCCCATTCAGGGCAAGGCCTTCTGACAGTGAACACCACCACTACCTTCCTCTTTAATTGTAACTGAAATGTCACAACATGAAAGGAAATTTAGTAACTTAAAAGTATGTTTATGAGTTTTATCTCCAGTGTTAAGTATAATAATTGATTTAATGACAAATAGAAAAGACAAAATTTAGAAGAAAATAATAACTCCAAAACATCATTATCCAGCAAGTCTACAATATAAAGTTTACTTTGGCTCCTATGTTAGAAAAACAAGTAGCTAAGTAAAGACTAAAGACAATACATTTAAAAAAATAAATGACAGGCAAACTATAGGATAATTTAGGTATAAAAATCTTATGCTGTAAGATTGTTCTTAGCACTATTCTAGGCCATCATAATTGTTCTCCATTCATATTATTCAAATATAACTTAGATAAAGCTTCATTAAATAAGAGACAAGTCTTTCTGTCTTCAGCCAACCTAACCACTGATAAACAACTGATTTCTGATTAGCTGTAAGTATATTAAACAAAAACGTTAAGCTTGCAGCGTTCGTTTTGTTTAAGATATGATCCTGCCTTTTAACAGCCATGAAAGAGAAAGTAACCGTGTTGAACACAAAGTAGACCTCAAATTAAAATTAATCATGTTTTCGTTTTTTAGTTTTAAACAGAACATGCTTTAGACTCAAAGTTCTTGCTTTAAAAGAATCTCCTATCTTTTATAACCTAGAGAAAAGAAATAGTTTTATGATATCAAAAGGAAAAACAAAGGCTAGATTATTAGGTGAATGAAATTTGTATGTATGTTAAAGGACTTACCTGTATGTGCAATTATTTGTATGCAGTCCTGGCAAATACAATACATGCAAAATTAAGCATCTAATCATCTTGACTTACTTTCAAATGTTGCTATGCCACAAAAAATCTGTCTACCTACTTACTCACTTTGGGTCAGCAAACAAGTTAACCTTTTGTGTTAGTAACAACAAAGAAAACAAAGCACCATCACTGACCCACTAGTCTTCTAATTATTCTCTCTTGTTTTGCAGGTATTTTTGATAGAATATACAGGTCCATTGTTCATCTATTTTGTGTTTTATTTCCGCATGTCTTTTGTCTATGGCCTGGATCACAGGTTTACATCAAGTCCACACCCAGTAGTTAAGTAAGTCCCATTTCAAGCCTAGAGCAGTATTTCTTGTTAGTAGCATAAATTGTTTCTTTAGCTTTCTTAAACCCTTTTGTCTTGCTGTTTCTAGCTTGGCATGTGTCTGCCATTCTTTCCACTACATCAAAAGGTTGATTGAAACAATATTTGTTCATCGGTTCTCCCATGGGACTATGCCACTGAGGAGTATTGTTAAGGTAAATTGTCACAAAATCTACCACAGCCCTCTCTTAAATCCAATCTGGCCACTCCCTGCTCTTGTTCACTAGAACAATTTTTGGTGTGGCTTCTGTGGTAACAAAGGCATTCTCACCTATAAAGCCGTAAATCTTTAAAATCACTTTGTCATTGCAAGCTACATGCCACCCTACCACAGTAATTCCTATTCCAGTTTTCCTATTGCTGTTTCAAGTTTTCCTATCTTCAGTATTCATTCCTTTTTAGTCTGCTAGTTTTCTTGAATGTGAAGAATTCAGAAGTACTGTTCTATTTTAAATAGACACAGAAAAGTACACACTTAAGAGGAATTTAAAATATTTTAATCTATTTTTGTAGACATTTCTTTCTCTTGCAATGTCATTTTTCATTTGGCAATTATGAATTTGCAGCCCTCTCTTTTCTTCTTGTATAGCTCAAAGCAGCTACTGCAGTAATGTATTTTCTTCCTTTCAGTCATGAGCACAACCCAATATGAGCAGTGTTCTGGGAATAGGGTCAGTTAAATTGTTGGCTGCCTGCAGTTCAAGTGCAATGCACTTCATGGTTATGCATTAGTAGGGGCTGTTATTAATAATAATAATCTTTATTTTATATATAGCACCCCTCTGCCTTGGCACTCGGAGCACTTTACATATAACACAACTTTTAATCTTCAACAACCCTGTGAGGTGGTTAGGCTGAGAGAATATTATGACTGGCCTAAGGTCACCCAGTGAGTTTCTGGCTAAGGTGAGACTTGAACCAGCGAAAGTAAAAATTGAAATTGAAAGCAATCAGTCTTTGCATGTTGCCACCATCCAGTTCCTCGCATCCACAGTTCACAGCGATTGGTAGGTAGCAGCACACTCTTTTATTGGGGTCTCACCCACTGTAGTCTTGGAAATTCCTCTCGGTTCACATAAAACAGTTTGCATAAAGCCGCCCCGAGCTGCCATGTGGGCAGGAGGGAGCGGGGTAAAAGTTTTTCAAAATAAAACAAACAAACAAATAAACAAATAAATAAATAAAACCTGCTCCTCTTGTGCCCCCTCTCTGTCAGCATCTGATAGGTTTTTATTATTCGAGAGGGGGAAGACTTCCACTCCTAGCCCTAAAGATCTTTGAGATGCAGGTGCTCCCAAAAATTTTATATGGAACATTCCATATAGTGGGGCAGAATAAATTCACGCATGCACTTCTCAGAGTGTCTGAACCTTTTATAGAGCAACAAGCGCTCTTTCAGTTGGCTCACATTCCTTGTACCCTGAGACTTGTTTCCCTTAAGAGATTCATCTCTGCCATCTGATTGAGGCACTCCCAGTGGCCCCGCAGGTATCCTCCCACTCTCATCAGGGCGTTGATGAGAAGCAGCAGCGAGGAGGGACCAGACTCTGTTCCTAACTGTCTTACTTCTTGACACACGTCAAGAAAATTCTCAATCTCATTTGGATCCCCATCTCTCATCACATCTGGGGCTGACACTTTTCGATTCTGCTGAACCTGGAAGGAACCGCAGCAGGGTTGTGTTGTGTCTGCACTTCCCATTGTACATGGTACCCCGTTGTATGCGTGTGACACCCTATGTATCCATGGGCTGCCTCAGAGGACAGGTCTTCCAGTTCTCTCTGTACATCAGACCTCATCCAATTGTCACCAAAGGCCAAGGTAGGCACGTGCCCAAAGGCCCTAGGCACGTGCGACATTTGCTGTTGCACATGACCCCGCGGCAGCCAGGGCTCTGCGTGTGGGGGTAGACAACAGCCCCCTAGGCAGCTCGGAGGATAACTACTTCTGCTGTGGTCTGCCTGAGCTTGCACGGTGGCGCGGCAGCAGCAGGGGTGTGTGGGAGAACAACTGCTACCACTCTCCTACCTGCCAGCTCGCTAGCCCTGTTGATGGCAGCAGAAGGGGAGCGGACAGGAGGGGAGGGGAGGAACTCTGCCGTGGCACCGCCCACTCGCTAGCTAGCTCGCCTTGGTGCCATGGCAGTAGAAGGGATGGGGGGAGAAACTCACGCTACCCCTCCTTTCACCCACTCTTCCTTTCCAGTTCTGCAGCACCCACTCGCTCACCTGATGCTGCTGCCTGTGCCGGTGTGCTGCCGATAGATTAGGCAGCCTGTCTGCGCCACTACATGCACCCTTCCAACTTCCACTTTCCTAGTCTGAAATGCTGGGACTACATTTCCTAGCATGCCAAGCTATGTAAATGATGACCCAGTCCTAGCATTCACATGTGCGGCAGTGCTGCAGGGCCTTTGAAGCAGTCTCAGAAGTCTGCAGTGGCAAAGAAGTGGGCAGGGAGGCTGGGGCCACAGCAGTTCCTTCCAGGGGCGGCTGGTAGGTTTTGATGTTGGAGGGGTGGAGCCAGGGCAGGGTGCAGCAGCATAACCCGTTCCCCCGTTCCCTGCAGGACAGCTCCCAGACAACAGAGCATCGCACTACTGGGACGGCGGCCAAGGAGCGCCTCCCAGACAGTCAGGTGAGCAAAAGGGAACCCCAGGGGGGAGGGGGGGCAGGCCCCATGGGTGGACGGAGGGGGCAAGCAGGAGTCGTCGTAACCCCTATTGCACTACCCCCAATAGGACACGACCACCACCACAGTGTCCACATCCACAGGGCGGGTCCCAAAAGGGGGAGCCCTGGTCCAGGCAGGAGGTCAGGGACTTCATACGCGTGTGGGTGTCCGAAAGGGTCCAGAACAACCTGGTTTGCAGCTACAAGACCAGACAGGTCTATGAAGCTGTCGCCCAGGTGATGCAGTGGCAGGGGTACAATAGGGATGTAACCCAATGCATGCAGCAGACGAAGGACTTGAGGTCCGGATATAAACGTATCAGGAACAATAATCTCAAGTCCGGCCGGGCCATGCGCACAGCTGAGTTCCAGGAGGAGCTGGACAAGTTCCTCTGCATGGACGGGGACATTGTGGCCTCCCGCACACATGGCAGCACCTTTGCCGGGCAGGCACAGGGCCACCACGCAGCACCCCGTCAGACCTCACAGAGCAAAGGGAGGAGGGTGCCCCTGGCGAGGCTGGCCACGAAACAGGAGGGGACAGCCCTGTCCCACAGGGGGGAAGAGGTGCCCCGGGGATCTGAGCACCGGACCACCACACTCCGCACACGCCCACAAGACCCACAGGCCATCTGGCTACAGGGACGGGGCACGCACGGAGCAAGCGGAGACCCGGGACGACCTCCAGGAGGTGGAGGAACAGGATCCAGGTATGATCGCCCCAGCAGGGTGGGGGGGTTGGGGGTGGGACTGGCCTGGACAGAGTTGCTGCAGCCGGGGCTGGGGGCCAGCAAACAGTAATGGTACCCCCTCCCATTGCAGCTCAAGCCAGCCTGGAGGTGCACGAGGTGGAGGTCACGGAGGAGGACGAGGGGGGCCAGGCAGCGCCCCCACCACCAGGTGGGCCACCCTCCACGACAGGGCACACGGGCCATGGAGGGCCCAGGGCAGAGGTACAGGGGGAGGCCACCTGGGGGTGAGCAACCACAAGCAGCAGGGCCCAACAGGAGTGGTGTGTTGGGGGCAGGTGGGAGAGGCTGGTGAGCCCACAGTGGCCCCCACGGAACACATGATGGACATGGGCCCCACCCGCAGCAATCTGCGGCCGGGGGATGAGGGTCCCAAAGGGGAGGGCAGAGGGGAGCTGCCACAATGTGGGGGCACATGTGGTAGTGGGCTGTGGATCATACTGGGCGGAAGCACTAACGTTCTGTCAAACCTCCCATTCATAGATCAGGCGCCCACTCATGCAAGGGGAGCAGCTGCCAGCAGCGTGGAGCAGAACCTGGAGACGCGGGCCAGGAACCGACACTGGAGGGAGGACCTCGGCAGGGAGCTGCTGGTGGAATCACAATGGTTAGCCGAGGTGCACTCCCGCGAGCTTGCGCTCACCAGGGAGCTCATCAGGGGGAGGGGGACAGGGACCGGGAGATCCTGGCTGCCATGATGGCCCGGTCCCGCACCGAGCACCTCTGGGACAGGTGCCAGGCTGCCGCTCTCCAAGGCGAGCAGCGGCGCACCTGTGACAGGCTGGAGGGTCAGGCTGCACGGCTCATGGACCTCGTGGGGGAGGCCATGGAGGCCCTGCGGTGTGACCTCCAGCGTGACAGGCCACGCCATGCCGTGGAAGGAGGGCCGGCAGCCGACCAACACACTGGCAGCTTCCCACTGGTGCCAGTGCCCCCCCCTGCACCTCGGCCACCCGTGGTTCCCCCAGCAACAACCCTATCCAGGCCTGGTCCACGGGGTCCCCCTCCCCCACATGGGGTGGCCGGACCCGCTTGTGGGGCCGCCTGTTTAGCCCCCCCCATGGATCCGCCTCCATTGCCACCCCGACTCCTCCACCGGGCGGTGATGCCCCCACCCCAAGACTCTGCACCCCAGGTCGAGCAACTGCTCATGGTGGCCGCTCCATCCCCACAGGTAAGGCCGCAGCACCTTGGGCCCTGGGAGTTGCAACACTGGGGGGGGGGGCATTGGGAATCCGGGGAACCGCACGAGGCGAGACCCCGGTAGGGAACACATTGCGGAACCCACGCTGAGCGCAGGCGGAACACGGGATGGGGAGAGACAGCCATTGCCAGGGGCATGTGTACCTGCACGGTGCCGCAGTATGTGACTGGGCAGGTACTGTGACACTGTGGGCGGCCCGGCCCGGGGGGGCACCTTCAGGGAGCTCCCTACAGCACATGCCATGCTCGTGTGGGGAGTAGGGAGCTCCCCAGACCCCTATGGGCACCCAAGTGCCCCTGCTCCGACAAGGGACAGAGGTGAGTGCACACAGTGATCCCTTAACCCATTCTTGCTCCTCCAAGCAGGGACCAACAGTGGAGGCTGGTGTGGAGCAGCCAGTGGATGACAGGGAGGCTGGACCGTCAGCCCAGAGAGCCCTGCAGTCAGCTGCGGCCAGGGCATGCTGACCAGCTAGCCCCGGTGGTGCGGCCAAGAGTGGGAGAGGCTGCCCCAGACATTGACCCCCTCCCCCTTCCATTGTACATGTCCCCTCCAATAAAGGTGTTGTACCTATACCTTGCTGTTGCTTCCTCTGTCCAGAGACATGGGGGGGTGGGGGCTGTGCGGCATGCAGGGGGGCACCGGCAGGTTGGGGGCTCTGCACTCCCTGGCCAGCTGGCGGGGCCGGCGGCTAGACCAGCGGTGCCTCATGCAGGGGAGGTGGCAGGAACAAGCGTGCACTGGACCTGCTCACGCGACCCGGATTGTATTGGCCGGCGGGCATGTGCGGGGCCAGCGCACCCCGCGGCCGACAGTGAGAGGAGGGCGCTCGCCTCTGGGCAAACCATGGGACCTGTTCCCCGGACCCAGTGGGCCACACATGGAATAGAGGGCCGGATGCAGGTAACGAGTAGGGCCCAGCAGTGTGGAAGGGGGTCCCAGGCCTACGGACATGGGTGTGGGTCCGGTGCTGGCCGGCAGTCAGCTGCCCAGGCAGCAATGCAGTGGCAGATGCCGTCTCTGTTCCCCTCAGAGCAGCGTGGGGCTGCCCCTCCCTGGGCACGTTGGTACGGGGGCACTGGCCCGGCCCAGGGCACTGGTGCAGGGACACCGCAGAGCCCAGCAGGGTGCAGTGTCAGATGGATGCCCGCCTTGCCCATCTCATGAGCGCTGCCCTCCTAAGGTTTGCTGCCCTCCACCGCCCTGCCCCCAGGAGGGCAGACTGGTGACTGTGCAGGTGGAGCTTGGTAATCTGCCAGAGCAGCATGCGCAGTAGCAGAAGGCCCGTGCCCAGGAGGTGCAGCAGCATGGTCCTGGGCAGTGGGTCCTCGTCCCCCGGCAGCATGGTTCTGCTGCTTCCCACTCCCTGCAGCAGTGCCCGCTGTGGATGCAGTGCCTGGCTCGGCTCCACGCCCTGGCACAGTGCCTGGCCATGGCCCCGTCTTATCTCGGCAGCTGTCCAGCATCCCTGCTGTCTTGTGCATGGGTTGCAGCGCCTTGTCCACAGCTGCCATCTGCTTCGCTGCTGGCTGCCGCCTGGAGTCCCTGGACCCCATTGTCCCCTCTGTGTGACCACTGCCCCTTCCTGCTGGGGCTGGTCAGGTGTCCTTGCCCACCCTGCACGGGTGCTCCTGTGCCCTCCTGTTGTGCCTCTCATGCCCGGCCGTGGGTGCCCCAGCGCCCCCCCTGCTCTGCCTCTCTGTGCTTGAGGGCCTGCTTTCCCGCAGCTCCAATAAAAGTCTGTTATGTGATGTTCTGTCCTGCCTTGCCTCTGCTGCTGCTGTGGTGTCCGGGTGTCCCTTCCCCTTTGGTGGCCCTCCTGCCCCCATCTGTGTGGTTGTGTGCAGGGTGTGTGCTTGTATACTGGGGGGCTCCAGGCCTGTGGGGTGGGCACCGGCTGTGAGGTGTGTGTTCCCCTGGCTGCTTCCCTGCTGGGTGCTGCTGCCTGGGGTCACTCAAGGGGTAGTAGTGGTGGTTGGCCAGGCACCCCCTGGCCTCACCTGTGCATTGGTGTGACCCTGCCCCTTCCCTCCACTCCCCTCAGCTGTTGCCCGCTGTTGGTGTGGGCCATCTGTGGTGGTGGCGATGAATGGGCGGTGGCACCATGGGCGCTGGGCAGCTGAGCATGAGTAGGGGTTGATGTGGACCCAACCTGTGGCCCGACTGATGCCCTTTTATGCGGGGGCTGGGGTGCTCCTCGGAGGGGCTGTCAGCGTGTGGGGTGGGTCCCTGTTGGTGTCACTGTCCCCTGCCCTCCCAAGACTCATTGGTGTGGGTGTTCCCCATGGCCCTGTCCCTTCTCTCTTGCAGCTACTGTTGTCGTGCTGCTGGTGATCTTGCGCCTGGGCATGGCTGTGCAGCAGCTGGAGTGGGCGGCATGGGACATGCGGGCGGCAGGGCGACTGTTTGATGGCATCCATGAGTGTGCCATTTGTTTGCTGGACCCTGCATCTGTGTCCCTCCGTGGGGGGTGCTGTTCCTTCCTGGGTGCCCAGGGCCGGCTTTGATGGCTGTCTCCTCTCCCTCTGTCCCATACAGTGCAAGCAATGATCGCGGAGCGGACCCGGGAGCAGGGGGAGTTGTTGGAGCTCCTCCTGCACGTCTTGGACCGACTGCATGTCCTGGACCGTGCGCAGGCTGAGCACTGGTGCCGGGCACGGGGTCACTGGCCCTATTGACCGGGGTTCTGTCCCGGGCCTGCGTCTGCTGGCGCTGTTCCCCCCCCTTCTGTTGCTCCGTCCCTGCCCTGTGGTTGTTGCCCTGTTGCTGGTTCCCTATGTTAATAAAGGCTTGTGTGTTCCTTTCTGGTGTGTCCATGTTGTGCTTTGCTGTGACCTCTCCCCTTGTGCGGGTGCCTCTGCGGGGTGTGTGTGGGTGCTGCCTGTGTTGTGCGGGTGCCTTCCCCCCTCCTTGCCCCCCCGGGCTGTGTTCCTATCCCTGTGTGCTTCTGTGGCCTGCTGTGTGTGTGCGGCTCTGCTGTGTGAGGATAGGGGAGGGGGGGCCTGGTGCTGGGCGTCTGGGCTCTGTGCCGGGGCTGCGTGGAGCCAGATCCTTTGTAGCGGCTGTCATCCCATCTCCCTGCACGGGTCCTGGTGGCTGGGGGGGCGGGCCTGCGTTGCGCGGCTTTGTTTGCCCTTGGTCAGCCATGTTGTGCCATCGCTGTGCCGGGCGGGGCTTCCCCGCTGTTCCCGGTCCCGTCTGTCCGTGTACTTGCACGGGTGTTTGCCGGGTGTTTCCCGGGATGGGTGTTTGGGGGGCCCTCCCCTTTCCTTCCCACAACCCCCTGCGGCGCTGTCTGTGTAAATGTCCCCCTGTTCGGCGCCACCAGGTGTTCACTGGGTGTACTCACCCACCAGTCGGCGCTGCTGCACCGTCTGTGTAAAAAAGGCCTAAGCATGTAGTCAAGTGCATGCAAGTGTGCATGGCTGGCCTTAGAAATTGCGGGGCCCAGGGCGAACACAACATGTGGGGCACCCTCAGCTCTACACACTTTCCACAGCCCACCCGCTTTCCCATGGCTCCTCCCATTTTCCTGAGGCCCCTCCCATTTTCCAAGGCCCCCGCCCACTTCCCTTTGACAATTAGAGAATTGTCATATAAGTTATTTTTAACTTGACAGTACAATGTGCTCCAAAGAACATTTAAATCTGGTTTAGATGGGAGCCCAGGACACAGGTATGGATAAAAGGCAAAGACTCTTATTTAAAACACAGGAGGGCATGCACACAGCGGATAGGGACAGATTATCCATGGCCTGAACCCTCCTCTCTTGAGCATATTCCTATTACACTCCCAACACAGGAGTTCAAACGTAGATCCAGCTGATCAAACATAGATCAAACAACCCCCACACGGCCACAGCACCCCCCATGAAAGTAGGGATGAGAAACTGAACCTCAGGCCCAGAGCAGCCAAACATAGTTCTCAGCAAGACTTTGTCAATGTGACCCCTTTCCAATTATAAGGATCTCAAGCACCAAAGCACTAAAAATCCGGTTAAACATAAAACAACAAACAACTCCTCCACAATCACAGCACCCTCCAGCCCCTTCCCAAACCATCCCCCAGACGGCCCCATTCTACGCCCAAAGCCCCATAGAGGGGGTGCAGCAGCACAAATGAGCTCATATCAGGGAAGAGGAAGAGGTATTGGCCGGGTGGCCCTTACCTCAGCTACTGCTGGGCCTAGGTCTTCTGGGAGCCGGGCTGGAGGTCAGTCCAAGGCTGGCAGGCTTAGGCTGCTAGGCAGGAGGGGACAGCAGGAACGTTCTGCTGGGCCTCTCCTTGGGCAGGGGGATGGCTCCCTTTCCCCCTCCACTCCAGGAGCCATGGGGCACAGCGATGGGAGGAGCAGGGTAGAGGGAGCAACTCCCTGTCGCGCACACACACTCACCCACACATACACCCTTTTCATACACACATTTATTCTATCATACACACTCATTCATTTGCTCTCTCTCGCACTTGCTCTCACCTCTCTTGCACCCCCATTCACACCTCTTCCACACTCCCTTTCACCTCTCTCTCTTTTTCACTCATACCCCCATTCAAGCTCTCACACATCCTTCCACCTCTCTCTTTCACACCCCCATTCAAGCTCACATGCATCCTTTCACCTCTCTGTCTCTCTCTCTTTCACTCACCCATTCAAGCTCACATACACCTTTCACCTCTCTCTCTCTTTCACTCACCCATTCAAGCTCACACACGCTTTCACCTTTCTCTTTTTCTCACACACACACACACACACACACACACACTCACACTCGAAACTCACACACCCCTAAACAAACTCTCTCTCACACAGACACTCTGACCGTCTTGGCCAGACTGGCCACGCCACACCACACCGCCACCGAGTCCCACCTGAGCCTCCTCCAGATCCCGTGCTGCGGCGCTGCCCCATCAACTACTGCTGCTTCGTCCTCCTGGGCCTGGCTCCTCGTCCGCCTGACTCCGCTCTGCCTCCATCGGATACAACTGCCCGCGTCCGTTTCTGTGCCAGAAAGTTGCATAAAGCAACTTCCTGTGAAGGGAGGGGGGACATGAGGGAGCGAGGAGGTGGAGCCACACCAGGCGGAGGCGGGCGAGGATTAATGGCTGGGGTGAATCATGTGACAGTGTTGAGGCTGGGAGGGAGGACTAGTCTCCGGAGTAGCGTGGTGTTGGGTGCCGGGTGGGTCAAGTGGCGGTGGGGCTCCACGTAGCGTGACAAGCATGCATGCTGCCCCCTCCCTGGACCCTGACACAGCAGCTAGTACTGCGGGCAAGGCCGCAGCCCCCCCCTCAAATTATTTTTTTTAAAAAATAATTAAAAAAACAAACCAGCCCAATCAGAGGGCCATTGCAGGCCCCTCAAGGGATGGGGCCCTGGGCGGCCGCCCCTAGCTGCCCCACGGTAAGGCTGGCCCTGTAAGTGTGTGAGAGAAGTGAATGTATGTGTCAGTCTGTGTGTGAGTGAGAGTAGTCACTCTGTGTGTGTGTGTTTGTGTGTCTGTATGTGTATGAGAGAGTGTCTGAGTGTATCTTCATGTGTGAGAGAAGTGAGTGTGTAAGTCTATGTTGAGGGAGAGAGAGTGTGTGTGTGAGAGAAGTGAGTGTGTAAGTCTATGTTGAGGGAGAGAGAGTGTGTGTGTGAGAGAAAGGAGTTTGTGTGTCTGTGTGTGAAAGGTGTGTCAGTCTGTGTGTGAGAGAGACTGAGAAAAAGTGACTAAGTGTGTGTGTGTGTGTGTGTGTGTGTGTGTGTGTGTGTGTGTGTAAAAGAGGTGAGAGCATGTGTCTGTGTGTGAAAAAGGTATGAGTCAGCGAGTTTGTGTGTAAGAGAGGGGTGAGTATGTGTCTGTGGAGTGAGTGTGTGTGTGAGAGAAAGAAGTGTGTGTGTGTGTGTGTGTGTGTGTGTGTGTGTCAGACAGAAGGGAGGGAGGGAGGGAGAGTGAGTGAAAGGAGTGCGAGTTATGAGTTTGTGTGTCTATGTGAGAGGGGTGTGTGTGTGTGTGTAAAAGGTGAGTGGGAGTGTGTGTGTGTGTGTGTGTGAGAGAGAGGTGTGTGTGTGAGAGGGGATTGCTCCCCCGTAACCTCTCTCCCACAGCTGTCCCCCCTCCCCGTGTCCCCACCTCTTTCCATGACTGCCATCCACCCCTCATGGCTCCTGGGGAGCCACCACCCAGCCCAGGCAAGACCTACCAAAACATTCGTACTGTCCCCTCCTGCCTAACAGCCTACGCCTGCCTCTGACTAACCACCAGCCTTCCCAGAAGACCCAGGCCCAGCAACATCTCAGGTAAGGGCTACCCAGCCAAGCAAATACCTTTCCCCTTCCTCCCCAGTCTGAGCACTCAGACTTCCCTCTCCCCCCTAATGTTCTTTATGTGAACTGCTGCCCTCCCCCTCTACCGTTCCTTCCTTTTTTTGGCAGGGTGGGAGAACTGTGGGAGGAAAGTTGGGGGGCTAGATAGGGGGTGTCCCTCTGTTGGGGATATTATGGGGGGGGTGGAAGTGGCAAGAGGGTGCTGGGTGTGGGAAGCGGCGGTACTGATATGGCGTGTGTACAGGTATGAGGGCAAATTATACAAATTAGGCCCCGCACCAAGAATTTGTACATGGTCCCGCAAACCCTAGGGCCGGCCCTGAGTATCCATCACCCCCAACTTCTCTGGGCCCATACCCCGAGCACCCGCAGACAAAAGCCGAAGCCATTTGGTTTTCCCAGGCAAACAATCTGCAGCAATAGCTTTTTATGATATTATGACCCCTCATGCTCATTGCAAGCAAAAACGGTTACTTTCAAAAGATAAGAAATTTTCTACCTGCCAAGTTAAAGGTAGGACCACTTTCTATTATAAACTGCAAAGTAGAAAAATGGCTTTAGCTTTCTTTTTGAAAATTTAATTGTGTGTTGCTTTTGGTGGGAGGGCCATATATGCAAAATATGAAGAAGATCCATTATGGAGACCAAAAGTTATAACGTTTAAACGTGAATTGCTAGTGGTCAATTTTGCAGCATCCTGACTTTTTGTTGAGGTTGATATCTTCCATGCCTTTGTGAGTTGAGTCCCCCAAATTTGCAAGTATGTAGTCTGAGATCAGATAACTCTAAAGAGCTAGTAATAGGGATGGGAATTTCAGTTTTGGATAAAACCAAAAGTACCTGAAAATGGCCATTTCGGCTCTTTTTCAGTTTTGGTACTATCAGATCTTTTGCACTGATTTTTGTACCTGATTTTTAACATTGCGGTTTGTCCCCCATTGAAAAAATGCAATGTTAAAAATCCGGTACAAAAATCAATGCAAAAGATCCGATAGTACTGAAACTGAAAAAGAACCGAAATTCATGAGAACCGAAACTGAATTGATCGAAACCGAAATTTTGCCCAGAGTCCCATCCCTAGTTAGTAAAATTAAAAAATTAGTTCTTGTCCCCATGTGCGGTAGCTATGTGTAATCACACAACTTAAGGCTGCTTTCATGCCACAGGAGCATGCACTATTCAAATCTAGTGCAGCTCCCATCTCATGGGAAAGTAGGATTCATGGCTCTCCCGCTGGCAAGCTCGTGCAACGGACAGAGTAAGATTTCACCCTTTCCTACACCCTGCAGGGTAGGAAAGCAGTGAGAGTTATCTACCTTCTCTTCCACTTCTTTCTCCAATCACCACATCAGTGGTGACAGGGAGCCTATGGAGCTGGCTGCTGGTACTATTCACCCCAGAGTTCTGAAGGAACTCAAATGTGAAATTGCAAACCTACTAGTAGTAATTTGTAACCTAGTGTTGGCATCTGGCACTGTACCTGAGGACTGGAGGGTGGCAAATGTAACCCCAGTATTTAAAAAGGGATCCAGAAGTGATCCTGGAAACTACAGACTGGTAAAGCTTGACGTCTGTGCCGGGCAAAACTATCATTAAGAACAGAATCACTGGGCATATTGATAAACATGACTTAATGGCAAAGATTCAGCATAGATTTAGCAAAGGGAAGTCATGCCTCACTAATCTCTTAGAATTCTTTGAGGGTGTAAACAAGCGTGTGGACAGGGGAGACCCAGCAGATATAGCGTACCTGGATTTCCACAGAGCTTTTGATAAGGTCCCACATAAATGACTCTTGAGAAAATTAAAAAGCCATGGGATAGGAGGTAGTGTTTTGCTATGGACTGGTAACTGGTTAAAGGATAGGAAGCAAAGGGTGGGACTAAATGGCCAGTTTTCAGATTGGAGGGATGTAAAAAGTGGTGTGCCCCAAGGGTCTGTACTGGGACCAGTTCTTTTCAATGTATTCATTAATGATGTGGAAAAGGGTGTTAAGAGTAAGGTGATCAAATCTGCAGATGACACCAAGTTATTCAGAGTAGTCAGAACACAAGCAGACTGTGAGAAGCTGCAGCAAGATGTTACAAGACTGGGTGCCTGGGCATCTAAATGGCAGATGAAATTTAATGTGGACAAGTGCAAAGTGATGCACATTGGGAAAAATAATCCAAATTATGAGTACACAATGCTGGGTACTAAGCTAGGAGTTACCACTCAGGAAAAGGATCTGGGAGTGATTGTGGATAATAC
>QEPC01003743.1:774312-828952 GCA_003113815.1 Sphenodon punctatus | reverse complement strand
CTATCTGTGTGTATGTATGGGGAGGGGGGAGTGTGTGTGTGGCGGGGGGGAGAGTGAGTGTGTGTGGGGGGGTAGGGGGGACCCCTCTCTTTATACATGTGGCCCCCTTTGCACCGCGGTGATAGCCAGGTGAGGAGAGGGAAAGATTCTTGCCTCTCTGCCCTGCTAGCACCGCTGTGCAAAGGAGCTTTACCTGTGTGCTGCTATGCTGGTGTGTGTGTGTGTGTCCCTGATATGGGAACTGGGGTATGGGTCCCCAACCCCCCACCAGAGTACTCCCCCAGGGAAGCAGTGCACAGGCAAAAAAACTCCAAACCCTTTGCATGGCGCTTCTAGCCAGGTGGACAGAAGGAAAGATCCATGCTTGTCCCCTCTGCTAGTACCACTGTGCTGCGCAAACCTATGCACTGCTGCTCTGGGTCATTGTGTAGGTCATAAGTTACCAAGGAAATTTTTTCACAATGCCTTAGCTCTGTCCTTTACATTTGCAGAAATTCTATAAGTTTCATACAATGAAATTCTTACAATCACAGTTTATACACAACTTTATATAATTAAATGACTTATACGATGAAATTCTGCGCTAAAGAACAGAGGCTGCTTTTAGACTGTGTGATGCACACTGCGTGTAAAAAATCCCACATGCTGGATTCAGATACGACAGTTCGCATGTTAAAGCTGGCCGCGTGTTCTTTTAAAGCCGTGGATTAAATACCTCGTCTGAAAGCGGCCCCAGTTAAGGCATTGTGAAAAATTGTTGTGACAGTGGTGATATGATAATAAATAAATGACCTAAAGAAATAATGTTGTAGTTTTGTTAGTGGAAAATAGTTAAAAGAGTAAGCATGTACGGTAAATAAGGTATGGTAATAAATTAAGTACATATGGTGTCTTAATGTTGATGTTATGTTACGTAATACAGATAATGAAGTGTAAATAATTACCACGCTTTTTGGCATTTAAGTTTTATTACATTGTATGTTGTTAAATGTGTTTTGTAATGTAAGTGTAATTTATTTTTATGCTTTTTGGCATTTAAGTTTTGGTAAACTGTATTTTGTAAAATGATTTTTTGAAAGGTAAAGTTTAGTGGTTTTTTTAGAAATGATCCTGCCTTTAATGTGTTTTGAAACTGTTAGTAATAAGTAACTTTTAACCAATGGGAAATAGCGTTCCAGCTCCCACATACATTACTAGCAAAGTGTCCTTCACTGCCGTGCGAATCCTCCCACCTGCCCATTTCTTAACATGCAGTGGTTCCTCCTCCCATCCCAGTTAAAAAATTGTATGCTTCCATTGTACTAACATCTGTAACATTTTTAGATGAATTGGTGTGTGCACTGATGTGCTTGTGACAGAAATGTCTGTGCAGTTTAATAGGGGCGGGAAAACCGGTAAATCCGGTATCCGATAATGCCAGTACTGGGGCGTACCGGCATTATCGGATTCGACCCGGTAATCCGGTCCAGGTACTGGATTTTTTTTTACAATTGCAGCCATTTAAAAATGGCTGCAATGTAAAAAACTTAAAGCCCCAGCAAAAAAGTTTAAAAAAACAAACCCTCCCCGAGTCCAGGCTGCGCGGGTGGAAGGGGGGACACCCCCCACCCACCCTGCCCAGCCTGGATTTTTGTTTAAAAAAAGACTCAGAGGCGAGCCCACCCCCCAGCACCAGCGGCCGCGGCGTCCCCGCAGCCGCCGGTAAGTATGACCCGATCCCTGGGGGGGGTGTTTAACACCCCCCCAACCCCCCAGGGATCACCCCTACTAAAGTTCAGTGCGCTTGCTTACCTTGCGGAGCTCCGGCGGCGGCGGCGGGCGGTCCGGCGGCCTCAGCGCCGGCTGTGGCTGCCGGCGTCAGAGACGCTCTAGGCCTTCCGGGGAAACCCGGAAGTTCCCCGGAAGGCCTAGAGCGTCTCTGACGCCGGCAGCCACAGCCGGCGCTGAGGCCGCCGGACCGCCCGCCGCCGCCGCCGGAGCTCCGCAAGGTAAGCGCACTGAACTTTAGTAGGGGTGATCCCTGGGGGGTTGGGGGGGTGTTAAACACCCCCCCCAGGGATCGGGTCATACTTACCGGCGGCTGCGGGGATGCCGCGGCCGCTGGTGCTGGGGGGTGGGCTCGCCTCTGGGTCTTTTTTTAAACAAAAATCCAGGCTGGGCAGGGTGGGTGGGGGGTGTCCCCCCTTCCACCCGCGCAGCCTGGGAGGGGGAGGGGGAGGGAATTAATTTATTTCATTGATTTCAATGGGGACACAGCGCCCCATTGAAATCAATGAAATAAATCCGGTACCGGTATACCGGATTTAATCCGGGAATCCGGTTTTCAGAGAACCGGTAAATCCGGTAGCCGGTAATGGGCCCGGGGTCCCACCTCTACAGTTTAATAGCCACCTGGATTGGTTGTGCCAGTGCAGCAACACACACACACCCAGCATAAGCTTTGCAAAAACATTTTCAGCCAATAGCTGTCCTGTAACCCATAGCAGCCAATAGCAACTCATGCTTAGCATGTAGTCAGTCCTGTAAGGACACATGACCAATAGCGGCCGTTAGCTGCTCACATGCGGCGCGCAGCCAATCCTAACTAGGCAGCTGGTCCAGCTGTTTAAGCAGTTCATAACATTGTGTGTGTGGTCTTGCAGAGTTCACAGACACTGGAACTGTAGCCATGAAGATGCATGGAGGGAACTTCCTTGTGATCATTATGGTGCTCCAGGCCTTGCTTTTCACTGTTAAACAGAACCTGTAACTGATTCAACAGATTCAAGAAGACCACTGCATTCGTTGGCTTGATGTATTGTCGTGGAACAGAAAGGATGTCAGTCAGTTGGTGGCCCGAATGGCATGCCATGCCACACCACACTGAGGAGGGTGGGTCATGCTTCGATGCCATGCATTGGCCTACCTCCAGTGCCAATTGACTGGAGTGGGGAAGATTGAAGCGAAGATTGAAGCCCCGATGCTTGCTCTAATATGCCTATCCTAGAGCAAGGATGACTATCTGAACCGGAAGGGGTTTTCTTCTTGGTTCTTCAGGTTGTAGTGGGCCCTTTGTCATAGATGTGCTGGCTGGGTGGTCTGGGAAGAACCACAATGCCCTCATCTTCTGTTATTCTTTCCCCTTTGGCTGCTTGTACATGAGAGACTTTGGACCCTCCACTGAAACATGCATTGATGAGGTGCTCATGTGGTTGGCAGATGTGGCTGCAGTCACCAATGCCATGTGCAGATCTGCGCCCACTGAGAGGATTGTCTGGGTGAAGGAGAAAAGCACGGACTGGTGGGAGAACATACTGTGCTCCTGAGGAGATGCTGAGTGGATCATAAACTTCAGGATTCCTTGGCGCCTTGTCCTGCAGATATCCAAGATCCTCAGGCCTCAACTGGAGAAACAGAACATGGTGATGTGGGCTCCCATCCCACTGAGAAGCATGTTGTCATCACCATTTCCCAACTGTTGCCGCTCTGTTGTCCAGCAATTTGGTGTTGGCACCTCCACTGTTGGCATCATATTAATGGAGGTTTGCACAGCCATCGTGGACCTGCTACTGGACTTGGTGATGCAGTTGGCTGACTACACCAAGGTAATGGAGGGCTTTTGGCAGGAGGGGTTCCCAAACTGTATAGGGGCAATTGATGCAAGCCATATTGCCACAGTATGCCCATTCTGTAGCAAGGACGACTATCTGAACCAGAAGGGGTTTTTCTTCTTGGTTCTTCAGGATGTAGTGGACCACGGGGCCCTTTTTCATGGATGTGCTGGGTGGGTGGTTTGGGAAGAACCACAATGCCCTCATCTTCTGTCATTCTTCCTCTTTTGGCCACTTGTACACAGGAGACTTTGGACGCTCCACTGAAACATGCATTGATGAGGTGCTCATGTGGCCGGGTGTTCTCTGGGACCCTGCCTATCCACTGAAGCCCTGGCTCATGACGGCATACAGCATTGCCCACACCTTGGAACAAAGGCACTTCAGCTGGCAGCTTAGTGTCATGTGCTCTGTTGTGGAGAGAGGTTTCAGGCTTTTAAAGCAGAGCTGGAGGGCAGTTGTGGGTGTGGCCAGAACTGATTTTTAAGCTGGAGACTGCCCCACTGCTAACAGCCATCTGTGTTCTCCACATCATCTCCAAGACTGTTGGAGAACTCCCCGCCAATTAGTTCTTGCAAGCCACCACCCCTGTTCTGTGATCAGCTGAATCGAGCAGAGCAGCACATAGCCAGAGAGATCTGGGGTGTCTTGTGTTGACACATAAACCGGAATGTCCCTCCACAACATCCACCATCAGTGACTTTTTCTTGATTAAAAATTAATAAGGTTTTGTTTATAACAATAAAGCATTTCAAAATGTATCTTTTCTGTGATTGTGTTTCCTTCTGTCCCATCTTCCGCTCCCGAGCACCAGGATAGCTTCCATCCCCTCCTGCCCATTGCCATTTTCCCTGTGGGGTCCCATTACCCTTCCCTTAGCATCCAGCAGACCGCTTCTCCCTGTGCAATCCCTATTGGCATTCCCATAGTAGCCGGCTGCCGGCCTTCCCTGTGAGTTTCCTATTGTCATTTCCCATTCTCCTCCCAAAGGAAGCACCCAACTCTTTTGTGAAAAGTAAGTTTATTAATAGTTTTAAAAGCTTCTCCCTAAGGTGTCCCTATGCCCCTTAAGAACCTGGAAGGAAGCTTTAACCTGTCCGGCCACTCAAACTGCTGCCAGAGGTGGGCCCAGTTCCAATTCTCCCACCAGCAGTCCAGCCAAGCCTCAGCAGCAAAAGCCTTATGCTCTGTCATGTTCTAGCAAAGCAGCTCTGTGCCACCTGTCTGTGCCCTAGATCTTGTTTGTCCTCAGCGTGGTCTTCCCAAGCAGCTCCCACATGAAATCTTCCCTGTGCTGCTGATTGCAGATGTGGCGCTGGGCGCTTGTCGCAGGAAGTTCTGTCTGCACCCATTGCAATGGACCCGTAGCAAGACAATAAGCAAAACCTTTAGTTCATACTATACTACCCATTTTCCAGGCCACATTTTTGGCCTGCCATCCACCCCATTCTCCCACATGGAGACTCTTGAGTGGGCAGAGGGGTAGGGAAGGGTGCACCCGCTGTTTTGCTGGTCAGATCAGTCTCCTCTGCCCCTCGGAGTCCAATCCCTTTGCCTCCGCAGACTCCTCCAGTCCATGGGAAAGGTAGAGGAGAAGGCTGAGGTGAGGGTCTCTCTTTCCCTCTCAACCCCCAGTCCTTCCCCTCTATGCAGGCTAGTCATCTCCTTTGCAAGGAGCTTTTACCACCCTCCCTGAATCCTGAGCCCCTGTGCAGTCCCTGCATCCTCTCACTGAAAGGTTTATTCTCTCTGTGTGAGAGAGAGGCACAAGGGCAGGAAGGAGAGCCCCAGCCTCCAAATATTCCTCCCGAGATCTGAACAACAAAAGACGCAGCCAACCCTCCTCATATTGTGTTTAACTGCCGCGGCCCCAAATGAGTTTCTTACCATTACGCTGAAGTGACCTTGGGAAATAGCCCTGCTCATTCAGTGTCATTCCCAACAGGGCAACCTGGCAGCTGCTCCGATTCTTCATTTGAAATCAGGGGCCATTTTTTGCATGGGGGGGTGGGGGAAGAGTGATAGATGCAAATGACCAGACCTTTCTAGGATTAGCCTAGCTCTCTCTCTAAGACCCCCACACTGGCTTTCCCGCCATCCGTTCACTTCCTGCATTTTTCAAAGGCGATGTGGGTGCATGTTGGGTGGAGGAAGCCCCAATCTGGAACTGGGACATTCATCTTATTGAATTCCTGTCAGAGCCATGTAGGGTGGCCACCGATGCAAATGTTTAAGGAACACTTATAAAAAATACACATTGCAGGGCCTGCATTGTCACCAACGCAGGCCCTGCAACATGCATTTTTCATAAGTGTTTCTTTAAAATGTTCATCCGTGGCAACCCTAGAGCCATGGCCATTGTATGCCCCCTTCATTAATGTTCAAGGGGAGGAGAGGGACTTGGAGTAAATGAGTGCATCAGCTGATCCTTATTATAGACTCTGGGAAATGGAGCAAATAGGGTGGAGGGCATACCATGGGACAGACTGTGGGACGGCGCACAGATTCATATGAGGATGGGGCGTGGGAGTGGGGGCTGGGACAGAGACTGTGGGGGGCACAGATTCACATGGGGATGCGGCTTGGGGGGTGCAGGAGCTGGGTAAGAGACTGCGGGGGCTTGTAGGGGCACAGATTCATATGGGGATGGGGCACAAATGAGCTGGTTATATATCTAAAATATTGTCTCTTTGCGTGGCATAATGTGCAATAGGCTGCCTTTTGGGGTGTCTTGTGTGTTTGATTGTGGCTTGGCCATTTGGAATTTAGTGCTCTGCATGTCCTGCTGCCCACTGCCAATGTGCTTTATTACTTGCATGTGTGCTTTATTACTTGCCTTCTGCTTATGGAATGCCTGTAGTTGGAATTGTGGGGAATACCCAATTGTAAACCATCACTGAGGGTGCAGTGAGCACAGGCAACCTTCATTTTGAAGGGCAAAAGCGTCTTTAAAGTTAATTCACATGATGCATGTGATGTGAGCTAGGCAGGCCTGCAGGAGACAAAGGGGAAGCCCATAGCAATGCAGCAGAAGCAGCTGGGACAACCTAGGACCAGGAGTTAAAGCTGTTTGTTTACAAACAACTCTTCCCCATGTGCTGATCAGAAGGTTGTAGCCTTGTAAAGAAGGTTCTTCGAGATGGCTCCCAACATTCTCACAACTGGGTTGTGCACGCTCACCCTATTCAAATAATAGCCACATGATGGTGTCGAACTCCTGTAGTATAAAAAGTGCTCTCCCCCTCAGAATGACAGTTCCTTCCAACCCTTTCTACGAATGTAAGAAAAAAATTCTATGCAAGACTGAAAGGGTGGGTGTTGTAAGAATGTTTGGCGCCATCTCAAAGAACCTTATTTACAAGGTAGCAACCTTCTGTTCTTCTTCGAGTGGCTCATCAGATGCTATTTGTACTAAATATGAACGTGCTTGTGTGATCAGGTTGTGTGCCTGTGGCAGAAGGATTGGATTGTGGCAGTAGATTCCACAACCCTACTACATGCTGAGTGAAAAAAAATAGTTTATTTTTTGGTTCTGGGTTTGTTTGGTTCTTAAATCTCCTTGCAAAAAACTTGCAATCTCTACATTGTACAGGACTGGTGGTGTGCGCTGTGGAGAGGATGGGATCTGAAGGGTTCTTCTGTTGTACAGCTGTTTGGTTCTGTTGGCAGGGCTGTAAACTGTGTAATAATGCCAGTGGGTATGTCATTGTCGCTTATGTACAATCAATCCATATTATATTCTCTTTTCCTGTGTAAAATATATATGTAAATACAGGTTTTATATTCATACCAATACAAAATGTTCATTTTTAAATGTTATCACGGGGGGGAGGGAGGGATGTGTGTGTGTAAGGCTGAAGTTTTGCCTAGGGTGCCCAGTACCTTTGCACCGGCTCTGGGGGATCCATGATCAGGACTGATCCCCAACCTTGCTGTGGCACTGCCTTAGCTCCTTCCCCCCCCAATAGCTCACTAATGATTCTCCTTATACTGTCTTATACATGCACTTGTAACTAAGCCTGAAACAACATGCAGCAGTATGCAACAGCTGTCGGAAGCCTCCCATCCGTTGCTGTTTTCCTGACACGGCATGGACACGGCCTCCCCATACTTGTTCTGATGCTTGCTGCCGCTTTCTGCTATTGCCTGTCACTATTTCTTGGAAGCGGAGAAATTGTCAGAAACTGTCGCAAGTCTTATAAAGTGTCGGAAATTGCTGCAAAGTGTCGGAATGTGTCACTAAATAAATGATTTCCTTAGGCCTTGTTTGGAGAAGGTAGTATGCATACATAGTAATCAAAAACAGAGACGATGTCCCCTGGTTTGATTATGAATGCAGGTATGAGAAACGGAAGCTTATATTGTTTTATCTTTGTTGTGTTTTATATTGGGTTGCTGTGTGTTGATTTATATTGTTAATGGTGCATGGCAAAAGCCGAACCAATATTATCTATCTATCTATCTATCTATCGGCAAAACTGTCGGAAATTGTCACTATTATCTTAAGTGTCACAGAATATCTGGAACTGTTGCAAAATGTCAGATAGTGTTGCAAATTGATGTCAAATGCCACTGGAGCGGTGGCAAGACTGTCTAAACATTGACAGTAAACAGCAAAATGGCAAACAGCGCTGCTGCTTCAGACCTACCTGTAATTTCTCAGTTTCTTGAATGTATCCCTGTCTTCCCCTGTGTTCTCCTCCACCTCGTCTCCCCTCCCTTGTCCTTCCTGGATTGTAAGCCCCTCAAGGCAGGGGCTGTTTTGTCCCTAGTTATGACTGCTCAACACTAGGAGTGTTGCTGGGGTTATATAAATAAATAAAACTAAAAACGTTAGATATTAGAAACAACCCTGTTCTTACTTATGCTTAAGTATGCTAAGAAGCTGTAACTCTCACTAGGAGCTAAACTCTCCCACCAGCTATGATCAACATCAGTTGCGTAGGAGGCATAAGCAGTACAGTGGCTGCTGGCCAGTTGTGGTATTATTGCTATTGATTGGAAAAGTAGCAAACCCCACTTACTTTAGTAGTCTGCTGTTAAAATGGAACTGTGCTCTTGTAGTAAACATGTACTTCAGTTGAACAGGCCTTGTTCACATTAATTACAGCATTTACTGTTGGGATCTGATCCAGTGCTTAAAAGAGAGACACTTTCCAACAAATATGCTTTCATTGCTCTAAAGCAGTGGTTCAGAAACGTTTTGTAGCTGTGTACCCCTTTTCAACTTTAACAAAGAGCCAAGTACCCCCCAACTAATTTGCATACATTTAAACCACCACATGACGTGCAGCAGCTGGGTCGTACTGCGGACCCCCAAGGATGCTTCATGGACCCCGAGGGGCCTTTGGACCCCACTTTGGGAACCACTGCTCTAAAATACACAACTGTCTGACCCAGCCCAAGGCAAGTTCAGGATAAATATTTTGTTGTAGCTTTCCTTTTTGGACAGTGAGCACTTTGTGGACTGGGACTGGCTTCCTCTGCGTCTGTATGATGCTTGAGTGCTGCAAATAATAAATGAAAAAGAAAATATACACTTACATACATACATAGGAAAGAGCGACTTGTGGTAAAGGCAGTAGAATAGGGCTTGTTTTCTAACTTTTCTACATAATTCTTATACAGCCTTGGGGGAATTGCTTATTCTCTCTCTTTTCCCGTTCCCTACCTGTAATATAGGGATAATGCTTCCTTTTGCCTGCCTGGTCTGTAAGCTCTTCAGGGAAGAAACTGTCTTTACTATGTGCTATTATGTTTAGAGAGTACCTTGCGCAGTACAGCCCTGAACTTGGTTGGGGCCTGTAGTTAATGGGCCTACGCCATAACGCAAACAATAGTGTATTTTAAAAATGATCCTGAAATTGATCATAGGGTGTTTTTAGACAAGTGCCTCCCCACCCATCATGCATGTTGCAGGGCTGCATGGGGCACCTATGTGGCCCTGCAACATGCATGATGGGTGAGTAATGGATGGGAAGGCGTTTGTCTAAAAACACCCATAGAGTCTGAGCCTTCATGCCATGAAGGTGCACGCTGTCCCTTGAGTAGTGTAGGGTTTTCTCACCTCCTCACGTCACTGTCTGAAAGATCACATTGTTCAGCAGAGCAGATATTCTGAAACTAAAATGCTCTTGGCAATACCTCCAGACATACGATTTTGGTATGTGCTTCTAGGCATTATTAGCTACATTGCTCATCTGTCACTCTGCATTCAATAACCATAATTGGACTGCGTTTGCCGTTTCGTTTAGTACCCAATTACTGTAATTGTCTTTGGTTTTTCGGCTGTCCATAACGTTGCTTTCCACTGATAGTTGGGACTGCCAAGCCTATCTCATGTAATATGTAGGCTCTCTTTCCAGACGTCATTTATTTTAGAGATTTCTTAACTGAGCAGATTTTAGCTGTTTTGTGAAACCCATTTTGGCTGTTCAAATTCTACCTTATTGTGTTGTTCATGGAAACACTCAGCAGATGGCATTGGTATTGGACCTAAATTCATATTCCCTAACTATGCAAGGAGCTGCTATAGCCGAAAGCTGCTGTCATAATTTTGAAATATATATTGAATTTCTTACTCTTTGCTGTTAAGAACACTTTGGCATCTTGAATCTGAAATCTTTGTGTTCTCCATCCTGACCATGTGCATGACTATGCTCATGTGTCCTGGCTTGCTAATGAAGGTTTGCTGGGATTGCCTTTGTAAAACCATTAAAATATTTACAAATATAAACGGGGCAAAATAAACCCAGTATTTGACCCGTCCTTTTCAACAATCATTTTAAACAATCAATGAGCTGTTTAGGATGGCTGTTGGTCCAGGCTGATGCTGTAGATTAATTTTCCTCTCCCACAGTTGAAGCACTTTCATTCTTAGGGTGTTTTTTTCTTTTCTGATCACAGTGCCCTAGTGTTCCCTCTCCCCATGTCCCATCTTCACCTGCTCTGCCCATTCACCTAGTGTCTGTGGGAGCATCTCTGTTCTTCAGGTCAGGACCGCGCCTCCTTTAATCTCCCTCTATTTACCACTTTGTTTTGTCTTTAGTTTTGCTTGTGATTTCTTCCTCAATCAGCTGCTCAGTTTTCTTACTGATGTCAAGAGTACATGGTAACCTTTGGCTCTAGCATCTTTAGCTGAGCAACTCTTGAAATGGGAGAAGTGGAGGACATAAAAAAATGAGTCACTAATTTCCTAAGGAATTCTTTACTTGCAACTAATAATAAGGGAACAGGTTCTATTTTGGATATTAAAAAAACCTTATAAATCCCATCCCCTTCTCTTTGCTCATCACTGGTATTTGTGTTAAATCTGCATCAACTTTAAATAAAGCAAAATTTCCAAAAATGGACTTTGTAATCAAACCTCTCAGATTAAAACTGTCAAAAACATCTCAGGTAATTGCCTGAGACATCACATGATCTTCAGTAATTTGCATGATATCCCAGGGTAATTTGGAATGTTTTGTGCAGATTAAATAGGGGAAGCTACTGTGGTACAAGAGGAATTTCTCTCTGTTTAATTGGGATGAGTTCCTCCTACGCTGCAGAATAAAGCTACCCTACAATGCGGGCGGACTTAGGACCACATAGTCCATGCAAGTTACCTCAGGATAACATGATTGCCTCAGCTAAACAGAGCCGGGAGTTTTTGAAAGTTTTAGCCCAAGAGGCTAGTTTTCAAGGATGGTGGCATTTTCTAAAATCTTTCATCCAAATGGTGAAATCCTATAAATAGTTAAATTTAATAAGAAAACATATTGTTAATATTCAGAGGCTGAAATCCTATAACCACTTACTGAGTCCCTATTACCTTAGTAGGATTGCTCTTAAGTGGCTAGGTTTGTAGCCTTCGAATGACTCTTCCAACCATTTTATGTGGTTGCTTCTCTCTTTCCTCCCCCCACCACACTTCTTGTATTGTCACATTTGTTGCATTACCAGCCCCTCATAGGATGCCAACAAGCAACCATTTGAAAACAAATAGCTTTTCTCTTGCAATTATAACTAGTCTTGTCTTGTCATACATGAGTATGATCTCTATATTATAAAATTAAAATGAGGGTTAATTTCTTATTTTTCAGAATTGCCTCTATTACTGGGGATTTGCAGCTTGGCTTGCTTATTATATCAATCACCCTCTTTACACACCACCTTGTAAGTAGCAAAATGATCTTCAAATTATTTGAGCATTTTACTGGGTGTATAATGTAAACAGCACTAATCAAATCCTTTCCAAATGTTTGTTTTGTAGCGTATGGACAGAAACAGATACATGTTGCTGTGATCATGTTTCTGGTAGGTTTCCTGCTTTTAAAAAATAAAATATTATTAAGCACTGTCCTTTGTATGATTGAGAGCAGGCAGCCATTTATTATTTAAAAGCTTGGGCCACAGTTCTAAAATTGATCAGGCAGAATAAGAGGCACTCGACAGTTCTGAGTTGATGCAGGACAGTAGTATACTCAGGACTGTATAGAAAGTTGTGTTTAACAAGATAATCCTCCACTATTAAAATCAGTGGGAGTTTTGCCATTGACTTCAATGAGTGGAGGATTGCATCTTCAATCACCATCTCAGGACCAATACATTTCTCTCCGGAGGTTAGATTAAAAACTTGAGTGCAAAGCAGCTCATTGGGCCAAGTTTATCAAAGCAAGTTCCTGTCTACCAATGTTTGTCAGGTATTGTGATAAAATGTTTAATCTCTTTCATTTATGGAGTTTTTATCTAGGACTGAGAATCACAAGTAGATCACAAAGAGCAGAGCAGTTGACTTACTAAAGAATGACTGAATTGTTAGTTTCCAGGGTCATCTTCCAGGGTTATTTATTATTTTGCCATACTAATGCTGCTTCTTTCAGGAGGTATCTTGTAACTTTTTATCAATCAGATGAGTTATTCATGTGCATTGAGAGGAGACTACTAGAGCACTTTTGATTGGAGGGTTTCCATCTCAAGAGCTTGGATTCCCAGTGCTCTGATTAACAGCGTTTGGTGATAATTACGTACCACTTTTGCTGAAATTTTTAGCGTCCCCCACCCCAGACCAATTCCATATGTTTGTCACCTAGCTGATGGTGAAAGTAGCTTAAAACCAAATAAAATCTTGATGAGAGGAACCCTGTGAAATGCACCAAGCCCCTGTTTCTAAACAGTGCCAGTATTTATGGATCATCAGAACCTCTTTGCCTTTTATGGCACTCAAAGTAAAACTGCCCAGTTTGTTTGTTAAATAAATTAGGTATTTTCCCAGTCAAAGGATAAAGGAAACACAAGTGGATGGGACACCAAATCTCGAGTGAGTTTAACCTTCCTTGCAAGTTAGCAGCAAGCTGACAATCACAGATCTTGTTTTGAAACAGAGACCTAAATGCACATTTTTTAAATTGTCAAACTAGACTCAGGATGAATGAAACATTCTGTAGGAGCCAATTTGTTTGGGAAGAAGGATGATAGAAGAACATGACATTCTCTTTTCATTCTGTTTTTTGTCCCTCATTGCAGATTTGTGAAGCTGGAAATTTCTCTATCCATGTTGCACTCAGTAATCTGAGGAGAGATGGTAAAAGTTGAGTTTGTTTTCTACATTTGTGCAGCTTGCTAGGATCCAGGAGTGAGTTACATTGGTGGAAGACCTGACTGCAAGGTGTGGAGAGCCTCCTGCAAGAGGCTGTTCGCCTTCAACAGACTTAAGTGGAAGCTGAGGGTGTTCAGTAATAGGATTGGGGCTTGGTCATCCAACAACATTTGGTATCTTCGTGCAGATGTTCTTGATTGTTATCATTGCAGCATGGACTGCGTTAACTCTAACTGGTTCATTTCCAAGTTAAGTTTGTTTAAGGAGCTGAATAGCTTGCTTTTGGCATTCCCTAGAGATCATTTGTTGAATACATTCTGCTACACATTGTACCAGTCTGGGACAGTGACCCCAGTAACCAATCTTGACAGCCCTCCTAAACCAGTAGTAAAGAAATCCAACATCCATACCATTTGGTAAACTAGTTTAAACTGGATGGGTTTAGGCTGATTTAATATATGATCTAGTTGATTTGATCTGTAAACTGTGTTCTTAGATCAAATCACGGAGCCTCACGTGGACCAGTCTTGGGGCCAGATTGTGCCTGCCATTATCACAATGCTCCCAGGAGTGGCCCATGACCTGGAGAGTAAAGGGATCCAGAAATATTCCTGGCTTCTGCACTGGAGGATGGAGGTTTGGGAAAGTTTTTGTGCAAACTCTCTGTGTTTGTGCAAAGGCCAGACAATATGGCTCATAATATTTACTGAAAGGGACAGTCTGATCTGTACAAAAACTTTTCATGTCAGGTCTCAGAATTGTGCAAGTACTTCAAGAGGGAAGTGGTCTAATGGTAGCCCAAAAATGTTGCTGTAATGGAGGGGTCTTTCAAATGTGGGGTGAATCCCTTAATCAGAACTGCCACGCTAGGGGCTGCCCGATAGTCTGTGTGTCCCAGTATCCTGTGTCCGACAGTGGCCAAACTGATTTTTTCAGAGGTGTCTGAGAAGCCACAGGGCAATTCTGGATTAATCCATGCCCTGCCATTCCCTGAAGGCTTCCTTCTTTCAACCCCAGACTGTCTTGGCTATACGGCTTTGATAGTCCTGTTCTCCAAAAAGGTGACCACAGAGCTTCTCTGCAGACATCTTAATGCTGCTTCTCAACTAGGAGACATTCTGAAAAAGCAAATTTGATTTCTCCCCCCTTAGCAAAGTACGTGAGTGTTTACACCTTGATTTACACTTTTATGGTTCTTTTGTTCTGTAGGATCCAAGACCCGCAAGATCCCTTATCCAACAAAGAATCCTTTCACTTGGCTGTTTTTCTTTGTGTCTTGCCCTAATTATACATATGAGGTATGTATTTTCATCAGCAAGCAAAACTCCACAATGACATTTTTGTCAGTTTATTCATTTATATGGAGACAGATTTAAGCACAAAAGAAAGGCTGGACACTTGAATTCAGAACTTCAGTGTGGCTTTTGTTGTCTAACTAGGAGCTATACTAAGTTCAGTCTAACCTACAGAGTTTTTAGCATGCCTAATGTAAAATTCATCCCTATGTTGAAATTCATCCCTGTCCCTGCACAAGGCCTACATGCACTATTTAACCTCTTAAAATAAGTGTTACGATGCAATCCTCAAATCATTTACTCTGGAGTAGTCTCACTGAAGCCACTGGCAATATTGGATGGGCACATTGGACAGAAAGCTAACAACATTGGATGCATGAAACTTCACTGAAGGCAAGAGTTGGTATAAATCTGACTTCAGTAGTGATGTGTGGTGTGACGTCTGCCTGATCCTGCAAACTTTTATTTATGAGTTTTAATGTTAACTCTGGACTAAGTGTTTTGAAAATTGTGGCCTTCGGTGGGACTTTACTACTAAAGAGGATTTGTATTGGCCATCTGGCATGGGATGAATTTCACCCCGAAAAGATGCTTTGTTGGTTAACATAGGAGTTAGAAAAAAACACCACTCCCATGAATAAGACCCTGCTCTCACAGAAAAATGTTGCAGGATCAGGCCCTCTACTCCATGCCACCCAGCCCTATTGAGGTCACATTTATACAAACCCTTGCCTTCAGTGAATTTTCATGGGTGTAAATATTTGGCCTCAATGTTGCCATTTACTAGCACTTATGTAGGAAACACAAATTAGAGAGATGCAAAGTAGGGTGTTAAATAAACATGCAGTGGGCACACGTCCCGGGGAGAGTGAGGGCACCCCTGGCTGGGTCAGATCAGAGAACAGAATAAACATTCCCAGTGATCGAGGGGGACTTGAAAAGATGCTAGTCTGACTGGCCCCGTCCTGTGCTGCAACTGGCACCCCACCCCCCGCCATGATGGGCAGCCATGGCTGCCAATAATGGGCAACTTTGGTGACCAACCATGGCGGCCCCCACGCTGAGGCTGAGATGGTGATGTAAACGCATGCACTTGCCCGCTATGGCCTGCCTGGGCGGCCCCTTGGTCTGGGTCCTTCCAGCCATGATTCCCGGGTAGCTGCCTACCCATTTGGGGGCTGTAGCGGGCCCACATCTGGCAGCCCGCTAACAGATGCACAGGGAAGACTCTGGCCTATGTGGGCCCTAATGGGAAGCATGATGTATATTAATATCCATTGAGAAGGAAATTATATTGTACTGTCCAAAGCTTCTGATAACCATGGGAACAAAAAAGGTGTGTGAGAGAATAACTGGATATTACTTGCTTTTTTTTTTTTTTTTTTGTAATTGATGATAGTGGAAATATATTGATAACCCTAGATTTATTGCTTACTTATACAAGGATAAAATTGTTTTAGTCAACATGAAAAAGGACAGGATACAAATAATAATAATAATAATGTAGGGGTAGAAACATGAATTACTCTCCTCAGCTATATTTGTATTTTCCTGGCCATTGCAGGTGGGAGCATGGATTAGTTTTACCATCATGACTCAGTGTGTCCCAGGTGAGTATTACGTTAGTTATTCTTTCCCAGCTAATGGTTTATTTTCAGTCCAAGAGTGTTTCTGGCTGGCACTGACATGGTTTCTCTCTTTTTCTTACAGTGGGATTGTTTACATTACTGTGTTTCATTCAGATGACAATCTGGGCTAAGGACAAACACTGCACCTATATACGAGAGTTCAAAGATTATCCACGATTTAGGATGCCAATTATTCCTTTCTTATTGTGAGAAGTAAAGTGCTTGAGTACATCCACGGAACTACGAGCAGGAAAGCAGACGGATTCTTTCTATTGACAAACCTGCTGTCGATGGAGAGATGTTGCTGGTGCATGTTGAAACTCTACTGCTGTGGGAAATTCGGTGTGACAAAGCAATACCTCCCTGTATTTTTAAATTGACAAGAATTTTCAAATATCCCGTATTGGTTCCCATGACCTTATTGGTAGTCAAAAGACTAGTTGTAGCCTGATTGGATGAGATCCTTTCAGTTGGTGACAGCTGCTTCTCCCTGCACAGGCCTGGTTGGGGTTTGTGGGATTGGAGGCAGCTTGAAACCTTGGGTGCTAACATACATGATGCTGCCCAGCATCATTTCCCACACATTTGATCTGGGCCCACAGTCTGTGCTCAGCTGCTGCCCAGCCAGGCCAGAGCGGGCGAACCAGGCAGGAACGTTTGTTCCCAGCCCCAGCTCCTCCGGCGTTGCCATGGCACGCAGTCTGTAATAGGTAGCCATAGCTGTCCATCATAGCAGGGGGCAGGGTGATGGCAGCAGTGAGGGTGTGGCTGGGTAGCCATACGTCACTCCCTGCCCACTCTCCCCCACTGGGGCAGGCTGCAGTGATGTGTGTTCCCATGGCTGGAGTGCACCCGGCTGTGGGAAGCCCTTTCCCCTCCCTACAGGTAGGGATAAATTTAACTTAAGTCTTATCACGTCAGTTAATACCCCTTGTCATGAGGAAGTTCCATGTTTGGAAATAGCACGTTGCTGATGAAGCACGGTGGGAAAGAACATTATGTGATCTCTGGGAAGAGTATGCATTCTGACTTTGTCAGCTGATTCAAAGGTGGCTGCACATGCTGGTTTTTGCAGTTGGAGCTGTGGCAGATACTGACTGAGGAAACAAAAATGATAATACTAAGAATAACTCTGATATCTTAGACACAGCTTGCCAAATCAATCCAAAATCACAAAAGTCAACCCCTCACTGAACTATATTTTATCAGTAAATTACCAGCTTGTAGACTGGATTTTGAATATCTAGTCTCCTGTGTGACTCTTTACCTGTTTTCATAAAACAGGTCATTATGATACCAAAGGAACTTTTACCTTTCTATATGTTCGTGTTCTCTGAAAAGGTTTTTAATGTACTTTGTAAACCAATGCACTGAACTGCAGTCCTCAAAATAATATTTCTGTCCCTGCTTGCAAGCCAGCAAGGGACAGAAGCATTTATCTATTAACTCCTTGTGCTTTATTTTTCACAGGGTTGTCTGTGCGACTTAGGAATGTTTTGTGCAAATCTGTTCAAGAAACTTCTACAATCTTGTCTTAAAGACATTTTTAAGAACCTATTTTAGACTTTATCAATGAAAAGAAAATAATATGCTGACTTTTTTCCTGAAAATATTTATTTACCAAGAAATTATGTATAGAAACACTTTTGCAAAATTTGTAAAGATAAAATAGGCAATAAAATCTAGCCTGTGTTTTGAACTCAGCCAAAATAATTATGGCTATAAAAGATGATGTATTTTTGCCAGTTCCTGAAGTTTCACAGTTCTTTGCTTAATGGCCTTATTAAAAAAAAAGAAAGAAAAAGAAAGATAACATGCAGTGGAGAAAAAATACAGCACAGAGATCATTTTTGCATAGCAAAGTCTACCAAAGAGATCGTGGTTTGGGGGCAAGCAATTGTTAGTAAAAGAAGCAGTAAATCACAACTTATCTGTCAGCTATTCTTTAATAATTTAACAAGGAGGCAGAAAGCCAGGAAAAAAACTAGTTCTGGGTGATCCTCAAAAGGTAGGACCATCCTGTTAGATAATCCTCCGTCTTGTTCTGACACTGCTCCATAATTTCCCATAGATGAAAATTGCACACAGGATAATCAAAAACAGGCTGTTCATTTCTGGACTGGATAGTGCTTTCTGCCCAAAATCTCTTGCTCCGCAGTGGGAAGGTGTCCAATGCTACTGGGAGCAGTATGTCTGAAAGTTTAAAGGAATAATGAATTCTTAAAGAGCAAGACTGAAGAAGAGTCTAATGCCTTCTTGTTTGTCAGCATAGGAAAGGGTCTCTTCCCACTGGAACACAAAATGCTTATTGCATTACAGGAGGATTCTGCTATGATCCAAGTACATTGTACCACCTTTGAACTCTTTCAATTACCGCCTCATCTCTCTTCAGCCAAGGCAGCATACGTTTTCTTTTTCTTGCAACTCCTTAGAAAGGTACAAAGCTTCATTTGGATACTGTGCCTGCAAGATGTTACTTCAAGCTCCATGCTGTTCTGCATTGGCACATCCCAGAGCTGGGTGAGCTCTCAGTTGTTGGCAGCTGTACAGCTGTTCTATCCAGCTAACTGGCGAGTGGAAGCCGGGGACACCTTCACCTCCCGACTGGCTCCAGCTGCACGAGGGTGTAAAGGAATTTCCTCATCTTCCATCTGCTGTTTAGCAAAGTTCACAAACACCTAGGGGAGAGGAGCAGACAAGCATAACCAACTGTTCTGCTCTTGCAAATAAGCATTGTATCAGCATCTCTGGAGGGAGCAGGTATGCAGGGAAATCCACCCATCAGCAGACTCTCTTTATTCTTTCTTCAGTGAGTTGTTCAGCAGGATTCAGAACTTAAGACAGGGATGAGCATGGAAGAAGATGTCCTGTCCAATGGGGGGTGGGGGAGGGGGTTCATTACATTGTGCCTGTGGAGGTCAGTCTGGTGTTGGTGAACTGTACCCACTGTGACGGCTGTATAACAGGTGTCATCTGCACAGACTACAGCCATTAGCCAGTGCAAGTAGGATGAGCATGCTGGACTCTTGGGGCAATGCTCAGCCACCTGTGTAATTATGGCTGCCTGCTGCATAGGGGATGCAAAAGAGTGAACTCAGAATTTGAGCTTTATGGCTTATCTACACAACAGATTAAGATGTGATAAAGGATTTTGATTTCAGCACGTATTAGTCAGGATGTGTTAGTTAGTGCATGTTAACATGCTCATATGAAGAGGCTATGCCATCTGTTTCAGTACATACTAATTGTTTCAGGTTAAAACTTATATCCAGCTCAGGGCTAACTCCATGTATTTGAATACATGTTTATAAGTGTATCTTAACACTAATATGTTAGAATCTCACCCTCGGCTATGTACTACGGACAGTTTAGATGAGCCCTTGATTTTTCGGGTCCTACGGAGTAAGCAGACTGGTTGAGAGAGAGGCTGGCAACTGTCGGTTTTTAATTTATTCACATTTTTATCCCGCCCTTCCTCATGGACAATAGAGTTCCATAAGAAGTGTCAGGATTGCAGGTCCATTCCTGCATAAAAAGTAGTGGCTTTGGAGGGAATGTGTAAGCAATGGAGTTGGATCAGGTACCTTGGGACACAAGGCAGAAAGAGGCACATTTTTAAAGGCAAAATGGTGCATAGTGCCCGTGTCCCATTTACACTGAAGCCTGCTTCAGGAGCAGGGATGGAAAAGGCGTGAGCTATTCCAACTTCTCAAAAGTAGAGCTCAGACTTTGGGCCCCTCTCTCTCAGATTTGCAGAGAGTTTTCTTGAAAGTCCACAGGAACAGGCAGATGCATGCCTGTATCTGGGAATGGGGGACAACAGTTGCCATGGCAGCTTCATTTGGCAACAGTGCATATGAACTGGCATTTATGTATTTCGAGTCTGACCCAGCACACTTTACTGAAAAGCATTCTGCCTGAGTGAGGAGTATAGATCAGGCCCTTTATGGGTTAGGTACCAAAAATATTTATGGATCTGTATTGCATTTCTCCTTCCTCCTCAGAGAGATTCTTTTTTGTTAGGTGACTTCACTGTATTCTCGGCTTACCTGATCTAGAGTTGTTTGTGAGACAGAATATTCTTCAATGTTCAGGCTGTCCTTGTTGGAGATGATTAATCTAAAAATCCTGGCCAATGAGGAGGCACAGATCTGGTACTGCAGCATGTTGTAGTGTTTCTCTCTCTGCAAACTCCCTGGGAAGTTTTTCTGGATGAAGTATTCAGCTGGGCCTGGGTCTGGGGGTAACCCAGGCTTAGGTGCTTTGATCTTCACAGTGACAATGTAGCCATCTCCAAATCTGGAACACACACATAGGGCTGGCTGGTTTTGGAAGATATGTTCCCCCGCAACCCAAAGGAGGAAGAATCTGCTCTTAACCATTATGCGTGCACTCAGAAATGCTTGAAAGTGTATAACGCTTGCTATTGCAAAAGAGCCTGCAATGAATGTGGGTGACACGCAGACTACGGGACATAACTTAGTAATCAGACATATTAACAGCTTGCGCGCATGGAGCAGCAAGTGTGTTACTGTTAAGAAGACACAGATCTATTCCTGAGGTTAAATTATTTTGCAGGCCTGCTACACTTGCAAAGAAACTGGAGATTGAAGGGATCTTAGACTGTTCATTCTGTTCCATTGGGGCCTATACAGGATTGTGACCATCAACACATTTGACCTTGAACTTTTTTTTTCTTTTTTAATTCTTGCACTTACATGCTTGAATCAAAAAAAGGAAAAAGTATTGTCCTTTGGGGATGAGGGGGCATTTCATGGATTCTGCATCTTTAACAAACGAAGCTTCTCAGCATTATTCCGACTTTCATCCACATGGGTCTGTCTACATAGGAAACTGATGTACTTTGTGTTTAACACACCACCATCTACAGTGGAGTGGGAAACCTTTTCCCTCCCAGGGGCCACTTTGAAAATTAGTACAAGTTGGGGGTGGGGATGCTTACGGGGTACACTCAAGAAAAGGGGGGCCCAGATCATGCATTTGTGCTATGGATCTAGCCCCGTGTGCATGCTCTCGTCTCCCTCCACTTCCTTCCCTGAACTCAATTTTCAGTGGTTAGAGGTGGGAACTGGATCCAAGGGCCAGATTCAAGCACTGGAAAGGGACCACATAAAAACTTGCCATGGGCCACATTTAGCCCCTGGGCCTGAGGTTCCCCACCCCAAATGACAATAAGTATGGTCGCTATTAAGGTGTGCTCTCCATTTGATCGTATATTGTTGATCTGGGAATTTGGGAGGCAAATGGTTGTTGGCACCTTTGTATCTTTTAGCTGCTGAGCTAAGTTCTTGACCTGAAGGACAATTCTGATAAATCTGTAGGGTCATCATCTGTGCAGCTATTCACCAGCATTTCTAAAGACCTCTTCACTGCGGAATCTAGGTACTGGGAATGAAGCCATAACCATTGATTTCTTGAAACTGCTGTACTCTGCATGAATGAATCCTACATTGTGGTGTTGGCCAAGTTTCCCTATTAAGAAGCACCAACAGTTTTCTAAAAGCACCTGATAAAAAATGTCCAACTTACTTGTATTTTAGATGCTGAATGGTGCCCAGGCATTGGAAGGTCCCTTTCACCATAATGGCTAGCCGTGTGCAGAGGGCCTCACATTCTTCCATGCTTATAAAAACAGAGAACACACTGTCAGGCTTTGAGCAGCAAGTAGGATTTCAGCCATTTCTGAACCCCAGTACTGACTGCACGAGAGGTTTGTGTTACCTGTGTGAGGTGAGAACCACAGCTCGTCCTGCTCTGATCACACTAACAATAGAGTTCCATAAGAGACGTCGGGATTGTGGGTCCATTCCTGTAGTCGGTTCATCCTGAAAGAACAGAACAAAATTAATTGCAGCTGGTGCTGTGGATAAGGAAGCATTCCAAGTCTGTAATGAATGAACTCACTGATCATTATTAATGGTAAAGGAAGCACGTGCAACAAATGGATACTAAATGCCATGAGGGCTCAGAGGAATAGCTAAAGGCAGGGAGATGCAGACCATAGTACCCAGAAGAGCATACTATAGTGAAGGGGGTACAATATGCACCAGGAAAAAGTCCAACTGGCTCCTGGCTTCCTATCTAGTCAGCTCTTAGGCATTGTCCAAAATAATGCCCATCACCAAAATATCTAGGGACCAACAAGTTATCCCCAGGACAGGGATCATTTTGAAGGCCTATACCTAGATGTGTGACTTGTGATTTGTTGCAAACAGAATAACCTTTTTAGCCCAGTAAACTGTTAAACTAATTTTGGGGACAGTATTTTTATATGGATTTTTTATGGTTTCAAGATCGGACCCAGCACTCAGCAGTTTTACAAAGCACAAACGAAACATGCCTCAGGAGCCATCACATATTTTACTGCCATGCAATCAGTCATCAGCCAGTACATCTTTTTTTCATACAGACTGAAGTTTTAGTGCAAGATCCAGTAGCATGAATTTCACAGGACTTGCACTTGGGAGTTAAGCATAATTTGCAACACATTAGCCTTTGAGAACATTAGATAACAACACCTAGTTATTACTTTAATTTATCAAGGGCAAAAAATATTCGCTACATAAAACTGCTTATGTTCACTGCTCAAGGGCATCTTCAATGTAAAATGTTATGGTTCTGATTCAGCAACAAACGTAAACCTTTGCCTCCAAATTCCCAGATCAACAATACACAATAAAATGGAGGGCACACCTTAATAGCGACCATACTTAGTCATTTGGGCTAGGGAACCTCAGGCTCAGAGGTCAAATATGGCCCAAGGCAAGTTTTTGTGTGGCCCCTTTCCAGTGCTTGGATCTGGCCCTTGGATCCAATTCCCACCTCTAACCACTGAACACTGAGTTCAGGGTAAGGGAGTGTGGGGAGATGAGGGCATGCACACAGGGATAAATCCATGACACAAATGCAGGATGGGCTTAATGTTAAGCACATGAGTAATCCAAAGTAGAGTTAGCAGAACTACTCACACACTTAAAGTTAGGCATGTACTTAAGAACTTTCTGAATCAGAGTCCGCATAGTGACTAATGCCCCGTTAAAAAGTACTGATGCCACTTAGAGCCTGAAAACCGAAGGGTGAGAATCCTGAAGTCTCTGGGAGTAGAAGGCGTCAGTTAAATTGAGGGAACCAAGTACTTCTCTCCGGAGATACCTGCTGTGTCCTTACTGCCAATACAGAGAATCCCTGACTGGGGAAACAGCTTTATGGAATTATTGCAGAGCGACCCAACCAAAGACACCTACCAGCAGAATTAATGGAGGGCAGCCAATTAGTGCAATGGCAGTGGAGAGCTTGCGCTTGTTGCCACCACTGTATGTACCAGCCAACTGGTCTGCATACACTGAGAGACCAAGCTTCTGAATCACCCAGTCTGCTACCTGTGGGAGAGAAGATCCAGTCATTCCTCTGAAACAGAGAGTGTCCAGGCAAAGCTGGGGACTCTGCCTGGTTTCCTGTTTCTGGGTAAGTTGCAGCAGAGCTTCCTAGTTTAGCAAATACATTTTATAACATAACCTTGGTGAGTTCACCTCTGAGCACAACCATTTTGCACTGATGGGTTGAAAGGCACTACTAAACCTGACCCATCCCATGTATAAATTCTCTCTCGCGCGCAGTTGCACACACACAATATGCTGGCTTTTGCTGTAAAAGTTTCTTTTTCCCTTTTATCTCTGAAAAGGAAATGCCAAGACAAGAATTTATAGAACCCATCATTTTTGAGCAGGCTAGATTTTTAGCCTGCTTGTAGTAGCTACTTTCTAGTTTTGCAGGTGCAGTTGGTGCTCCAGGCTGGTTGAGTAAATGAATAATTGGTGCAGTGGTATAGCAAGGTTGTGGTGGACCCAGGCTCCTGTCCCAATTAGGACATGGGGTTTCCCTAAATGGCAAGTCCTCCCAAGGGGATTCCTGGCCATGGTGGTCCCTGGAGTGGCAGCAAGCCCACCAGAAAGGAAGCTTAAAAAGTGGGCATTGACAGGGCCAGTCTTACCACGGGGCGGCTGCCCTGGGCCCTACTCCTGGGGGGGGGGGGGACGCACTCGGAGCCCCCCTGAGTCTCAGCCAGGAACCGAGTCTGGGAGAGGCGGGGCCTCTGCCTCTCACACCCTGGCCAAGTCTGAGACAGCCAGGCAGCAGAGGGGGCCAGCGGGAGTGAGGGAGAGGCAGAAGCCCCGCCTCTCCCTCACTCCATGGCCCCCTCTGCTGTCTGTCAGTTTCGGCCAGGGGGAATGTGGCCTCGCCTCTCCCTCACTGGCTCCTGGCTGAGACTGACAGACAGCGGAGGGGGCCAGCGGGAGTGAGGGAGAGGGAGAGGCCCCTCCTCTCCCACACTCCCAAGCAACATCCAGTGGTGGTGGGCAGCGCGGCGGCAGATTTAATCTGCTGCTGCAGCGCCCGTCTAAGGCTCCAAGCCCGACCCAGGGAGCTGGCCTGGCCTGGCCTGGGACCCAGGCCAGCGGCGGCGGATCAGGTAAGTGACCTGGGGATGGGCGGAGGGGAGTGCCCCTCCACCTGTCCCCGAGCCCATGCCCGGGAGCGTGCTACCCCCAGACCAAGCCGGGGAGTGCCCCTAGGCCCGCTGGAAAATGTTAAGGCTGGCCCTGGGCATTGGATCAGGGCCCAATACTCCATGCCTGCCCACTATGAAAACTTCCTTTTTGGTGGGGTCCTTTGCAAATGGCCTAAGTGCTGCTAGGAATTTTCTGTGTGAGCAGGTACAGTGTTCACCCTGCTCCCGCCCCCACCCTGAACATTTCCTAGAGGTGCTCAGGCTACTTGCAAAAGGCATCCCTGGAGTCCCATCCAGGGCCCAGGCTCAAGCGAACCCTCTTGGTCCATGGCAGCTATGACCCTACATTGGTACAATCTGGTACGTGGCTTCCTAAATACCATGAACAGTATCAACAATTTCAAGGCACAAGAAAGAAGACCAAGTTTTGAAATGTTGACCCTGCTGCTTTGTTAAAGAGCCTCTCTCTCTCTCTCACACACACACACACACACACACACACACACACACACACAATTACAAGAGGAGCTGATGAAAGAGATACTGCCCTCACCTTCCCAATTTCCTCTGCTGGAACACCACGCAGGCGTGCATAGAGATACAGGTGTTCCCGTCCTGTGAGCAGATCATCAATAGCATCGAACTGAGGGCAATAGCCCATGTTCTGATGGACATCAGAGATCTGGGTCAATATACTGGGGAAGGCAAGCAAACAAAAGTCTTGGTCATCTCTAGTAACACTAACAATCAACCCTCGGTCAGGGATGAAAGAAAATTTAAGGTAGGGCAGCATCTTCCACAGTCATGGAAACCTGTCTAGAAGTGATACCAGCCCTGCAGTAATTCCTACTTGAATGCACCCCTGCAGAACAGATCCTCTATAGTGTGACGGCTTGCGCAAAGGAAATTAATTCTATCCCAGATTCACTGAGCCTTACGAGAGACTAGATTTCCGTCCTCCATTAATTCTGTCTGAGTTAGATCATGTGTGTGATTCATGAAAGCCAGCAAAGTGAATCCTTACATAAGGAGCAACTCAGCAGATTTCAGTTTGCTAATGGTGTATATTTCTCGGTAACAAACCAGGCTGTTTAGTCTGTGAGCTTCTCCTGGGAGAGCAGGTAAGCTGGAAACAATGCTGACAAGGCTTTTGTAACGTACCAGTGGAAAGGAAAGAGGAAGAAGAAGAATTCACTACCCTGAATATTCAAAGAACCACTGCACTCCACATTGAGAGAAACTTTGTTTTCTTCTCAAGTAAAATAAAACTACAGTATCTTGAAACATGTAGAAAGGCACATCATAAAATAACCGCTGACCCAGTGCAATTTAACCAGCCCAGATGGCCCGAGACAGAAACCATGCAGCTAAGCACTGTCAGACTGTGGAAGTGGCTGGAAATGGAAGCCTAGCAAGGTTTAAACATCCCCAAACCTAAGGAAGCTCAAATACGTCTCAGTCACTTTTATCCACTAGTAATTAGACTACTGTAATCAGCTGCACAACAAAACCCGACTTGTACATCTCTGTGCCAGCCCTTAACTTGACTTATTTTAAGAGCCTGTAAGCAGCTGTTTCCACAAAGCAGGACAAAGCTACTTCATTCTGCTGACAGAACAGCTGACTGAAGGTCTTGGTTTAACTACAGAACAGATACTGCAACTGTCCTCTGACACTGTCCCCAGGGTTGCCAGTGAGTGCCACTTGCAGTGGTATTATTTACATGCTATGGTCATTTCTCTGAATTGGACTGTTATAGTGTTTCTAACCAGCTTACCTGTGACCAGTCACTACAGCATCTCCGCATGTCACTTCAGTATCCCCAGTCAGCATTTTGAAAGTGGTTGTCTTGCCAGCACCATTCACTCCCAGGAGACCAAAGCACTAAATTAGAAAATGTATCATCACATTCTTCAGTATTTCCAGCTTGAAAACCAGCGGAATTATGAAATCAGAATCAATCTACAAAATGTACTATAGGGCTGAAGTACTACGTACCTCTCCAGGACGAACGCCAATGCAGAGCCGGTCTACTGCTGGTCTTTGTCTCCCTGCATAAATCTAGAATGAGAGTAGAAATTAAAGTCTTATTGTGAGATATCTACACCCAAAAGAATCCTCTGGGTTTCACAGCTTATTGCCTTTGGGAGATGACAGTATTAAAGTGTAGCCCTTTGTACAATTTAGAAAAGGATGTGCAAGTATAACACAGAGTTAAACATTCAGTATGAGCAAGACAAGTCCTAGCTAGGAATTGCTAAATACTGATCCCTCTTTTCTAATCCCACATTTCATGTTTATACATTATGGAGGCAAACTCCAGAAACTTCACTTCACTACAATGTCTCTATCAAGATGGAGCAATAGAAGGATAAAGATCATCAGGGAATGATACAGAACTTCTCTTTATAGACCCAGCAACAGCTCTTTGGACTCTTGTTCCTCAAGCTGGAATCAAGTGTGGATGAGATCATGCAGATCCTCTCTTTCAATTTCTGGCAAGAGGATTAGGTGGCACCACATACTAGGCGATTCCTACTTGACATAATGCAAAAACGTACAAAAGAACGAGAGATTTCCATTCATCAATGGGAAAACAACAGTCAATGGCTGAGTGAAAATTCCTGTTTGGGGAATGGTAGACCTTGGACAGGGACCCGTGTTCAATGCGTTTTCTCCATTGGTGCCAATTAGGAGAATGCAGTGAACACAGGTTCCTGACCTTGGTTAGGATTAGGGATGGGTGGGGGAAGAGGATGTGGAATTTTCTATCAAGGTATCTGGTTTTTTTGTTTTTAATTTATGGGAAGTTGTCAACTAAAGAAGGAAGAGACTGTGGAACATTTTATTGGGGGGGGGGGGAAGGGTGTTTCCCAGTTAAACCATGCTTGTTCTGAAAACTATATGGCCCACTGGTTGAAGTGTATTCTGGAACAGTATTCTGCAATTAGGCCCCATTTCTCAGGGGTTTCTCACTAAGGAAAACCCCCCACACTTTATACTGCTTAAAATCATCACCTTGGTCAGTTTGTGTAATTTTAGCACATCTGTTTTGCTTCCTCCACTCATGATTCGTTGCCTTTCTTCTGCAACATCCTCATCTTCGTCGCTAATGGAAACCAAAGGATGCTGAGAAAGCCTGAGGAACCCAAAGACTGAATGAGTAAACAATGAGGTGCATGAGCGAATGAGTGTGCACAGGGCAGAGCTACAATGAAAGAGCCAGCAATAAAGGTTAGATCAGTGTTCTCAAACTGGGGATGCTGAAGATATTCTGGGGTGTGAGAATGGTTCCAGCTGGCAAACACATAGCTTCACACACTGCCTGAGCTAGGGGGAATCTCCAAAATAATGGAGTGGCAGGGAGTGTGTCAAACAACTAGTTTGAGAGAGGGGTGAACTTCCTGTACCAAGGACATCTGGGATCAAGAATAAATTTCTGTTTGGGAAATCACTTAAGCACCCACTTACTTTTAAGCACAGGCTTAAGATCTTTCATGAGTCTGGGCCCCAGTGATGGAGGATGAAGTTAGAATCAATCAATACAGAGTATCTATTCAAACAATAAATCACAAACGTGGGGCTCCTCTAGCAGGAAGGGGACCACAGCAGATAACAGATGGATTGTTCACATGGAGTAATTACCCCTTGACTGTTTTTGTTCACACAACACAGTGTTTGAAGCAAAGTAGTGGGTGGTTCCCCTGAGAGCATACACTCCTGACTAAAGAGTATCTTACCTCCAAAGATAAGTGATGTGTGAACAAGAAAAAAGGTGTTAATTAAAGTGCATTGAGGCACTTAACACCCAGCTCCTAACTATCCATACAGTCATTAGCTCCCGAGCAGTTTCCCCCTGGGTAATTACTCTGGAAGTGGGATGGAGGTGTAGCCCAAGACCTTTGTATTGCTAAAGTCATTTTTCACACATGTTAATCTTCAAAGCCTAAGGGGTTCACACACATACCATCTCATGGAGAAGAAATTATGTTCCATAAGTAGATTCAGGGCAAAGTACACGACCCCTTCAACTGCCATGGCAACCAAGTTCTTTCCGACAAAGTCCCACTGGAATGGATTCACGACATGCTCCTCACCTTTGGGTTGAAACCAGCAGAAAGCAATGTAAATGTTTGTTGGAACAAAGCCTTGCTTCTCAGAACAAAACCCATTAGTGTAATGAACTTCAGATGGAAATCTGGAATTGATGCAGTCATCACCAAACAATGTCTCTGCAATTTTCCACAGTCTCCTAATAAAGACTCTTATTGCACATGCCAAACTGGCTCAGTTAATGTAACTCTAACGGCTCTGAGAGAAAATAAATGTGGACTCCAATAACAGGAAGCTACGATCAGTTATATCCCAATAACTACATGGGTGTTTTTCAAGGAGATTTCCGTTCTCAGTGAAAATTAATGAGATTATTTTTTTTTGGGGTTTGCTATCTTGCTGCGTTTAAAGCAGAAAGCTACCTTTTATTGAGGGCAGTCCAGCCCATGGGAAGGCACTGCAGGGAAAGTAGCTATTTTAAAAATTAGCCTGTGTGTTCTTGGAATATTAGACTACTAATGAAACACTAGAAAACATACCCCCACTCGGATTGCTAGGGCCCCCCAAGAAAGGGGACCAGTGAATGCCAAAAAGGACCAAGGTGCATCTAAAGCTAAATGCACTCCACCCATTAACCCCAGCAGCAATCTTCTAGGTCAACCCTTTTCACTAAAAAAAAGGAGAGACGGGGGCAACAAACCTTAGAAAAATCCTGTACATGCATCCGCTCCAGGGCTGTGTAGGCCAGCCTGACTTGCACAGCCTTGTCTGGTGGAGCTTACCTCTTCATCCTCACACAGGCCTCATAAGGGGGGAGGGAGAGGAATGAGGGCACAATTGTACCAGGCCCTCAATGGAAAAATGAACAGGGGAGGCAAAAACTGCAACAATTTGCCTTCTTACTACGTATTAAAATATATTGAATAAAATAATGATTGCAAGTAACATACGTGTAAATGAAGTACCAGTATAATCTCCTGAAATTGATTTCAAACTTAATGATGGGAGGCTATCAGAATGAGCTGGGAGGCTCCAAATTTCTTTCAAGAGAAATTGCCCTGACAGAGCCGATTAGTCAGAGGACAAGGAAGATGTTCTACCCTCTTTCCTGCTTCCAGCTCAGAAGAGAGAAGGATGTGAGTCATAGCAAGAGCTGGCAGGCTGCAGGAATTTAAATAAATGATTTAAATCTAGTATCCTAACACAGCATCCCTTCACCACTAGCCACCTCTAACTTGTCCATGGTACAGATCCATGATCTGGAACTCTCTCCTTCCCTCAGAAAGAGTGCACCCTTTAAGCATCCCTACCTCCAATACAGCCCGCAGAGCTTGTACTCATTCTCAAAGACAATGAAGGGGGAAAGATCCCCACTCTGATCTACCCTAAACCTATTAAACATTCCTTTGAAGTCAGACCCAGATTTTCCTAGATGCGCCTTCAAATTTAAGAGGCCCTGATGTTCAAAGTGGCCTAAAATGCATGCTTGTGTTTGGAACAGCACTCCAAAGCGTTAAAAACGCAGAGGAGGCCAGGCAGCTGCCAGAGCAAGGATGACAGTTTCGTACATCAAAGCTCAGGTCATTCTTTCAGTGTGTAACAAAGGCTTTGGGTGTTTTTAAACAAGATGCTACCCAACCCCCCTATGGCCACCCAGGAACCACACATCCTACCACCTGTCTGAAGGCGGAGTGGCACAGGTGTGCGCTCCTGCAAGCCTCAGAGCACCCATTCATGGTCACTCACGGAGCACTGCCAGGAAATCCAGACTGCTCCATGCAGAAGAGCCAAATGTAGGGTGGCTGCCTTGGAGCCTCCAGTTTGAAGCGCTCCTCTGAGTAGGTGCTGTGCAGCAATGCCACAGTGTGACCATGGACATTCCTCTCCCCCCGCCCCCCCCAATCACCTTGCTTGTTTAAAAACACCTTCTGAAAGGGTAGAACTTCCCTTCTCATTCTGTGACAAACATGGAAATTTAAGAGTCATCAATCCTCTCAATCAACATTTCTAACCGGTAAGCAATGGTGTGGAGGACTTTGTGGCATTCCTGGTCCCCCCTGGCTATTACTTACCAAATCTGGCATACACATCAGTCACTGCTTGGTTCACAGCTAAGTCAATGAGTCCACGGCCCAGGCAGAAATGAGGAAAGATCACCAATACATTTTTCAAGGTTTTATTGAATTTCAGCAGAGTCTGTAACAGAGACACAAGCTCATTTTGTAAGTGAGACCCAGATTGTCTACAGCTTTTCTCTTTAGGAAAAAATCACGAAATTAAGGAAAGTGTGATTCTCGATCATGCCAGTAAAAGTCGGTTGCAAAACAGAATGGAGAAGAATAGCTTGCAGTAAAATTACTTCTTCTGGTGCCCTGTACATACAATATTGCCACCACGACATGGCTCTTTATGACAAGGCTTGCCCTGCATGAAAATGTGACTTACTGCATTGTTTTCAAACAACTCCAGGATAAAGGTGATGGCACTGCTGTTGACCCCAATGAAGAGGTTCATGCAGGACAGTGCAACATAGGCGGTGCTGGGGACACTGAAGAGGTAGGATGCTGGATACATCATGGGAATTACTGCCCATCTGTGTGAAAGACAGAAAGATTGTTCCAAACTCTGAAACACACTCCTGTTACCAACAAAATGGAGCCTAGGACTGGCCATTCAAGCCTTTCATTTGTGACTTGGCCCAGGCTACTGCACTCTCCTCCTCACTGCCATCACTTGCTCCTGCCTGCCATGATTTTCCTTTAACAGCAAATTGCCAGGTTGCTTACACTGCTTGTGCTTGCCATAGAATGGGGCAGTTTCTGGCAGAAAGTTTCTCCGTTTTCATAGAGCTTTTAAAAGAAAAGAGAGACTCTCCTTTTGACGCGGTGCTTTCTGATGCCTGCAATCTTTTGGACTAGTCAGGGTTTTCAGCTGAAATGCTTTCAGTTGCCATTTAGCAAACTAACACAGTTGCATGACTAACTTTAAAAATGCATGAGGTATGCAGGAATAAATAAAGCAGTCACTTATGTTGTGCTCTTTATCTGCAAAGTGCTTTCCAAACACTGATTTGCTAACACTCAACACTTCTCTTGTGCCTTCCATTCAACAAGAGCTTGACAAAAGTTAGAGAGTTAAAGGTGAAGTTAAAAACATGACAAAGTTGGACTTATGCCCCTTTCAGCTTCTCTTTGGTGGAGGAAAGGGTTTAACAGGCTCTCTCGCTTAAAGAAACATCTCCCTTTTTAAACATTTGAAACCCAGTTCTGTATCTTCCCCAAAGACAACATAGGCAACAGGAGATATTACAGATAAGGAGCAATGGAAACCTGATTGGGCTGAGAGGGGAAAATGAGATTTATTAAGTCTTTAAAAAACGTTTTAACTTCAAGCACCATGTAAACAGTTGGAAGAAAACACCTGTTTGTTAAAGATTCAGTACCTCACCTGTTCATCTAAAGGCGAAGAAAGCACATAATGCCCATCTAAGTGAGCCATCCAACTATAACTGGGAAAATAAAATTTGGCATTTGTACTACAGCTACACTAAAAAAGACATACAAAAGCAGGTATTTTTGATAAGCCAAGAGAACATTCCTGTTTTCTGTATCCAATAGAAAAAGACTAAGAGACACATTAAGTCCAATTCCTTTTCCTGAGTAAGTCCCCTTTAAAACTTACCACACTTTTGAAAGCTAGGCAGATTATTATGGGCCGTAACAGAGCTGGCAAATAGAATCCTGTAAACTTCCAGAGCAGGGATTGTCTCATGTTTGCTATTGTGCAATGACCAGCGCAACCGAGCATCAATCCAGACTGGGCTATATCTGCACTACCATAATATATTAGCAAATGCCCATTCCCATTCCTGGGCAATACTTCTTTCCTCCCTAATCCCTTCCTGCCAAAGTAGCAAATTAATTAATTCACAAACCCCTCTAAAAAGAGTAAAAATAGATCATCATCAGAGCTGGGATTGGAACAGGTGGTTTCCTATTTCCCAGTCCTCCTTGAATACATTTGTTCTGATTCCTCCCTCCCAGGACCTTAAGGAGGGCACCCCCAGCTGACCTCAGAGGCCGATTCAGAATTCAGAGGGTGAGGCGGTCCTGCAGGTAGGTAGGGCCCAGGCTGTTTAGGGCTTTAAAGGTCAAAACCAACACCTTGAACTGGGCCCAGAAGACTATTGGCAGCCAGTGCAGAGAGCGAAGCACTGGAGTAATGTGCTCGCAACGACTCATTCCATTAAGGAGACGAGCCACCGCATTCTGCTCCAGCTGCAGTCTTCAGACCATCACCAGGGGTATCCCCACATAGAGTGTGTTACAATAGTCTAATCTTGAGGTAATAAAAGCATGGATGATTGTGGGTAGGTCCAAATCCGAGACATATGGTCTAAGTTGATGTACCAGATGTAATTGGCAGAATGTGTCCTTTGCCACAGCCGCCACCTGGACATCCAGGCGGAGCTGTGGATCCAGGAGCATCCCCCAGACTACGGACCTGTTACACTAGGGGAGGACAGACCCCATCCCATAACCATCACCTCCGTCTTGTCAGGATTTAACTTCAAGCGACTCGCCCTCATCCAGTCCCCCACAGCTGACAAACACTGGGTAAGCACCGAGACTGCCGGACATCATATTCTTTCATAAAAATATAGATCACTGTCTCTTTATGAATTCCATGGAAGACTTACCCGTACAGGAGCAGCAAGGCAATCAGGGCGGGGAGATTGCTTGGCGAAGTGTATGCTTTCTTTTTGAATCCAATGAAGATACCCACAACCATACCCGCACTCACAGCGTAATTCACCTGGCATGAGGAGAGAGGAAATGTCCTGGGCTAGCACCTGAGAATCCCATTCCCAGACCAACATGACTGCTCTGATATTTTTGAGGGGCACTGTATGTGGCTAGACTGTGCTTTTAGCATGCGGCCTATAATGGAGGGATGGACATAGCTTTTCCACCCAGTCACAAGGAGGCACAAATCCCTTTCCTCCATTTTGCAGCATCTCTAAGAGAGGCTCTCTCTTGTGGAAAACGTTGCTTTCCACCAGTCAAGACAGAGGCTGTTCTCTCTCTCCAGAATTCTCCCAGTCCTGTTGGCCTTAGGTGTAAGAGACTGGGGCTGAAGGCAAGTTCCTCAGCATAGCTGTGGAGAGACCCATCCTTATGCCAGTCTAGCTTTCGGCTTTATTCTGGTTTACAGAAAAACAATTTTATTGTTTGTTTGATTGCAAGTGTAGCAAGAAACCATAAACAATGGTCTCTTGCTGCATTGATGGGACAGTGAATTTGGGCTTAAGTTTAAACATTGGAAATTATCTGGTTAGGTGGTTGGTACAAACTACTCTAGTAATGCTTTATGACAGAGGTGGACAAATGATGGCTCAGGGGCCACACGACATGTGGCTCTCAGGCAGGCACCTGTACTTTGGTTATTGCCAGAAGTGGCTACTTGGGGGCATGTCTGTGTGGTTTCCTGAGGATCAAGAGAAACCGAGTCGACACTTCCACCTCCATGACTGCCAGAATGTCCTGGGCTCCATGAGAGCAGGTGTGCCTGAGACACTATTGCTGCTGGTCAAACCTGCTGAATCACTTGGGAACTGGAACTTTGATGTGAAAAGGGAGTCAGGGGAAGCTAATGATTGTTGTAAAGTATCTTGTGGCTCTCAACTATATGAAAATGTTGGTATGCGGCTCTTGGACCAGGGAACTTTGCCCACCCCTGCTTTATGATATGTATTTCTACCTCCAAACCATGCCTGGATCCCGCTAGCCAAACCAAACCAATGAGCTGCTCTCAACAAAGAGATCCCCCAGCGGTTACTCACAATGTCCCAGAGGAAGTTGGTCAGCCAGTAAACAGCAGGGCTCACGCCACTGACAAACTGGAGGTGCTTGGCTTTGGTCACCCGCTCTTGGATCAAATATAAAACAAAACTGGCTGGGATGAAGGACATGGCAAAGATCACACAGATGTCGACCACAGCATCCACAGAGGTAGTCAGCCTGTAGTGGAGCAGAGTGGGAACAGAATGAGCAAGGGGGTGCAAGTAACATGGGAAAGCTATGCATTAGCACCACCAGCAGGAGCCATTCACTTTGAGAAACTAACAGGCAATTTGAAGTTCTGAGAGTGACAACGCTATTTGGTAGATCAATATTATTCAGAGCTTAGAGCTCACCAGGCTATTTCCGAGTGCAGCTGTCTAACTGGCTCCCAGTCCCTGCATTACACTGACTCTCCAAAGGGAAAACTGCCATTGTACACAGTACAGTTACTAACAGGGCAAATGCCTCTAGATGGATTCAGCAGTGGACATGCTTAATACAAATTCCAGGGATAAAATACAATTATAAAGATTCCAGAACAGCAAACTCCTTTGGAGAAGAGGGAGCCCTCTGTTTTGCACAGCACCAAGGACCTCTGAGCCCCCTCCAGATATGTCCACGTGTCAATACTCTGACTTACATTAAATAGCACCTTATTCTATGGATACCTACTCTGGAGCTGGTTGCTGCCAACACAGGGCTGAGGCTTTCCTGCTTCCACTGTTGCATTATCAATGGGGATGGTCTGTGGGTGGGAGTGGAGAGTATCTGTGCAAGGATCAGGAAGGACTAGTCCTCGCAGGCCAAGCAAAGGAAGCAGGAGATGGAACAGATCAAATTAAAGGAGTGGTCATGCTGCAACTGTTGCATAAGTGACACATGCCCTGAATTAAAGTAGATCCACTCAGCCTTGAACTTAGCATTGAGTTCCTTGGGGAGAAAGGCTGCCTGGACAAGACAACATATAAATGGGTAACACAGCCCAGTAAAATCACTGCTGCTTACACCGTGACTTCGGAGAGCTGCTCCTTGGTGAGGTTCAGAGGATGGTTTATAGCAGTGATCCCGTATTCCTCAGGGTCCAGGCCTCTCTTCAGATTGGCTCTCAAGACGGCATTGTTGGCAACATTGAGAAAGCTGACCATGGCATGCCAGCCTTTGTTATTAAACCACACCTAGAAGAGCCAGAAAACACAAGTGCATTAGCTGCTGCTGCTGCCTGCATGGTTAGCCCCCATGAGCCACCCTTTCTTAACTTCCTTGATAAGCAACATCAACAGGAACATGCCTGGCTCAGGGTGATTTTAGGTAAAGCTAAAATGAGTACCCTCAAAATCAAGCAAAACTGTATGAGCCAACCCAAAATGAACAAACCGAGTGACCAACGCTAATTGATCAACCACCCAGTTTCCCCCCATTTCAGGTATTTCATTTCTTTTCACCAGGAACCAACCCCATTTTTTTTCCTGGCAAGACCAAAACAAACAAAACCCCCAAATGAACAAAATAAACAAGAACAAAATACCCGAAATGCTGGAAATCGGGGGCTTAACTGTTGCTTGAGTGTCATTCAAGTCAAATACATACTGCTCAAAATGGGCGGGGAAGATGACAAGCATTTTTTCTCTCCCCCCCATTTCAGCTGTATTTTGATATAACTGAAGAAGTGCAGGAGCAGGAACCCACACGTTAGTGTGACTGTTCCAAAGACAACAGTGAGCATTTACAAAGCCAGGTGTGTAACATCTGGAGATGGTTGTTAGTGGATTACAACATTCAGAGGCCCCCCAATCAAACCTGAAATGTGAATCATATTGGGGCTGGATGCGATGTCAAGGTTCATCTGATCCAACCCCCTGCTTCATGGCAGGATGTCCCAGTGTCTACAGCATCATTGTAACTGTTTGCGACACAGCCAAAGATGCTCTAGGGCAGGAGTGGGCAAAGTTCCCAGCTTCAGGACGAGTTCGTACCAAGATCTTCACATGGCCAAGAGCCATAAGACATGTATGCCCCTCTGAAACCTCTCCCAGGCAAAGCCTCTCCTGCTTTGCTTTGTGATTGGCTGGTGGAGCCAGTGTTCTGTGCTCCTAACTGCTACAATTCAGAAGAGTAGTTGCAGTTCAGCTGCTGAGACTTGGAGCGCTTTCCCATGATACATTCAGTGCACTATTTGCTGCCAGCAAACATGCACCAGGGGGGGCGGAGATGACGCTCCCACATTACAAACCCTGCACATGCTTTGCCTTCTGGATTCTTTCCTGGAGGCAAATTACACGGAGTAAAGTATCGTGGGAAAGTGCCTTCAGATGCAGTGAAATAAGACACTTGATCAATGCAGCAATGTCGGGCCTGGAGGTGGCTCAGAGATGCAGATGGTCCTGTACCATAATTTGCCTACCCTTGCTCTAAGGTACTGCCACAACTGTGGAGAGCAGCTACAGGAGAACCAGATACATCACTGCCTTTCAAATCACTTTCGAGTTGTGAGCGTGTCCAGAAAGGACTTGCTCTGTGCAGAGGTGGCTGTATACCAACGAGCTCTGCTGGCTGGGTACAACCTACTGCTAGCACCAGCTGCAGAGGCCTGAGCAGTCCCCCTCCCACACTACTTGCATGCAGAGGGGCCGTGCCAGGGGCACTGTGAGGGTGCAGGCGGAGCAGAGGCATGGTGCCCACACTTCCTTTCCCTAAGCCCTGTGCGCACAGGCAGAACTCTTTCCCCCCGCTGTGCCCGCTTGAGAGACAGTGCGAGAGAGCAGGTGTCTGGCTCTGTGCTCAGGACTGGCTGGGGCACTGCCAGGAGTGCAGGTAACTGGGCTGTGCCCCACAAGAGGGATCAAGCCCTAATTGCCCATAAAAAGCTGATTAAAAAATGGAAACTTCCTTTGTATGCCCATGGGTTATCCGTAAGCCGCAACCTTAAGTACGAAAATACCTTAATATTGTCTTCAGTTTCCATGTATTTAAGGAAATGAGACATCTCTTTGGAGACAGCGGTAGAGGCTTCTCCCTAAAAAGGCAAAAGCCGAATTCAACCAGCAGAACAAAGTTGTAGGGCTACAGATCTGCAAGATTTGATTACAGATTCTTGAAATACAAAGATGGAGACAAAGTGACTTTGACACTCTCTTTTATTGGGCCAACTGCTGTTGTTGAGTGTGTGCAAGCTTTTGGGCCACAGACACAGGGCCCTTCCTCAGGCATGCAAATTCTGACATTTCACATGCCTGAGATAGAGCCCCACATAGCCCCAAAGTTTGGACACATTCACCAACAGATGTTGGCCCAATAAAAGTTCTTGCTTGAGCTTCTTTATCTCCATCTCTTCCATTTTGGGACCAACATGGCAACCACACTCTCTCTAGACTACAGTTGAAATCCAAAAGCATAAACGTCCTTCTTACCCCTGTCACATTCATCATTTGACCAAGATCTCTCAGAAAACCAACAATTTGCTCTCCAGTGACATGAAGGATGGGGAGCTTCCCCCCAATGGAAATTCCTCCGTACCTAGCGAAAGAACATGCTCCCATCAGTCACTTCTACCAACAGCCAAAAGGAGCTTTTAGTCCTTCCACAGAGAGTGGTATAAACATTTCACACTTGCTTCTAACAAGCCATGCCACCCTTCTTAAGCCTTAAAAATAATAAATCCATATTGATTTCAGTGACAACCACACGCTGATCCTGATGCAAAGGGATTATTGTGGCAAACACTTAGAAATAATGGTCATTTACACCAACCAAATTCTATAGATCAAAAACAATGTATACTCTGGGCAGCTGCAATTCTGGTTCCAGCTCTTTCCCTGCTCGGATCTGCCTCAACCCCCAAGGTAAAAAGAATCCCTATTGCATTCTTAACATCTGGGAACTTAACCAGAGGAAATGGAGTTCCCTTGCTTGGCTCCCACCATGGATGATGGTGCAGAACCCCCCTCCCCCACCACTTAGTGCGGATCCCCCCCACCGAATGCCATTAGTGACCACCCCCTGTATCTATCTCCCCCACCCCCAGCACACCAGTGTGTATAGCCTTACCCCATTAGTGGCCACCACCTGTATTTCCCCCAGCAGAAGTACCCTTACAATGGATAAATTCCATCATCTGGGGAAGGGAAACATCTTTAAGTGAATCACTGTTTATCAGACAAGTTTATTACACAGTTTCCTACCTTTGTTCATTGACCCAGTATTTGCTCTTCAAACTGCAACAGAAAACAACACGGTGAAAAAATAGCATTTTTTTTACATTGCTAATCATCCAAATTGATTGCTCTGGACAGGTGTATGGATACATTCCAAATTGTGCTCTGCAAACACACCGTGAGTGGGTGCCGGGGAAATACACACAGGAATCCTTGTACTAGGTAAGGTGGGGAGGTCTGAATTTTTTGTTGCTGTCAAGATTCATGTCTGCAAATGCAAGGAGGGGGTTGATCTCAACACTCTGCTAAGGAGAGGTGGAAGAAAGATTTGTAAGGTCACAAAGACACGTTGCTCTAGTTTTAGCTAGAAATCATTTCCAGTGGTAATTATCTTTATGGTAAAAGAGTTTATGGTGCCTCACACAAATGGGCAGGAAGGAAGTAGCAGCTTAGGGTTGCTGATACCACAGGCATTTCAATCAGTGTAGTAGTCAGGTGTGTGGCTGGATTGAAATGGACTGTGGGGCAGGAGCTGGAATGCCTACCTTGCTCTGCACCCAGGCCCACAGCTTAAGAACATAAGTAATGCCATACAAGATCAAACCAATGGTCCATCAAGTCCAGCATCCTGTCTCCGACAGCGGCCAATCTCGATCGCATGGGAGAAATACCCAACAGGTCACAATGGGGCGATCCAATCCCTGCTGTTCACTCCCAGCTCTTGGAGTCAGGAGGTTACGTCCTCCAACCTACTTGGCTAATAGCCATTAACGGACCTATCCTTCAAGAACTTATCCAATTCTTTTTAAAACCCAACTACACTACTGGCCTTGGCAACAAATTCCATAAGCGAATTGAGCACCGAGTGAAAAAAATATATTTTTTAAATTTGCTTTAAATCTCCTGCCAGTTAGTTTCATGGAGTGTCCCCTAATCCTTGTATTATTTGAGAGATTATTAAATAACTCCTTATTTACTCGTTCCACACCATTCATGATTTTATAAATTTCTATAATATCCCTTCTCAGTCATCCTTCTCCAAGCTAAAAAGCCCCCAACTTCTCCAGCCTCTCTTCATATGGAAGCCGTTCCATACCCTTGATCATCTTTTAAACGTAACATTGATTGGGTGGCAAAGAGTTTTCATTTTCCCGGGGGAGGGGGGGCACAAACAAAGAGCAACCAAGAGAAACCCTAGAGAACAGTGAATTACTATATTCTTATTGTGGCAGGGTCAGGCCAGCTGGGGTGCCAGGAGAACTTTTAAGGTCTGACCTCCTCCTTATCCCCTCAGTCAGTCCTCCTTACTGAGGGCTTCTCCCACAGAACTGGTGGGTCCCTCGGGGTTGCCTCCCCGTGGGACTAACACAACAACCACACAATCTCTCTGGATTATATAGCCAGGGAGGTTGTTTACACGATGGCCAGATATGCAATTTTTATTGCACTGTTGCAGAAATCCATTGTTGCAGCCCTGCAACCTGGATTTCTCATAAGTGTCCTCTAAAAATTGCATATCTGGCCACTTTAAACACAACCTCCCTGGATATATAATCCAGAAAGATTGTGTGGTTGCTGTGTTGGTCCCAAGTGACAGAGAGGGAAGCAACTGATAAAAGATGATAAAGGAGGGGGGAGCTTGAACAACAAGCAGTCAGAGATGCAGAGAAACGTTCCCTCACATAAACAGTAGAGAAATGGAGCAGGGATTTAGAAATGCCAAGGCTTGATGGGTGTAGTGAGAAACTCCCATCAAACCAGCATTCTTTGTGTTGTCTCCTTAAATACTTGTTGATGATCCTTTGTTTCTTTTGGATGTTCTCCATTAGCAGGTCAGTACACATGCATATAATCTTTTCAAAAACCATCTATATTTGACATCAGAATTCAATACAGCTGTATGTTAAGATTTTATTCAAAAATTGAAAGACAAAAAACCAAAAAACCACAACCACCTACTATTGCAAAAGTTATCGAATCATCTTTTTCCTAGCTTTCTTGGCAACAAATTTGCTGCCAAATTTTTCTTGACAGCAAAATTACTCAAAATCCAGATCTGCCTTATATTAAACACAACACACAAGGCAAGCCATTTAACTTTTCTGCCTTGGTTTCCCCTTCACGTGAGACACCTCTTCAGGGTTAATGTGCAGCTTAATTCATGGTTTTAAAGTGCTTTAGCACAACAGAACCCAAAATTAGCCATTATTGCAGTACTTAAAATCCCTTTCCCATTTTTATTGTTTATTAGTTTAACCAAGAAAATTACTTATGTAAAAGAAAACACATATTCCACAATTATGTGTTGACTTTATCCTGACAATGTCTTAGAATCTCCTGCTTGGCAGATTACAGAACATTGCAAAAGTCCATATAGTCCAATCATCAATGCTTTCTTACAGTACAAATCAGGCACTCTTAGAGAATCCATGTCACATTGACAATGTAATGGCACTCCCAGAAACCCAGGATCAGGAATGACCCCAATAATCAGCAAACAACATTATGATCCAATGCAAGATGCCCCCCACCCATGGGAAACAGCTAAAATTTAGGACAGGCTGAGGCAGACAAGCACACCCCCAACTTCCCCCAAATGGTGGTTGCGGAGGGAGGGGAAGAGGTGACACTCTCTATGTCTTGGAGTCAACAACTAGCAACAGTATAGCAATCATAATGGTTACTCTGGTACTAGTACCTCAGAAATTACTACAATGTGCACAGAGCCCTTCTCACTGCCCCCTATCTTAGCCCTTTTCCACATACCCAGACCCAAAGCATATTAGCTGTAAGCAATTGCACCCTAAGAATTAGCAAAAACAAAGAAACCCCCAAAATCACAAGATCTTCATCCATTCATAAGATCTGCAATACTGCACTCAAGGAGCAAACACATTTTGCACCCCACTCCACCCCCCACTCTGCTCCCCCTTGTAGGAGAAAGCAGCTAAGTTGCATACAGGGAGGGTTCTGGGCACAAGAACTGCCTCTTCACCAACCCCAGCACCAGGCAAGGTGCCCATTGGGAAAGGCTTGGAGCTAAGGAGATGGAGCAGGACGTGGCTGGCTCCATGGGGAACAAGGGGGTCAGGGAGGGCAGGTGTTTAGTGACCAAGAAGCTAGAAAACACGATGCCCTCCATAGTCCCCACCGCTGGACTCAACAGAAAGCTGGCCACTTTGAGGGAGGGTTAGACCTGTGGCCTGGGGGACCTTGCCCAACAAGGCATCAGAACCATGATGGGCTCAGGGAAGCTCCTTCTAGCAACTCCAGCCTGGCTGTGCTTGGAAATATCCTGGGGGGGGGGGGGGGGGGGCAGGGGAGAGAGCTCTTCAACCCCCACGTAGCAATGTATCAACAAGGCAACATCAAAAATTGAGTAAAGCCACACATCCAATATTATAACAATTGAATTATCCTCAAATCCAAGTATCAAATTTGGATTTGATATTTGGAAATATTCCGTAGGGGCAAGTTCTTCAGCCCCCAAGTAGATGGCACCTGTTGCGTGTAATCAGCATAAAGTGCATCACTTTGCACTTGTCCACATTAAATTTCATCTGCCATTTAGATGCCCAGTCACCCAGTCTCACAAGATCCTCCTGCAATTCTTCACATCCACTCGGGTTTTAACTAGCTGGAATAAAATCACTTGGATTCACCACAACTTTGATGCCGCATTTCTTACAGTGGGTGAACCAGAGGTTGTGGAAGCCCTGCCTTGTCCAGTTTTGTGGGACCAGTTTCAGTGGGTATCGTCTGCCAAGGTGGGGGATGTGCTTGAGGTAGCTAGGGTCACTTTTTGTGAACTTGACCCATGTCCATCCTGGCTGGTTAAGGCCAGCCGGGAGATGTTGGGGCCGCTGCTGGCAGGGGTGGTCAATGCCTCCCTTCGGGAGGGCAGAGTGCCGGACTGCCTCAAAGAGGTGGTGGTGTGGCCTCTCCTAAAAAAACCATCACTTGACATTGACTCCCATGCCAGTTATCGACCGGTCTCTAACCTTCCCTAAACGGGAAGGTTATTGAGAGGGTAGTGGCTCAGCAGCTGCAGGGGCATCTAGACCGCACCAGTTATATGGATCCCTCGCAGTCTGGCTTTTGTCTGGGTTATGGCACTGAGACTGCACTTGTGGTTTTGGTTGACGACCTTCACCGTGAATTAGATTGGGGTTGTTCGACCCTGCTAATTCTGTTAGATCTATCGGCTGCTTTTGATACCGTTGACCATGAGATATTGGTGACTTGCTTGTGGGACCATGCCAGGATGGGCAGGATCGTTCTTGAATGGTTATGCTCTTTCCTGGCCGGAAGAACGCAACGTGTAGTGCTTGGACATTTTTCTTCATCCCCTGGAGACCTCTCATGTGGTGTCCTGCAAGGTTCCATTCTGTCCCCTCTCCTGTTCAACGTGTATATGCAGCTGCTCGGTGAGTCTGTGAGATAGTATGGGGTGCGGTGTCATCAATATGCTGATGATACCCAACTTTACCCCTCTTTTCCCTCTGACCCAGACCCGGCAGTCTCGGTGCTTACCTGGTGTTTGGCAGCTGTGGGGGACTGGATGAGGACGAGCTGACTGAAACTGAATCCCGATAAGATGGAGATGATGTTGGTGGGTAGGGCAGTGGATGTGGTGGTGCCCATCATTGACGGGATTTGCCTTCCACTAGTTCGCAGTCTGGGTGTGCTCCTTGACCTGCAGCTCTGCATGGCTTTCTAGGTGGGGGCAGTGGTGAGGAGTGCATTTCGCCAATTACATCTGATACGTTGGCTTCAGCCGTATGTTTCAGACAACAACTTGGCCACGATCATCCATGCTTTCATTATCTTGAGCTAGGACTATTGTAATGCACTCTACGTGGGGCTACCCATGGTGATGGTTTGGAGACTGCAGCTAGTGCAGAACGTGGCTGCCTGCCTCCTTATGGGATCGCGCTGCCATGAGCACATTATACCGGTGCTCCGGGCTCTGCACTGGCTGTCTATAGTCTTCCGGGCCCAATTCATGGTGTTTACCGATAAAGCCCTACATGGTCTCGGCCCAACTTACCTGCGGGATTGCCTCACTCCCTGTGCCTTGAAGCAACACCTGTGGTCTACCGGGAGCGCCGTTCTCGAGGTCCCGTGTGGCCCAGGGGGCCACTAAGGAGAGGGCATTCTCGGTGGCCGCACCGAGACTGTGGAACTCCCTCCCAGCAGAGGCCTGGATGACCCTGGACCTCCCTTCCTTCCGGCGTATGAGTAAGACCTGGCTGTGGGGTGTAGGGTGGGGGACGTGGGTTAGGGAGGGGTTATTTGTTCAGTGCCTTCCTTTTAATGTGTTTTAATTGTGTTTTATGGTTTTTTATTGTTTTGTAAGCCACCCTGAGCTGCCTGGAGCAAGAGGGGTGGGGTAGAAATGTTGTAATAAATTAAAATAAATAAAAAATAAAATAAATTTGTGTCATCTGCAGATTTGATCTCCTCACTCTTTAGTTCCTTTTCCAGCAGCTGGGGATGTAGCTGCACTAGAAAATGTGCCCCCTCCACCCCCCAGACTCGTGGGCCCCAATGTAGCTGCACCACCTACAACTATTATGCTGTTTGTAGAGGCAGCATAGACTGAGGCCTGGATGTGGCACCAGGAATTCATGAGGTCTAAACACAGATCTATGGCTTGGACCACCCACTTTGGCACCTTGCCCGTCTGTAAAACAGGGACCTCACTGGAGCGTGGTGTATGCGCCAGGGTTAATGTCATCCCAACACCGAGCAAACAAAGTTCTGTAAAAGTGCCAATAGCATGAGGGCCTCATACGCCCAAACACCACATTGTATGCGACAAGCAAAACACAGACAATCCCAGTAACAGAAGGCTCCCCACCTGCTTCTTATAAGTGTAGGATAGGTTTTCACCAGGAAATCCGAAATGTTTCTGCGGGTGAGATCTTGAAGAGTTTCTGTGCTCTGCTGCATTCTCTGGGAGGCAAAGAAAATCCAATCAGTTGCAGAAAAGAATAGAGTCCCTAAGCCCATCAAGACCAGTGTTTGCCAGGAAAACAAACTAAACTGGAAAGGATTAGGTTGGTTTCAGCTCAGAGGGGCTAATGAGGAAACTAGCTTTTTCCCAGCCTTAGTTTGCATGAGTTCACAAGCTCACTGAAACCTGTTGTCAGCCTAAATCTCTGGGCTTCACTGTGGTCTGAAGCCACAGAGATTTAAAAAGTTCCCACCTGAAATCACAGGTAGCCCAGTTTCACTGAAACTTGGCGCAGGGTTGCCAAAAGGTTTCTAAGCCCAAATACTGGGTTCCAGTGAAACTCAAAACCAGGCTGAGGACTGGAGATACAATTATGAAAGTCTTGTGCAATTAAGAGGATACATTTTGCAGCCCACTGACTAGAAGACAAAATGTCCACAAAACAATTTCCAGAAATACATAAACTTGGTCAGTGGGTGGCAGTGTTGTCTGTCACGCAGGAGAAAAACAGAAGCACAGACCAGTCCTATTAGCATTCTGACAGGACCTACCTCAAATGGGTTGCTAAAACCTATTATACTCTGACCTGACATTCGGCCCGTTTGTTTCCAGGAGATCAGAATATTGGATGTGCCCCGGACCAGTTATCCTGCGTGATACCAATCTGTAGCAAGTACACTTCTCTTAAGAACATCAAAGTTCCAGAAGAGCGGATCATTTTGTAAAAGGCTTATTTTGTGAACAAGGACTGGAGATTTAAGACCCAATTCTCCCCTCAGGCCAGTGCAGACACAGTCACCTCACTCCCTTAGAGTCCAGGCTAATTTTGGGTTGGGATGACTTGGAAGCCTGGATTTCTCTTAGGGTGACTAAGTTGCTGAGCTGAGTAGCTGGCCTTGCATGCAATAATACAAGTTTAATACTGTGTGGGGTTGGGGACTAGGCCAGTGAGCTGTTCCCCCCCGCCCCCAAAAAGAAGCAGCTGGAGGGCTCCTGCTGTCTTTGCTAAGAAAAGCATTCAGGAATGCCCCCACCCCCCAATTTCTACTTTTCAGACTGGACGAAAGGTACTTTGGAGTATCAGAGCTCTGTCCAGCCCCAGGCTTGTGCTGGTTGGGCTGGTGAGCCCATCATAAATTATTCACCCCCTCCTGCTCACACTTTGCTTGCTAAGCACTTTCTCCCCCACAACTACAGGAAGGGTGGTTTATTTATTTAGTTATCAGCTTTTCAATTGTACCTCTGGTGTGGGAAGTCCTCCAGCTCCTGCAGGGCATTCGGGCAGCATGATGAGTTTCCTCCGAGTGCTGCACTTGCAGGAAGGGGACGGGTTCTCTGGGCTCCATTTGTAGGTCAGAAACAGGTTAGTCACGTTAAGAGGAACCGGCGGTGTCTTCCAGGCAGTTGAAGCATTGCTGCATGGGTAGTTCCTAGACAAGGGGACATGGTGCATAGGGGGCCATTCAGATATCTGGACTACCCCCTGGGCCTCACCCATTTCCAGCCTGCCCACTTGCCTTCCAGTCCCACCCGTTTCTAGCCAAGCACCCCTGCCTGTGCCCAACCTGCTCTCCTGCCTCTTCTGCGTCCAGCCAACCTGTCTGCTAACCCTTGTCCTTGGCCCCTCCCTGGTCCTTTCCCTTATGGACCGACTTCCCGGCTTTGACTTCCTGGCCTGAATTTGTGCTTTGGTTCCCTACCATGACGACACCATCCCTACCCTACCAAGCCCTGATCCTGCAAGCGCTTGGGTCCCAATCCTGAAAACATGATACCGACCTTTTCCAATGTGGCTATGCAGCTTGTTTGGTGAAAGTTCACAGGCACGTGAATAGGCAATGCTGTTATTTCCCAATTTGCTATCTTTGCTGTCTTCTTATTATAAATTTATAACTAACTGTGCAACTTGTTCTTCATCTGACTGTGCTATTTCCTCATTATTTGTTATCTTCAGAACGGGCAGTGCCAGATCCAGGGAAGCTGGGGCCCCCCATGCAACATGGTGGTGTGGACCCTCTCCTGGTATAGCAGCATTTGAGGGACACCCCCTGACTCACCCATTGGAAAAAAGGAAAATGTTACCAACATTTATTGTTCGTTGGAACATAATATCCCCTTCAGAAGTCAGGGCTCTGTGGACCTGTATAATACGTGTATGGCCCCGGATTGTGAACCTCCATTCCCCCCAGAGGCAATGGAAGACACTTCTTTTTGACCAAGCATCTGGCATGAGGGGACAGGAGTTGGGGTTTATAGAAGATTTGTTTTTGGTTTTGTTATATTTTATTTTATTATATGTTTTTACTATGTTGTTGTTACTTGTCCTGAGCCTTAGGGGAAGGGCAGGATATAAATCTGAATAGAATACACATTTCTAGTTTACTCACAGCTCTCCTGAATGACCATGGGCTCTCTACAGGCTAGGGTTTCCTGTGTTTGAGGCTCCATGGGTCTTTCGTTTACACCAGCGCTTCTCACGCTCATGTTGTCATTTCAGGTTTGTTCCTGCACCCCATGTATGGGGGGAAGGGGGTGGCTCCTCAACACCTGGTGCCTTGTGTGGTTACATAGTCTGCTCTTGGTGATACCAGGAACACTGTGGCTGCTGCTAAAAACCTAGGCTGTGGGTAGCAGCATAATGCAGATCAAATCTCTTCTTTCAATATCCAAGATCCACTGGCATCGCTCGTACACAAACATCCCACCCTGAGAACAGCCAGCAACTTACTGTAGAGGCTCATCCTTCAGACAGCGATTTCCAAATCCCGGTTTACTTAAGAAGGCATCGGTAAGGGAAACCATCTGCTCACTGCCAGGCCGCTCATTGCTAACAAGATTGGACAAGATTTAGTCTATAAAAAGATGCCAAACTCAGAAACAGCATACACAAAAACAGTGGCCCATGGACTATGACACAGGCAAGCACATTATTATTATTATTATGTACTATTTATATAACACCAACAATGTACCAGGCACTTTACACACAACAATTATAGACAGGTCCTTGTTCCAGAGAGCTTACAATCTAAGAGACACAAGGAGGGGAAGATGGGAAGAGAGGGAATACATCTAAAAAGTTGCAGGTGCATGCACACTTTGTATGTCTCCAGCTGGGAAGAAGCTTTAGTAGGTGTGCATAATCAAGTCCCTTTAAATAGGATAAGACATACAAAGCTTAAACGGATTAGGAGAGAGTTTAAAAGGACAAAGCAAGTTTATCCTATGACCGGGGCAGTGCTTTCAACACACACCCATATGCAAACACATCTCTCCCCCTTCCATGTAATGGTTAGGAACCTTCTCATTCATTAATGGACAATGATCTTCATCTCAGACCTGCCCACCACATAACTATGATTTCATGCTGGAATTAAGCAGTAAATATACCACGTCTCCTACTTTCATTATGCTGAAATTGAGGAATCTGAAACTTTTAGCACCTAAGTAGCAATCTCTACCACATGGAAAAAAGGAGTAACTCAATTAACTAGCATCCATGTCTCCGTCATCTATTTGGAACTCTAACTGTACTACACAAGCTTTACAGCAGAGGGAAGGATGGCATGAAATCAAAGTCAGGAGAAGAGGTAACCCACAACACACAATAGTCTGAGAACTACTGCTAAGACAATGAACACTGGCGTAATTCTATCAGCTTCAGGGGAGTTACTCCTTATCTAGACTGGGATAAGAGAGAAGGAAATCAGGCCTATTAAGCAACAGAGGGTGACAAACGCTAAGTGAGAAAAGGGGCTGGAAAAACAAGACCTCTAACCTGAAGAAAGTAAACTGGTGTCCATAGATCCAAGGGTGTAGCGTTAAGCTTGGGTATTCGCCAAATGAAGGGATAATGACTGTAAGCACCAGAGCCAGCAACACAAAACTAGCAGGGAGAATGATCTGCAGGGAACAAGGCAAAACTTCATACAGCATGTTACACACACACACACACACACACACACACACACACACACACACACACACACACACACACACACACACACACACACACANACACACACACACACACACACCCGAGCACACACACACACACACACACACACACACACACACACAATGGGGATGTCTGTGTACAGCATTACACACACACACACAGAAGAAGGGCAGCAATAGCACGGAGGCCAGGCCTACTCCTGTGTTTTGGGACATCATAGTTAAATTGTCAACTTTCCCTTGCAAAGGCTAGTTATCATGGTTCTGTTGTGTGACAATGCTGTGCTCAACAAAGCACAAATCTAAAGGAAGGCAACCCATGCATAGATATGTGTCTGTAGCATATGAGAGAGAGAGAGATTGCTGTGTTGGTCTAAAATGAAAGAGATAGAGACAAAGTAGTTCAGATGGCGGCACTTCAACTAGGTGAGGTATGCAAGCTTTTGGGCCACCCAGAGCCCTTCCTCAGGCCCCTCTGCTCTGACGTTTTACATGTGTCCCAAAAGTTTTCTCTATACTTTCTCCAAAAGAAGTTGGTCCAATAAAAGGTACCATCTGAACTACTTTGTCCCCACCCCTGTAGCGTATCCCACAGCTTCCATGGGATATAGTTGCTCTTTGTCATTACCAGCATCTCCCCTGTTGGTATTACTGTGGACCCTAACATGGGACCTCTCTGGAGAATTGTCAGTAACAAAAGAATGTGTTCGTACCTGAGCCAGGAAGTCCTTAGAGCTACGAGCTGCATGGTGGAATCGTTTGATGAGCAGTGCTTGGATATGCTGACAGATCAGCTGGAAGCCTTTATTCTGGTGGGACCCTTGGCCTTCGCTCCCATCTCCTGCTGGTCCTGTGGGTGTTCGAGAGGTGCCACCGACTGCCACAGGATCAGCCTTCTCCTCCTGCTCTGCGGGACCATTCTCCTGTGCACCTTCTAGAATTGAAGTAACTGTGTCAAGCACTCCAGGGGATGAGGGGCTGGGAGAATATTCCATATTGTTTCTCATGTCAAGGTGTGCTTCCTTTGGATTTTGTTACATCCCCATGCTCTGACACCTACAGGGATCCTGCAGCCTACCGCTGCTTTATTCCCCTTTAACTCCATTCCCTTTAATTCCACACTATGGGTAAACAGCTCTAATTTGTAGCACCAACACTAGAGCACAGCTAAGTGCTGAATGGCTAAGGCACTAATACTAGAATTTAGTTTTCCTGAGCAAGGGCTTGACGTAGAACCTCTAAGGGCACTGAAAAGGCTCTCGCTGAGTTTGCAGGGCTTAGAATGAAGTTCCAGATCAGCATCTTCTGCCGACTAGATACAAAATGGATAGAAACATGCACAGCAGCAGTTGGAAGCTCTCGAGCTCATACAGCTACTAAACAGCCCTGTCCAAAGAAAGAGCAACAGCCACTGATTCACCAGTATCTACCTGCATTTTGTGCTCCAGGATCAGCCTCTGCTGTGACCTTCAAAAACACCTGCCAAGACACACACATCTCCAGGTTAGGAATATCTATGGAGTCAAACTACACAGGATTCTTCTTCTTGCCGCTAAACACAGAGGCCATGATCCAACCACCACTTACTCTGGAGTAGACCCACGGTTTACTCTTACTCTGGAGGAAGTGGTTGGTGGATCATGGCCAGACATATTTTCATAGGCGGCAGAAGAAATGGTGAGAAGAGAGGGGGGGAAAAAAGATAAAATAAAAATGATGCTAAGAAGTCATGCCTCATCTATAACTGACATGATGTGCATCCAGGGCTTGGTTCTTTCCAAATAATTTTCTATGGCGTCTGCCTCACATGAGGTATTATTATTATTATTATTATTAAACATTTATAAAGCACCAGTAACAACCTGGCGCTGTACAGAACATATAATCAGCTGCGGTCCCTACCTGTGGCTTACAATCTAAAAGACAAGGAGGGGGAGACAAGGAGAGGGGACAGCGGGAGAGACATGGGAGAAGACAAACAAACATTCAGGCGGATGCGAAGTCTCAGGTGCGTGTACTTGGCTTGGTTACAAGGTGGTCGGTAGCAGCAGTCAGCAGAGGAGGGCTGACAGTAAGAGCAAGGGGAAAGACTAGAGGGCATTGGGAAAGGCAGCATGGAAAAGGTGGGTCTTGAGGAGGGATTTGAAGGAGCGGAGGGAGGAGGCGAGGCGGACGTCGGCAGGGAGGGAGTTCCAGGCATGCGGGGCAGCGAGGGAGAAGGGACGAAGGCGGTTGGGCGAGCAGGAGAAGCGAGGGAGAGCGAGGGAGGGGACAGCGGAAGAGCGGAGAGCGCGCGCAGGAGCGCGTAGGGCGATTAGGTCCGAGAGGTAAGGGGGAGCTTGGTCATGGAGCGATTTGAACGTGAAAACCAGGAGTTTGAACAGGATACGTTCAGGAAGGGGGAGCCAGTGAAGGGAGAGGAGGAGAGGCGTCACATGGTCGAAGCGACGGGCAGAGTGAATGACCTTGGCGGCAGAGTTTTGGATCGCCACAAGGGGGGACAGGTGGGAGCGAGGGAGGCCAGCAAGGAGGAGGTTGCAGTAGTCGAGGCGAGAGATAACCATGGCATGAACAAGGATTTTGGCCGAGGAGACAGATAGAAAGGGGCGAATGCGGGCAATGTTGAGGAGAGCGAATCGGCAGGATTTGGCCACAGAGTCAATGTAAGGTTTAAAGGAGAGGTGCGTGTCAAAAATGAAGCCCAAGCTGCGGGCACGGAGAACAGGACGGATGGTGACCCCATCAATGCAGACGGTCAGGTCAGAGGGAGAGGAGGGGGAGGGAGGAAAAATGAGGAGTTCAGTCTTGGCCATGTTCAGTTTGAGTTGGCGTCGGGACATCCAGGCGGAGATATCAGAGAGGCAGTCGACGAGGCGTGAGCGGACAGAGGAGGAGAGAGAGGGGGTAGAGAGATAGAGTTGGGTGTCATCAGCATAGAGATGGTATTGGAACCCGTGGGAGGCAATAATTTCACCAAGGGACCGGGTGTAGATAGAGAAGAGGAGAGGGCCAAGGACAGAACCTTGGGGAACCCCAACCGAGAGGGGAAGGGAGGGGGAGGTCGACTCGGGGAGGGAGACATTAAAGGAGCGGTCAGAGAGGTAGGAGGAGAACCAGTCAAAGACAGAGCCACGGAAGCCCAAAGAGTAAAGGGAGTCCAAGAGGAGCGAGTGGTCGACAGTGTCAAAGGCGGCAGAGAGGTCAAGGAGGACAAGAACGGAGTAGTGGCGCTTCGATTTAGCGACAAGTAGATCATTGGTGATCTTGGCCAGGGCAGTTTCAGTAGAGTGGAGGGGGCGGAAGCCGGACTGGAGAGGGTCGAGGGAGGAGTTGGCAGAGAGGAGGTTCAGGCAGCGGGAGTAGACGACACGTTCCAGGAGCTTCGAAGCAAAGGGAAGGAGGGAGACCGGCCGGTAACTAGAGGGATCGAAAGGGTCCAGGGTAGGCTTTTTGAGGATGGGGGAGACAGTGGCATGTTTGAAGGCAGAGGGGAAGGAGCCTGTGGAAAGGGAGAGATTGACAACATGCAGAAGGGGGGGAGCGACAGTGGGAGCAATAGAGGTCAGGAGGCGGGAGGGGATCGGGTCAAGGGGGCAGGTGGAGGGGTTGGATGAAGAGAGAAGAGCAGAGATTTCCTGGAGAGAGGCAGGAGGGAAGGATGCGAGGAGGGAGGGGGGCGGGGGAGGGGGCGGGAGGGGAGCGGGGGGCGGAGGGGGGCGGGAGGCAATATCCCGACGGATCTTGTCAATCTTGGAGGTGAAGAACGACGCAAGATCCCGAGCAGCAAGGGAAGAGGGCGGGGGAGGGCAGGGGGGTTTGAGAAGGGAGTCGAAAGTAGAGAAAAGGCGGCGAGGGTCGCGGGAGAAAGATTCGATCCTAGAGGCATAATAGCGCTGCCTAGCTAGGGAGATAGCCGAGGAGAGGGAGGAGGTACTGCTGTTCTGTGCTAGATTTTTGAGGGGATCGTAATGACTCCATATTTGGGAATGGAAATTCTCCTGAAATGAGAGAAGAAATATCTGAGAACATCTGTTACCTCTTCAAGTGGGGTGTCTGAAACCCCAAAACTTCTGAGTCCCATATCAACCAGGGTTTCCTCCAATTCTCTGAACAGGCTGGCATAAGATCGCTGATTGAAGTTCTTATTGGGAAGAAGGTAGATGAGTTCCTGACCAATATTCTCAATTAGCTTTGCTTCTGGGACATGATGGTGAATTAGTTCTGTTAGTTCACGTATATCACCTGTGAAGAGACAAACAAGTGTTCAGGAAATGAGTAACTATCCTGTGAATTTGTCCAAAGGTTATTGGTCATGCTGGCCTGGCACAGGAGATAGAGGTGGCTACATCTATTACTGAGGATCTCGCTCTCTCTATTAACATTGCGCCAGACTGGCCGATATCCTAGTTAGTAATCACTTCTGCACTAAATATGGCAGGAAAAAAATCAGGCTTACGTTATGATGCGATTGAACAGGGGAGAGAGAAAGAGTGACTCTCACAGAAAGGCTATGTTCACTGCATGTTACAACTGCTTCTCTTTTTACTGTGTCTTGTGTTGTTGATACAGGGTTTCAAAGACATTAAAAATACAACTGGGGAATATCCAAAATTCCAGCCCAGGATTTAAGCCTGAGATTCTGTCAAATGTGTGTTGAGGCCCGTAGCTGCACTCTGACAGAGTGGGGTTGAAATATCCTGGGGGGAGCAAGTGTTCTAGGTGTAGGACATTCCAGAAATGCAACCAGTACTTTGCTGTATCAATGGAAATATTGATGCGTTTAATGAATTTGAAGATGGATGAAATGCGACGTGATGGTGCCTTAGTGCATGCTGCCTGCACATCCTGCTTTAGCAGCAGCATATGTATCAAATTGGGAGGTTAATGTGTATTGGGCTCAGACACAGGCACCAATAAAGCCACAGTCAGTTGGCGATGCACTAAAGCACACCCTGTGCAATTTAGGGGCAACCTTCTTCACAGCTCTGTAGACTCCTCATGTCAAACCGTGTCTAATTCTTTTCAGTGCTATGATGATGATGATGATGATGATGATGATGAACAAACATTTATATAGCGCCAGCAGTGTACCTGGCACTTTACAAAGTAATTAGTGCCATGGTGGAGAGGCTTTTCCATCCCAGGGGCCACTTTGAAAATCAGTACAAGCTCCAAGGGCTGCATAGAAGTTGGAGACAGGGATGTTTAAGGAATCAGTATGCTGATGACACTCAGCTCGACCTCTCTTTTTCCATTGATCCAGGCCATGCAGTCTCCTTATATTTCCAGTGCCTGTCAGCTGTGGGGACTTGGATGTGGTTGAGCCATCTGCAGCTGAATCCTGACAAGACAGAGGTGATGTTGGTGGGTGAGGGCTTGGGGGACCTGGGGGTGGTTGAATCTCCTCTTGTTGGGGAGGTTCACCCCCCCATGATCTCTCAAGTGCAGAGTCTGGGTGTGCTCCTTGATTCACGGCTCAGCCTAGAATCTCAGGTTGTAGTTGTGGCGGGGAGTGCATTTTGGCAGTTACATCTTGTCCGGCGACTTCGGCCGTATCGCTAAGACTCTGACCTCACCACTGTCATTCATGCCTTCATCACCTCGAGGCTGGATTACTGCAACGCGCTCTACGTGGGGCTGCCCGAGAAGCTGGTCTGGACGCTGCAGCTGGTGCAGAATGCCGCGGTCCGTCTCCTTAAGGGGGCGGGCCGCAGGGAGCACATGACACCTGTGCTCCGGGCTCTGCACTGGCTGCCTATAAAGCACCGGGCTAGGTTCAAGGTGCTGGTTTTGACCTTTAAAGCCCTTCACAGCCTGGGCCCTGCTTATCTGCAGGATCGCTCACTCCCCATGTGCCTGTGCAATCTTTGAGATCGTCCGTGGGAGCCTTTTTGGAGGTTCCCCGGGCGAGATGAGTGGGCACTGATGTTAGATCTTTTTCGGTGGTTGCCCCTGTGCTGTGGAACTCGCTCCCAGAGGAGGCTTGGTTGGCCCCCACTCTCCTGTCATTTCAACGTTTGTGTAAGACCTGGCTGTTCCGCCAGGCTTTTGGCG
>QEPC01003743.1:736880-773909 GCA_003113815.1 Sphenodon punctatus | reverse complement strand
GGGGGTTTGAGAAGGGAGTCGAAAGTAGAGAAAAGGCGGCGAGGGTCGCGGGAGAAAGATTCGATCCTAGAGGCATAATAGCGCTGCCTAGCTAGGGAGATAGCCGAGGAGAGGGAGGAGGTACTGCTGTTCTGTGCTAGATTTTTGAGGGGATCGTAATGACTCCATATTTGGGAATGGAAATTCTCCTGAAATGAGAGAAGAAATATCTGAGAACATCTGTTACCTCTTCAAGTGGGGTGTCTGAAACCCCAAAACTGCTGAGTCCCATATCAACCAGGGTTTCCTCCAATTCTCTGAACAGGCTGGCATAAGATCGCTGATTGAAGTTCTTATTGGGAAGAAGGTAGATGAGTTCCTGACCAATATTCTCAATTAGCTTTGCTTCTGGGACATGATGGTGAATTAGTTCTGTTAGTTCACGTATATCACCTGTGAAGAGACAAACAAGTGTTCAGGAAATGAGTAACTATCCTGTGAATTTGTCCAAAGGTTATTGGTCATGCTGGCCTGGCACAGGAGATAGAGGTGGCTACATCTATTACTGAGGATCTCGCTCTCTCTATTAACATTGCGCCAGACTGGCCGATATCCTAGTTAGTAATCACTTCTGCACTAAATATGGCAGGAAAAAAATCAGGCTTACGTTATGATGCGATTGAACAGGGGAGAGAGAAAGAGTGACTCTCACAGAAAGGCTATGTTCACTGCATGTTACAACTGCTTCTCTTTTTACTGTGTCTTGTGTTGTTGATACAGGGTTTCAAAGACATTAAAAATACAACTGGGGAATATCCAAAATTCCAGCCCAGGATTTAAGCCTGAGATTCTGTCAAATGTGTGTTGAGGCCCGTAGCTGCACTCTGACAGAGTGGGGTTGAAATATCCTGGGGGGAGCAAGTGTTCTAGGTGTAGGACATTCCAGAAATGCAACCAGTACTTTGCTGTATCAATGGAAATATTGATGCGTTTAATGAATTTGAAGATGGATGAAATGCGACGTGATGGTGCCTTAGTGCATGCTGCCTGCACATCCTGCTTTAGCAGCAGCATATGTATCAAATTGGGAGGTTAATGTGTATTGGGCTCAGACACAGGCACCAATAAAGCCACAGTCAGTTGGCGATGCACTAAAGCACACCCTGTGCAATTTAGGGGCAACCTTCTTCACAGCTCTGTAGACTCCTCATGTCAAACCGTGTCTAATTCTTTTCAGTGCTATGATGATGATGATGATGATGATGATGATGAACAAACATTTATATAGCGCCAGCAGTGTACCTGGCACTTTACAAAGTAATTAGTGCCATGGTGGAGAGGCTTTTCCATCCCAGGGGCCACTTTGAAAATCAGTACAAGCTCCAAGGGCTGCATAGAAGTTGGAGACAGGGATGTTTAAGGAATCAGTATGCTGATGACACTCAGCTCGACCTCTCTTTTTCCATTGATCCAGGCCATGCAGTCTCCTTATATTTCCAGTGCCTGTCAGCTGTGGGGACTTGGATGTGGTTGAGCCATCTGCAGCTGAATCCTGACAAGACAGAGGTGATGTTGGTGGGTGAGGGCTTGGGGGACCTGGGGGTGGTTGAATCTCCTCTTGTTGGGGAGGTTCACCCCCCCATGATCTCTCAAGTGCAGAGTCTGGGTGTGCTCCTTGATTCACGGCTCAGCCTAGAATCTCAGGTTGTAGTTGTGGCGGGGAGTGCATTTTGGCAGTTACATCTTGTCCGGCGACTTCGGCCGTATCGCTAAGACTCTGACCTCACCACTGTCATTCATGCCTTCATCACCTCGAGGCTGGATTACTGCAACGCGCTCTACGTGGGGCTGCCCGAGAAGCTGGTCTGGACGCTGCAGCTGGTGCAGAATGCCGCGGTCCGTCTCCTTAAGGGGGCGGGCCGCAGGGAGCACATGACACCTGTGCTCCGGGCTCTGCACTGGCTGCCTATAAAGCACCGGGCTAGGTTCAAGGTGCTGGTTTTGACCTTTAAAGCCCTTCACAGCCTGGGCCCTGCTTATCTGCAGGATCGCTCACTCCCCATGTGCCTGTGCAATCTTTGAGATCGTCCGTGGGAGCCTTTTTGGAGGTTCCCCGGGCGAGATGAGTGGGCACTGATGTTAGATCTTTTTCGGTGGTTGCCCCTGTGCTGTGGAACTCGCTCCCAGAGGAGGCTTGGTTGGCCCCCACTCTCCTGTCATTTCAACGTTTGTGTAAGACCTGGCTGTTCCGCCAGGCTTTTGGCGAGGGTGGGTGGGTTGGGGGAGTTGTTTTTTCTCCCACATATGGGATTTTTAACTTTTAAATTGCTTTTATTGTTTTAATTTGTTGTTCACCACCTCGAGCTGCCCTGTGGGCAGGAGGGGTGGGATAAAAATCTTTTATAAATATAAGTAAATAAATACACTCGGGAAGGGGATGATACAGATCATGGATCTGTCCCCTATTCTTGTGCGCATGCCCTCATCTCTGCTCCTTTACCCTGAGCTCAGTCTTTCAGTGGTTGAGGATAGGAACTTGATCCAGGGGCCAGATCCAGGAATTGGAAAGGGGCCAAATAAAAGCTAGCTGTGGTCTGCATTTGGTTGTCCATCCCTACATTAGTGCTTGCACCAGAACCAGGAGATTTCAACAGCAGGGTTCTGTTCTGTTGGTCTGTCTCAACCTAGTGGTTCATCACATGACCTTGCTGACATCTGCCCCACATGCTGGGGAATACGAGGGTGTACATTATGCAAAACCACTACATGTCAAGAGTGGAGCAGCTGCAATTCTCACCATCCAGTTCTTGTTCTAGACTTCTCCCCTTGTTCTGAGGTGCACAACTGGAGCAGGAGCAGGAGCATGTGGAGCCACAGCTGCAGAAGGGCTGAGAGCAGATATGCAAGAGAGAAAAGAAAGGAAGGGCTTCAGATGCATAGAATCCAGGCAAACCAACAAGGAAGGGAGGTTTATCAGCAGAGATTGTTTCATCAGACTTCCCAGAGACTTAAGATGGGGAGGAATTTGACTAAGGCCACTTGCCCATGTTACAGAGATACGGCGAAGAAACTCCCGGCAGCCAAACACACAAGTAGCTCTGAACGTGGGCGCGGGGGGATTACGCATCATCAGGTGCATCCCAATGGTGATTTTTCTGATGGATGACAGAGCTCAAAATCTAGCTGTCATCTGCCAGAGAAATCGCCGTGGGATGCACCTCATGATGCTTTTACCCCTGTGGTTTCAATGGGGACACAGCGCCCCATTGAAACCAATGAAATAAATCCGGTACCGGCATACCGGATTTAATCCGGGAATCCGGTTTTCGTAGAACCGGTAACCGGTAAATCCGGTAGCCGGTAATGGGCCTGGGGTCCCACCACTAGTGGACACCCACCTGGTGTGGGCTAATGTCTCATTTGTTAACACCCTCTCCAACAGTTACAGTTTCTCCGACTAGCCACTAGAGGGAGGAATGATCCAGTGCATTGCAGAAGGATTGCCTGTATATTCATTAAACCAAAGCAGCTCCCTCGTAAAGGGGCAGCACATATTCCCAAACAGTCCTATTAAACTTCATTTATTTTCTCTTCACCTCATTTCCTGGAACCCATCCTTTATTTTACAGGCAGCTTTGTCTACTGTGACAAGCAGCAACTTCCCATGTGTGCTACAGTGAATGAATACAATAAGCAATGGGCAGGCAGCACGGGAGCTGCACACTTACTGCATCCTTTCCTCCTCCATCTTGGAAGCTTTTCCTTTTGCGAACCAGGGTGAGATAGAAGCCGGATCCAAAGTTGTTCTTTAGGAAAACAGGAGAGCCTGAGCAGTACAACTTCCCTTGGGAAATGATGGCGACCCGATCCCCAAGGATGTCTGCCTCATCCATATGGTGCGTAGAGAGGATGATGGTCCTGCCTAGGGGAAGGAGAACAGAGGTCAGTCACAATACTGTCCCGCTGGCACCATCAGAATGGAACATGGATTTTAAGAGCCTCAGGCAGAGTGTCTAGGAGTAATTTTCCAAGCATGAGGGGCAAAGATCTGTAGTTGTGCTATACACTGATAGGTGAGCATGGGGGTGCTATGAAAGCATTGCTGAAATATTGGTGTGCCTGAGCACAAACAAGGTTGGGAACCTGTGCTCTAGATGACTAGGCTGGCCAACAGTGGTGTACCTGGACTGGGCCCATGTGCAGAAAATGGAATAGCATCCCCTCATCCCTGGGGCAGGGGTGAGGCTGGGGTCACTGGGACAGAAGGGGGCAGGTGAGCAGGGAGGCTGGGGCAGATGGAGGGTTGTCAGAGAAGTGCAGATGCCAGGATGTTGGGAGGCAGGAATTCTTGGGACCTGGGTGAAGCAGAGGAGTGCAGGAAGGCCAGGGAAACAGGGGGAGCAGGAGCACTACACAGCCCAGACTCACACGCACACAAATGCTCTCTCCCTCAAGAGCAATACACAAACACAAACTTTCTATCTCTCCCTTGCAAAAGCACCCCCCCTTCCATTCACAGTCATGCACGTTCCCATACCTCCCAAACACACAACAACTCCCATACAACTCTCATCCTGGTGAGCAGTGGGCCCAGGACAGTGGCAGAGTGGGGTATCACTAGCAAGGCCAGGGGAGGCACTAAGGCTGAAGGAGGGTTACTCTAAGAGGCAGGGCAGGGGGAAGACAGGTCTCTTACCAGAGGCAGAGTGGGTGGCGTGTGGGGAGGTAAGGGGGCAGGCCTGGCAAACGCAGCATGTCTGTCCATCCACCAGAGGGTTCTCTGGACAGACACTGTGCTTCTCCAAGCATCATCTGCTCTGCCTCAGGTAAGAGACCCACTTCCCCGAGGACCCTTGCCCTGCCACTTAGTGTGTTCCTCTTCCCCCTGCCTCACTGAAGTCCTTAAGTGCCAACCAGGGCTGGGGGAGGGGACTTACTGTTCCCTCCTGTACTCTGGTGCACATATGCTGGACCAGAAAAAAATATGCAGGGCCAGGGAAGCGGGAGGACAGGCAATGCGGCAGCATCAGGGGCCATTGGTCCCCCCAGACCTGGTGTGGTTTCATTTCCCAGACCAGCTATGTCCCTGCTGGCCAGGTGACACTCTATGTGTGAGACACAGCAGAATGGCACCCTCCCAGTGCCAATCACTTTCGGTGAAAATAAACAGACAATAGCCTGCAGGCATCCTGTGTTCAGTCCGGGCAGCCCCCACTCAGGGGGTTTCATGCAGCAAACGCAACACACATGTAGGCACCATGCTCCGCCCACCACCACTCGTCCCTCATTACTCACAGCCATGGAGAATTCTAGGCCCAGGAAGCTCCCCCTGCTATTTTTTTCCTGGCTCCTGCTTTTGTAGCGCCATTTTTGAGTGCTCCAAAGTGAAACTAAACAGTAGAAGCCCCAGGGAGAATGAGAGCAATCGTTGGGACTGCTCTAGGTACTTTGCCTGCATGGAGGCTGTGTGTACCCTAATAGATGGGGGCAGACATGTGGGTGAACACTTGCCTAGATTGGCCATGGTGGGACCGCAATTCCCCAGGACTATGCCATGAGTGGCGGCTCTATGGCACACAGGAGCACACACTTGTGGCCACCTAATAAACAGATTGCAAACACGGGTTGAATACCCTCTGATGTAAGCTATCATCTTTTTTATAAACACCCTTCGTCCCCCCCACCCCCCAATGTAACACTGAGGTCCCGTGTCCATCTCTCCCTCGGTCTCTCCAATAACTTTTATGATCTCTGCATTAAACCACAGGTGCCAAGATGTTTTGCCTCCCTGGATACACCCCAGTGTGAAACTTGTTTGTGCACATTCACACCCTGACATTAACAAGTGCTAACACAACAGATATATGCGGTATCAGTGAAGGGTTCAGGAGAGCTATTTCCTTCCTGGAGCTTGTTACCTGCACGGTACTTGAGGAGAAGATCCCAAATAGACCTCCTGGAATAAGGATCCACCCCAGAGGTAGGCTCATCCAAAACCACCACCTTGGCTTCCCCCACGAAGGCAATGGCGACTGACAGCTTTCTCTGCATGCCACCTAAGGAGCACAGGGACACAATGGAAGAAGCGAAAAGGGAGAGCAGCACTTAGTGTAACAGGTAACTGACAAGAGCGATCAACGCTCACCAGAGACAGACTAACCACATGAGGTAAAATAAGGATGAGCCTCAACTCTGAGCCTTGCTCAAACCTTCATGCATAGAAGGGAATGGGGCCGGGGCCAGGGCCAGGCACGGTGCCACCCACAGGAAACCAGGGGCACTGCCCCTACTGGCCTCCACGCCCAGGAAAAAGTTAAAACATAGTAATACCCCCAATCCCCCCCCCCCCGGGTCCCAGCGGCGGTGCGGTGCAGTGGACACCGGTGCAGCTGTGTCAAGCCGCTCCGAGAGCTGAACTTCCTGCTTTGATACTGCACATCCGCAAGCATGTTCCTTTGCTTACGCATGCACAAACTGCACAGGGTACTCAAGCTGCAGGAGAGGGAGAAGTGGAGCTCCACTGGAGAGGGAGAGGGAGCCCTGCAAGGGGCAAAACTTCAGAGAATGCACGTTGGGTGGCTTAGGGGTGCCGTCCAGCGCATGTTCAAGAAATGAGCAATGCATTGCAGGATCGCTGGGAGCAGTCTTTCATGCAACTCTATGGCGAGGAAACTGGCAGCACAGTTTGTAATATGGGATATAGCCCTTGGCACCCTGTGGGAGCAATACATGGATATTTATTTATTTATTTACTAGATTTCTACCCCGCCCCTCCTAAAAACAGCTCGGGGCGACGTACAGCAATAAAACAATACATATAAAATATATCTTAAAAACAATTAAAACATAGCAAATACAATTCAAAGTATTAAAACAGGGCACATGTGTGTGTGTGTGTGTGTGTACATGACTGTTGATGTGTGTGTGTGCTATTGGCTGGTGGAACAGCAAGGGGGTGGGGGACAGTGGAGAGTGCTTGTGACTGTTAACCTTTACATTTATTCAGTGTCTCTGAGCACGGGCTTATTCTCTCTCATGTGATGTAAGGGTGAGGGCTGCCTGCGCAGAGACCAGAGAGCATATAAAAGGTGATTCCACCAGGCGCCATTTTATATCTCTTTCAGAGTGACTCAGTTCTTGAGAGAGAGAGTGACCTGATTTATATAGATAATATTTTATTATTTAATAATAATCATCTCAAGGAAGCAAGTTAGGTATAGGTAGGTAGTACTAGTGTGCCAAGTCAGACCAAGGGTCCATCATCATCATTCAAGCCCAGCATCTTGTCCTCAAGTGGGGAGGAGATGCTGCCGAGCTCAGCCTTCCCTGTGGGCTTAGTCCTGCTGTTGCTGAGTACATTGGGGACCCGGCTGGGGCTTGGCCTTTGCTTTGGGGGGGGCTGGGGGATTTTTCTTGGGAGGAGGGGGGATGTTATAATAGTGGTTATTATGGGATGATATATCACATATGGTAATAATTACACACAGATTGGTTCTGCCCTTTTAGTATATTTCTTGTATTTTTAGGATATTTTAAATTAATTTTTAAATTGTGAGTTATAGTATGTTTTAATTAAGAACTGTAATTGTTGATGGTGTGTGTTGTAAGCTGGAGGTTGCTGGATAAAATTGAAATAAGACAGCAGTCACAGAAAGCCATTATGTTTGTCTTCCTTATGAATGTCGCTGCTGCACTTGCAGCTTGGGGGAAATTGAGTCTATTGACCATTTTCTTCTAAGATGTGTTTATTATCGTACGTTGAGGAAACCTGGCTGCATCCCCTGTTAAAGGAAAACATGGATTTTGAATCTGGAAATTGTCATAAGTTTTTTCTCTCCCTAACAAATACAGAGGATTTAATAGCCATAGCAACATTTCTTTGGCTGGCAACTAAGAAAAGGGCAGTAATTAAAGCTAAACTTAGATCACTGGAGTTATTTCCAGCTATTGCAGATACTAATATTGATGCTGACTAAAGTCATTGGTTGACTATTGATTTTGCTTTGCATGTAACAGTACAGATAGGATACATCTTGCATCCATGCACCTCTCTTTATTGGAATTTAATGCTGAAGGTTATGAGGACGATGTTGGAAGTTATGAATCATCTTATTTATTTTTCTTGTGTTTTGATCTCTACTGATGCTCGGATGCTGAGTTTGTGTAATTATGGATACTCTTTCTGCTGGATGAATTTATTTGAAGTGTTATTTTAAATTTTGTATTTTGCATTCTGCATTTGTATTTTATCCTTATTTACTTCTTCAGGCTATGGCGAAAGCTTGAGCCGTAATAAACTTAAACTTAAAATAAATAAATATGATTGTGCTGCCAGCTGCCTTGGAGGGCGCGGGAGGGGGTTGCACTGGGAGACATGGGAGTGGGAGGGAGGTGGGGACTTGGGGAGTCTGGCTGGGCAATGGGGGAGGGGGATGGTGTGAAGTGGGGTGCACTGGGGGAGTGGGGGAACTCGGGGAGTCTGGCTGGGCAATGGAGTATGGGCATTTGAACCAATGCAGCCCTGCAACCTGTATATCTCATAAGTGCACTCTAAAAATGTGCATCTATGGCAACCCTAAGTGGGGGGAGTGGGTGCACTGAGAGACATGGGGGAGGGAAGTGGGGGGGAGACACGGGGAGTCTGGCAGGACAATGGTGTTGGGGGTGGACTGGAGGGACCTGGTTTGGTGGCAATACAGCCCCAAAACGGGCCAAATGTTTTTTTTTAAAAAGGACCTGTGTGCTTGGACAGGCGTTTGGTGGTGTAGCTACTGGTGATGCTGGTTTGGAGGGGCCTGGTTTGGTGGCAATGCAGTCCCGAAGCAGGCCAAATGTTTTTTTTATAAAAGGCCTGTGTGCTTGGACAGGCATTTTGTTAGTGTAGCTACTAGGGATTCTGGTCTGGAGGGGTCTGGTTTGGTGGCAATGAAGCCCCCAAAATGGGCCAAATTTTAAAAAAACAGGCCTGTGTGCTTGGACAGATGTTTGGGGACTGGGAGTCTACCCTAGAAAACTACAGGCAGACAAGGAGATCATGAAAATGAAGAGTGTTCAGGATAACGGTAAGTGATGGCATGGGGATTGGGAGCGTCTTGGACCTCTTCTTTGGCAGAGAGGTCCACAAAGAAGCAAAATTTAAAATGGCATTCAAAATACAAACATCTAAAGTAATTTGCTTCTTTTTTCTATCCAGTTTGTTTGAGATCTGGCATGATTCCACACCTTGCCTCGCTCTCCTTGTGAACATAGGAGAAAACAGGTAGGAGCATCGCAGAAGAGAAGGCTGCAGACAACAAGGAAACCCTTTTCCTCTGTCCCGCACTGAACCCATCTCTTCCCCTTTCTCTTCTCGTGCTCCAAAACCAAACCCTTTCCCTCCTACTTCTCCTCTGTCCTGTGCTTTCTCTTCCCTTTCATTCTCTTCTGATTCGGCTTGTTGCAGAACAGGGAGCTAACTCAGTCCTTCTGGTTCTCCAAGCCAGAAGGAAGGCTTGTCCCAAAGCCTACACCTTCTGAAGACTACAGGTGGCCAAGCATTCCATGAAAATTGAGGATTTGAGGGTTCAGGATAAAGGCAGGCGATGGCAACGTGATCTATTTTTTTAACCTACTATGGTTAATTTGGACCTGGTGGGAAAGAGAGTGTATGGGATCCCAGTAAGAGGGTTCTCTTTCCCCTGGTGGCAGTGCTTCACACAGCAGCATTCCCAACATTAAGTAATGTAGCATCCATTCAATGTTAACCCTGGGAACTCCTTGCTGCTGGATTATGCCATGCCACTGGCCTACCGTTGCCCTGGCTCTGCCTACCCTCCTAGGCCCTGTGCCCTAGGCCTGTTGGCGGCAAACCCACCCACTGCCCCACCAGCCTCCAAACCCACCAGCCACCCCTGGCAGGGGTTCAGAATGGGGGAGAGGACTAGGGTTAGAATGAGGTCTGGGGGTGAGCAGTGGGCACCACAAAAAGGGCCTGGCCACTCTGCTCCTGACGAGGCCCTGCCATCAGTGCTGCAAGCCTCATAAGCAGTGATGTAGGGGTCCTGAGGACTCTCTCAGGAATGGCATCAGCAACGATTGGAGGGACACAGGGGAACCACTTCAGGAATGGTGGTAGATTTCCTGAAAAGCTCCAACAAAGTACTGTCCACGCTGCCCTAAGCCCAGCACTGGTGCTTCCTCTGCATTTCCAATTCAAGAACCAAAATTAGGAAGTTAGGGGCACTCCTACGCAAACTCATTCAAGCTCAGTCAGCCCAGTCTAGTAGAACCAAGAGGTTATTGAAGTACCTGAATTCCTGGGGGTGCATCCAAACCAACCCCCCAATTCTGAACCTCAGAAGGTTTCTTCATCACTAGCATAATGCTGCATACGCCCCCCGCCCCCCGTTCACTGCCTCCTGTGTAATTTTTCAACAGAGAGAACTATTAAACACACATAAGTCTTTCACGGTAATCAGCTGAAACACTGCAACAAGTCTAAGTATTCTGAACCACCACCACTGTAGAATCTCACCGTTGTTTCTATACAGAGCTTGCAGCATGGTATCCAAATATCCAACTTTTAAATTATCCTTATTTGATGATGTTTTTATGAGTTTTTATTATTGTTTTACCTGCTGTGAGCCACCCCGGGATGCCATAGGCATGAGGGGGCGGCCAATAAATATAAATAAATAAATAAATAAATAAATAAAATCTATTTTAATTCAGCATCATCAGTAAAGTGCATTTCCTGCAGCTAGACAGTGGCAGACAACATATGAACTAAAACAACAGACCCAACAGTAAGAAGCCAGGAGAACTTTGAGAAGAAATCCTCTTCTACCTGACAAGTTCTGCGCCTTTTCATTCCTTTTATGGGGGAGGCCTATATCTTCCAGCATCATCTCCATTTCCAGCTCGGCCTCCTCTCTGGACCTTCCTTTCAGTTGGGCATAAAACTTGATGTGCTCTGCTATAGTGAGTCTAGAAATAGGACAAAAAGAAATGGATACAGTTTAGCTGAAGAAGGCCAAGGAACAGTCAGTTCACCATAGTCTGACACAGTTTATATAGTCTGAAGCATCTGCCATTTGCTTGGGTCAGCGCAGCCTTGGCAACCACCCCTCAGAGTTTTTCTGCCAAGTCTTCTTGCTTCTCCCTCCACAAGCCTACCCAGCCACCCACCCCTGCCATAATGCCCCCCTCAACCTTCAATACAACCAAGGTGTAGGCCTTGTGGACCTAGGATTTGAGGGTGTTTGCACTGCCGTGTTGAATTCTGTCTAAAAAGCCACAACAGAGGGATATGGTAATTTTCCTTGCGGGATATCTTTGTTCCAAATTAGGGGGCTGAGGAGATACATAGAGGGAAGGCATATTTTCCCTTCATAAATACTATTAGGCTGGTAAAAGGATTTTTCATCTGATGGGTGGGCATTTGCTGCTAGAAGAGTAAAGAGACTTTACAGGGCGTTGAACCAATTCCAAGCATCTCCACCTCGGCCCTCATTTCTTGAGGCAGGTTCCAGATGGCACTTACTGATCGAACAGGATGTTGTACTGAGGACACATGCCCAGGCTCTGGCGGATGGAGTCCATGTCTGTTTGGATGTCCTTCCCACCAACCAGCACCGTTCCAGAGGTGGGGGGGAACAAGCCTGTCAGGATAGACCTAGCCAGGTAACAAGAGAAAAATATCAAACCAACAATCATAAAATATAACATGATTTTAGATCACCCGGGATATTTTCTTAATGGAGCCAGTGGGTAGTGGTTGCTGGAATGCAATACCAACAAGAAGCACCATCAAGTGCTACTAAAATGCATAACTAAAACCCTGCAGATCAGCACAGGAAATCTCTTAGGTCTGGCTTTGGTACCAAGGGTCTGTTTGGTTGTCTTACAAAACTAGAGTAAAGGTTACACAAACAAGGTAATTCAGCAAAGGTTACAAACTCTTCCCCAGAGCTTGGATGTAGAGAGAGCGGAGTTTTCAAAAAGCCCTGGGGTGTTGGCCTAAGTCTACTCAAATGGGGGTCTTATATTTGACTTCAACAGGAGTAGAGTTAGGGCAATGCTGCATGGCTTTGAAAAGCTCACAGAGACCGCATTAAACACACTTCTTATATTCTGTGTTTCTTAGATAAATTCCAGAAAAAAGTGAAAGAGCAGCAGCCAATCTTTAACATTGTCTGTATCTGCTTCTCACCTAGCTGCTTCCTTATTTGGTTTAAACATAACTAGGTCTGGCCAAGACATGGGCCATCACCAGTGTTTAAACCAAGCTAATCTAAGATGGTTTCAAACTATTTTGAAAAGGATGCTGCCCAAACTCCAGAGCAGAGGGTTCAGGACCATGTCTTTAACCTATAGTAATGGTCTGGCAACAGTCCCACCCAGGTACACTGTTACTTTCCCTCTCTCCTCCCTTCTGCTTTGCTGTAGCCTGAGAGGAGATTTGTGCTGCAGCACATTCACAGGTGGGCTTGGTACTGCCAATTCCACATTCACTTGCCCCAAAGAGGACTGCATGCCAGGGCGTGTAACTATAAGAGGGACATGTGGTGCAGCTGTATCTCCTGCCACTTGGAAGGGAGGCAGGGCACCCCATTTCATATTTTGCACAAGGGCCCAATCCAACCTAGCTACACCCCTGTGCAGAGGGGCTGTAGGAAGGAAAGGAGAACAGAATCTGGATCTGCTGGGCAAGTGTGTAACGATAGGCCGCATTTAGACGAGTGGGTCGCCATTGCATGACCTGCTCGCGCGATATTTCAAAATCCTGGAATGCGGGATTACACGAGACGCCTGTAAGGGATCACGCACATGGAAGGCGGTCGTGTATTATTTGCCGACCGTTAATTAAATACCTCGATTGTGAGGTATTTAATTCGCGGTCGGCAAATAACGTGTGACCGCCTTTCATGCGCCTTTCATGCTACGGGCGTCACGTGTAATCCCGCATTTTGAAATATTGCGCGAGCAGGTCACGCAACAGTGACCCGCTCGTCTAAAAGCGGCCTATAACAGCAGCAACAAAAAAAAAGAGCTCAAGACTGTTCCCTTTTCCTTGTTGGCTGCTGGAGCTGAGGTCAGCTTTGTTGAGTGCCACACAGCTGCCAAACTAACCAGGGCCACCTTGTGGAGGTGTGCTTTAAAATTCACATCAGGATCCTAAAGGAAAAGAGGACAACACTCAAGGGTTTCTAGTGTGCTTCTCTTGGGGATCTTGGTTTGAAAAAGAAACAGAAAGCAAAGCAAGAGGTAGTGGAAAAAGAAAGTCCAGAAAATGTTTGCACAAACCCTGGAGAAATATCCCAGGGGGATCTCATGGCAGCTAAGGGCAGTGAGGCTGACTTTAGAGCTTTTCTAAAGCTCTTCCAGACAATAGTATTCCTGCCGTTGTTAGCATATTTTATGGGGACCCGACCCAGGGAACATAAGAAGTGCCATACTGGGTCAGACTCATGGTCCATCGAGCCCAGCATCCTGTCTCCGACAGTAGCCAACTCCAGTAGCTCGAGAGAAGCATAAATATAGATCATGAAGGTGTGACCTATCTCATGCTAAACACTCCCACCTACCTGTAGCCAGGGACTTAAGAACTAACTAGTAAGCATTTATGGCTCTGTCCTCTAAGAATGTATCTAGATTCCATCTGAAGCTAGTTATGGTGCTGGCATTCACCGCTTTCTCTGGCAACGAGTTCCACAACTGTATTGTCCCTGAATGAAAAAGTACTTCCTTTCGTTTGTTTTAAATCTGCCGCCATTTAACTTCAGGGTTTCTTCCCTTGTTATCTTGTTGCAGGAAAGGGCAAACAACAGTTCCCCATTTAATCTTTCCATACTGCTCATGATTTTACAAACTTCTATCCTATCTCCCCTTAATCACCACTTCTTCAAGCAAAACAGCCCTAATCTGTTGAGTCTCTCCCTCATATGGAATTCGATCCATCCCTTCTATCATCCTTGTTGCCCTTCTCTGAACTTTCCCCAGTTCTATTATATCTTTCCTGAGATGGGGTGACCAGAACTGCACACAATATTCAAGGTGGGGTTGTATCAAAGATTTATACAGAGCATTATGATATTTTCCCTTTTATTTTCTATTCCTTTTGCAATAATGCCTAGCATCCAGTTTGCCTTTTTGACTGCTGCTGCACACTGAGTCAATGTCTTCAAGGAACTATCCACAATGATTCCAAGGATCGTTCTCCTGAGTGGTTACACTCAGATCAGAAACTAGCACCATGTATGTAAAGTGAGGATTATTTTCCCCTATGTTCATCACCTTGCACTTAACAACATTGAATTTCCATTTGCCATTTTATTGTCCATTCACCTCGTTGTGCAAGATTCCTCTGTAGTTCTACACAGTCTACCTGGGTCTTAACTATCTTGAACAATTTGGTGCCATCTGCAAATTTAGCCACTTCACTCTTTACCCTTTTTCCAGATCATTAATGAATATGTTAAACAAAAGGTATGTTCATTTCACATCAGTCCATAACTGCCCCAAAGAGGCCAGTACGGATTGATCTGAACCAATCCAAACTCTGCCTGTATAAGTTACAGATCTGGAGTTACTGATCCCCACCCTGCAGGGTCCTGGCATATACTTACGGGCTTCGGAAAGTTTAATTGAAACTCTGCCGGCCCACCACTGCTCTGTGCGTGCGTGCGTGCGTGCGTATTCTGGCAGGCTCCCTTGCCGTGACATGCTGCCAAGCTCTGTAAGCTAGGAAATTTAGACCTAAATTTAGTAGGGCCATTTCAGCTGAAAGACTGAACCCATTTTTCTGAAAGAGAGGTCAGTTTTTGGTGCCACTATTTCTGTACTGAAAGATGTTTAGTAAAAGTGTTCTTTGGTTTATCTTGTTTACATACTTGTTGGCCATATGCCCTGACATTTTGGAAAGCAAACCATGTCTTGTTGGTCCCTTTGTTAAATCCTGTCAATGCTTTTAAACGATTTACTTTTAACATATATAAGTGGGTTCTTTGACCACAAGTGGTGGGTATTTTTTTAAGTGGTATGGCAAAAGAAGCCATAGCCTTTAAAACAGGTGACATCTTTTAGCCATGTTATTTGCTGTGTTTGCTGAAAGCAATACTGGATTAACTGGGGTGCCCAGGAAATGCCCAGCTGAGAGAGAAAGATTCCTTATAGGGTCTATTTAGGTCTTAGATTTACTTTTCCATCCTAACTATGGATAAAATCCATCATAGTTTTAAAGTGTTCATGTTTCAGAATAGGCCATGGAAACCATTTTTCTTTCTGTTGTTTTCCTTTCTTGCGACCTATGGCATGCTGTACAACTGGCAGTAAACACTTTGGCATTTCACTGAATGTTATCTTGTTTTGCTTATGTGAAAGACCTTGCTTCAACTATTTTGTTTTGATGTTATGAGGTTTGGAATGCAATAAACGATATAGTTGTTAGAAGATGTTGGTTAGAAATTAATTCTAATTATGACAATGGGGTCCTCTAGCGGTATTTCACAGTATAGACACTGGTTTCTAATATGGCTCTGTTCACCTTGTTTGAATATACTATGTATATTCTTCATGAATAAACTTCATGCTGATTGGAGAAAAACTAGGTCACCCCTGACCTGCTGGCCACTGATTGGAGGAACAACTAACACTGATTGGAGGAACAAAATTTTATTTTGATTTTTACATTTTATTTTCATTTTAAACTTAATTTTTCACTCTTTTCAAGCCATTTTTATTTTCATTTTAACTTCATTTTTCTCATTTTTCAGATATTTTATTTTCAATTTTAACTTCATTTTCACTCTTTTCAAACCATTTTAATTTTCATTTTTAACTTTATGTTTCTCAATTTTCACTCTTTTAAAGTCATTTTATTTTCGTTTTAACCTCAATTTTCTAATTTTTCACTCTTTTCAAGCCATTTCTCTTTTTGCCTTAAAGTTAATTTTCTTTTAATTTCTTTTCCCATTTTTCAAGGTCAATTCTTACTTTTCTTTAATGTTTTGTCCCCAGGTGCAGACTTTTCTTTTCTTTTAGGGAAGCACTGTATTGTTCTTAGATAAACCTGTTTCTTTTCCATTTTTAACTTTGTCAGATGGACAGGGTTTCCCCAAGTGCTTCTCTGTCTTTTCCCTCCCTTTTTGGAGCTTCCATGCTCCTCAACCTCTGAACAAATTTTTCTTTATCTTTTATTTTTACTATTTTTACTTTAATTCTTATCAAGTCTCCAGCATAGCAGCAAGTTTAACATCTTATCTTCCTTAACAGGACCCCACAGACCCTGAACAACCTTTTTTAGGACCTGCGATATGTGTGTGGCGAGATATAGTCTCCAAAGAATATATATATTTGTAATCAATAACCTTTTTGCGTGCTTCTGTAGTGCTTTTATAGTAGTGTGTAAGCCATTTTTGCAGGGCAATAAATGACTTTTTGGTGAGGAAACTTAAGCTTTCCTATGGAGATCCTTGACCCCATGGTGGAACTAATTCCTTGGAGAATCTCGGGGTAACAGCTCCCTGCTCTGCTGCATGCATGTAAAAATACCCGCTTAACCGTCCTTAACCAAAATGGCAGCCAAAATGACATCACAGAAATTTTGGTTAAGGGTGGCAGTCATTTTGTGCATGTGCAAAATATTTATTTATTTATATTTATTTATTTAATAGATTTCTATACCGCCCCATCCTGCCTATACCAAAATGGTCCCTATACCAGTGGCCATTTTGCACATGTGCGCTGCAGAGCAAGAAGCTTGGCAGTGCACCACAGCAAAGGGGCCTGCTGGGAGGCCCCCCACAGCAGCGGTGGGGCCAGCGGAGCTTCAATCAAGGCCTCTGAGGCCAGTAAGTACATGCCAGGGCCTGGAGGGTGAGTATGGGGGAAAATAGGGTCCTGGGGATGGGAGTGGGAGAGGTTGGACTTGAACCCATTTCCCATTGACTTCATTGGGATCCGAATACAAACTGTAACAGATCCAAAATTACAGATCTGAATCTGCAATGTTTTCAAATCCCTATTTTGATCCAAATGCTTATTCATTATTTATTATTATCATCATCATCATTTATATAGTGCCAGTCGTGTGACCTGGTGCTGTACAGAACATAGAAATAGACGCGGTTCCTGCCTGTGGCTTTCAATCTAAAAGACAAGGAGGGGGAGACAGGGAGAGGGGACAGTGGGAGAGACAGGGGAGAAGACAGACAAACATTCAAGCAGGTGCGAAGACTCAGGTACGTGTGCTTGACTTGGTTACAGTCAGGCTGCAGCAGTCTGCAGAGGCGGGCAGACAGTAGGTATATGCTTATCCCTATTAAAACATTACTGGTCCCAGTACTGACCCCTGAGGTACCTCATTGTTTACTTCTCTCCAACTTGAAAAATGACAATTTATTCCTACCCTTTGATTCCTATTTTTTAACCAGCTACCAGTCCATGACAGGACTCTTCTTATCCCATGACTACTTAGTTTGCACAGGAGTCTCTGGTGAGGGAATTTGTCAAAAGCTTTTTGAAAATTCAAATATACTATATTATATTAACTGGACCACCCCTATCCATGGGCTTATTAACAATCTCATAAAATTCTAATAGGTTAGTGAAGCATGACTTTCCTTTGCTAAAGCCATGCTGGATTTTACCCATCGAATCATGCTTGTCAATATGCCTAGTAATTCTGTTTTTAACAATATTCTCCACCAGTTTGCCCAGTACTGATGTCAGGCATACTGGTCTGTAGTTTCCAGGGTCACCTCTGGAGCCCTTCTTAAAAATTGGGGTTACATTTGCTAGCCTCCAATCCTTTGGCACAGAGAAGGATTTTAGCAGTAAGTTACATATTACTGATAGTAGTTCAGCAATTTCAAATCTGAGTTATTTCAGTACCCTTGGATGAATACCATCAGGCTCGGGTGACTTGCTGTTTAAATTATTGTTATGCAATAAAACCTTTTCTGGTGTGATGTTAACTTCAGATAATTCCTCATAAACAAAAAGTTGCTCTGGTGTGGGTATCACCCCAACATCCTCTGTGGTAAAAACCAATGCGAAGAACTGATCTCTCAGCAATGGCCGTGTCATCTTTGAGTGCACTGCTTTGAGAAAATGTCTCTTTTCCAGGGATGCATTAAAATGGGAAAGTAATGTTCCCCTTCTGCTTTTCTGAGCCATGCATTGTGGTGCTCCCAAGGCTATTGTAGAGCACTCTCGCTTTGCCTGAAGTCAGTGTCTCCCTCGATAGAGGCAGCCTGACCCTAGCTGTAGGGCTGGTAGTGAAACTAGGAAAGTGAAGAGAGTAACATGCGGCATTGCACTTGCTGGGACTGAGCAGTCAGGCTGCTCCTTGGGTGTGTACAGCCAGCACTGAATCTCCAGCAAAGCACTTACATGGTGGTTGTCTTTCCAGCTCCATTGTGGCCGAGGAAAGCTGTGATCTGTCCCTCATAGAAAGTAATGTTCATCCCTTCCACTGCTGGTTTGGCTCGGTTGGAGAAAACCTTTACCAGGTTCTGGACATACACACCAGGGATCAACCCTGGAGGCTCGGGTTCAAAGAAGGCATTGGCTTAAAAGGTAAGAGATCAAGAATTAAAACAGAATAAAGGCACCATTTTGGCCAAAGCTGACATGTGGCCCATCATCACTCTCAGCAGCATCAGCAGCAGTACAGCTTAAGATACAAGGTCAGAGGTAACTGTGGCACAAAACAGCATTGACCTGACTGTCCCTCACACCAAAGTAAATTACTCCTGAAGTACCACCCAGGCAGGGAAATCCGTAGGTATGGAGGCAACAGGGGCAGTCGTCCTGGACCCTGATGTTGGGGGTGCCCACAGGAAGTACTACCTCATCGCTGCCAATTCCAAGGGGCCCGGGAAGCCGCAATAACATTTCTGCCACTCTTTCCGAGGCTTGTGGTGGTAGAGGCAAGTCTTACAGGGGCCCTGGGTAGCTGTTTTGGGCAGACTGCCAGACAAGCACTAGACTGCCAATTGATAAAGGGGGACGGGATATTGGGGGGGGGGGGAGCCCAAATTTTATTTTTGCCCTGGGCCTCACAAATTCTAAGGCCAGCGCTGACACCAGGGAGAGAAGAACCACTGCCCAACACTGCAATGATTTGTGGCAGGGTTGGATTCCACTCTGCCATTCAAGCCATCTGCCAAGATGTGCACTTTATTTACATTCCACTGTTTAAAATCATACAATTTCCTTTTAGTCCTAGCAGGAGACACCCACCCTGGTGCAGCGGGCCTACTGGAGACCTAGCCACCACTTAATTCTGGTGCTGCACAGGGATGAAATTATAACAGCATAATTCCTAACTCCACCATGAGCAGGTTTCATTGTGCCAAGTTCTGGACAAAACAAACAAGTCTTTGAAGTAAAATGAAACTCCAGGGTATTGTGGAGATGTAAATTATGAGAGCTGAGAAATTCAAGCTACAGAGCTTGTTGACTTTCATTTAACACAAGCTACCTAAGGGTTTGTAGGGAGGTCTGTTCTTTAATTATTGTTTGCTTAACTTTCCCGTACCCAGAGGGACTGTGGGTGATTTCAGACATTATGTTTTTGGAATTCACCACAGTCAACCTTAGTCAAACACAGGCGGTGGTGAAAGAGCCATGCACGTCTGTTGGCTTGTATCCAGATGTTCACCACAGTCAAACGCGGGAGGAGGTCGAGAAGTGTGGTGAATGTTCACCATGGCAGGGGTTAATGAAAAGTAACATCTGAAGGGGAAACCCCAGCCACGGTGAAAGGAAATGACCACGGTCTGTGGTGACGGCACGAAGCACCGCTGCTAGGCAACTAACAACAAGCAGCACACGGAGGGAGATATAAAGGGCAGGCAGCAGTAGGGGAACGTGGTGGAGTAGTCGATGGAGAGGAGGGTGGAGGAAAACGTGCAGAGGATGGAGCGACAGGGCGAGGAGGAGATGCAGGAGCAGCAGCAACAGGAGGGGGAACCTGGCCCAGCGGGGGACACCCAGCAGCACACGGGGCCATCCTGGAAGAAGGTAGGAGTTGCAGCCGGGAGCAGGTGGGTCGGAGCCAGGGGGAGGAGGGGCACAGGAGGGAGGGAGGGACCATAGCCACCAGGGGCCTAACCAGCAGCCCTCATTGTATCCACAAACAGACCAGCAAGAGGGCACGCACCCCGGAGGAACCTGAGGCCAGAGGGAGCCAGGGACAGGCGGCGGTGGCCATGGAGGAGGAAGAGGCAGTGGAGAAGCCGGCACCCAGGTGCCGGTACCACAGGGGGGGCTCCAGGATACCCTGGAACGAACAGGTGTTTGCCCAGATAGCCATGGAGATGGGGGAGGCCGAATACGACCAAACGACCACACAGTGCTGGACTAAGATCAAGGAGTTAAAGATGGGCTATAAGAACATCACAGACAACAACAGGTGCTCTGGGCAGGTGACACAGGCCTCCCCTTACATGGATACGCTGAGCCAGATGCTGCACCGCAAGGGCTCCATAGTCTCACAGCACCAGGGAGGAAGGGGCGCCCGGGAGGAGCAACCCACGGATAAGCACCCTCCCTGCATCTGGAGAGCACCGGGCAATGCCGGGCACCAGGCATGGAAGTCCCAGAGGAGCTGCCAGGGACCTCGGGCACATGCGCCTGACACCCCCCCAACCCGACCTCCGGAGAGGGCACGCATGCCCCAGCGGACTCTGAGGAGGTAGTTGGCGAGGAGGAGACCATCACCCTGCATCTCATGGCATGCCGACCCAGGGACCAGGCAGACACCAGCCCCAGCGACCGTCCGGCCTCGGAGGGAACGGACGTCGGACACCGAGGAAGCAGACACGGGCAATGCAGGGCACATGCACGGACCCCAAAGGGAGGGGGGCCAAAGGGGGTGGAATGGGATGGCGGGTTTCCCCCCCCCGCAGTCCTGGGGGCTGGGATGGGGCACGGGCAGACGGAGCCGCAAAGGGGCTGGTGGTGCCCATCCTGGGGTGACGGAGTGCCTAGAGCATGGAGCCAGGAGGGGGGCAGGAGAATGGCACCCCACATGCTGAACTGACCCCTTTATTGCCCCACAGAGCCACACTGGGCACGGGAGAGCCATGGCCGGGGGTCACCAGTACCGCCGGCCCAGAGGATGCGGGAGGACCTCGCGCAGGAGCTTGTCACCACCAGCAAGCAGCAAATGGAGGAGATGCTGGAGGCTGTCAACCGGTGGGAGGAGGGAACATCGAGGGCCCTGCAACAGGTGGAGGGGAGGGACTGGGCGCTTTTGGCGGAGATGCGGAAGGACCGGTGGCTGATGAAGCGGGACATGGACTGCCAACTGGAGGCACTCTAGGCCCACTTGGACCGGCAGGACCGCCAGTTCGAGGAGCTCAGCCAGAAACTGGACTGCTCCCTGAAGCAGGGGACATCCCTCCTCCTGCAGGCCGGGGCCCTGAGTGCCTTCATAATTGCAGCAGCCCCGCCAGGTGCCATGCCAACGCCCAGGTCCATGCCCCCTCCACCCCCCCGACCATACCACAGGCCGTGCCAGCACTGCCACCCCCGCCGCCCCAACAGCACCAGGGACCGTGAATCCGGGAGCTGTGTCCCCACAGCTCAGACGCCCCCGGCCCCAATACCGCCGCAGGTGGCTCGGGGGGGGGAACAGGCGGCCATCCCTGTTGGCAGGGGGTGGGGCCGGCCTAGGGGCAGCAGGGGGTGGGGGCAGGGCAGGGCATGAGGGCACATAGGTGTACCGGGGTATGGGGCGGGACTGGGGGAGCACAATAAACGGTCTGAGACACACCTAACCATGCCCGAGTGCTTTCTTTCCTATGGGTGCATACCCCCTCCCCGGCCTCACGGACGTCGCGCACCAGGCACACCATGGTTATGTACCCCACCCCAATGTACCGGCTATGGTCCGACATTGGGGGTACCCTGTGCAGCGCCCCAAGACTCAGACCCTGGCACCTGGGACGCTGCTCCTCCCTGTGCGTGCACATGCTGTCGTTGCTATCTCCATTAGCAGGTGTATATGCATGGGGCTGTCCGGCCTTGCATGCCAGCAGCTGTGCACTGCCCACTCCCTTCTCACTCCCCCACAGCGGCCCCATTGTTCCAGTCCTGCCATTATCTGTCGGCCTTGGCAGCCCGGCAGCCTGTCCAGCCCCGCATCCCATGTTGCTCCCATGGCCGCTGCGGTTCAGACCCTTCAGGAGCTGTACCATGGCGGCTGCATCCCAGCCCGAGGTCCTGCTCGGACGCTCTGTCCATGCCTGGCCTGCTCGGGAGAGCATGGCCCTGTGTGACCTGTGGCGTTCGCCCATAATTCAGCACAGCCTGCACTCCCTGCCCACCCGGGAGGATGCCTATCATTGCCTGAGCTTTGGTATGCTGCGCTTTGACTATGTCATGACCGCTGGTGACTGCCGTGTGAACTGTGAGGAGCTGGGGCTCGCCCCCTTCCCTGAGGGGCACTTACTGGACACGCTGGGGGGCCTAGTGGCATAGAGCCCTGCCGAGACAGCCTCCGCTCAGTGTGTGTGCGCCTTCCTGGGATATGCGACCTGCCTGTGTGAGGGTGGCCCTGCCGTGTCCTACTTCATCAGTGTCCAGGGTGCCTGTGGGTATCCGCGCTCCCACGGGGCAGCCTACTACTGTCTGCTGGAGCTGTTCCACCTGCCCTGGCCCCCTGCGGCTGATTATGACTTGCCCTCCCCCCCCAGGCCGGAGCTGGCGGCCCTGTCGGAGGTGTGCAGCCACGCTGATGTGCAACTCGGGATGAGCTGTGCAGATCCCTTCGAGGCCTTCTACCTGATCTGCTTCTACATGGTCGGACGCGGCTTCTGCCAGGGGCTGTGGCAATGGCCCCGCTATGTGTACCTGCAATCGCTGCTGACCGCTCCACCCAATGGGAGTCCCTGCAGCTGGGTGTAGGGGGCTCCGGGCCCCTCTGACGTCCGGCTGTCTCCTCAGTGCCTTCGTTCCGTCTGTGGGTGCTCGCGCCAATGCCTGCTGCCTCTTCAGGATGGCTGGACTCCCTGGGACCCACTGACAGCCGCCTGCCTGTTGCCCCCTTGCCTGGGACCCACAGCCGCCGCCCCAGACCCCTCCGTGTGGCCTCCGTGGTGGACCGAGGTGCTGGTTCCCTCCCTCCCGGACTGGACCCCGTCCCCCCCTTGCTGCTGTACCTTCCCCCGCGCCCTGGCTCTGCGCACTCCCACTCTGAATGGCTATGCGCCAGGCCAGTGCCACTTCTGTCCTCAATAAACACCTGTTGTGCTTCACATCTATTGGGTTCCCCCAGGCCGGGTCCACTCCGGTTGGCCCCGGGTGGTGGTGCTGCCCCGTCATGTCTGTTGGGGCCGCGCAGCTCACCACGGTCCATGGTGAAGCAATTGACACCAGGGTGGGATTCACTGTGGTGGATCTCACCGCGTCACGTCTGAAATCACCCACCGTCTCTGTGCAGCCATTATCTGGTCATTGCCATTGGTAGCTACTACCTTTGTCAAGAGCTCATGTGACTGTCATTTTAACAAGCAATTGCAGTGAGGACACCAGCAGCAGGATGGATCATACACAAGAGGGGCTACTAGACATTGCAGAGTGATAAAAGGAATGGGCTCAGTGAAATATAAGAAATGGTCCCAGAAACAGGCCTTTATTTTGATTTCTACCAGTGGCAGCTGGTGAAGTTTGGTTCAGAGGGGGGTAGCTGGGAAAAAGGAGTCCTTTCCTAACAGATACATTACTAAGCAGCACAGGGTGGGATGCCTGCATTCCACTGGCTGTTTCTTTAGGGGATGGGCAGAGCCCCTGCTAGGATAGTGTCAGAGCTGCAAGAGCCTACCAGCCGATGAGCAAAACAAAGCCAGGATAAAGTGTTAGAAGGAGATTTGGAAAGTTGACCTTTGCCCTGGCCAGGTTCATTCCCTTTGAAGCTCTATCCTGCTTCCATTCACCCTCAATACATGTCATCACAGCCTACGTGAGGATGAGCCACAAACAAGCCTAGCTCTGCTCTATGCTTTTTGAAAGGCCATGAGTCCAGGGCCCTTAGCTGTCTGCTCTGCTGGTATTTGCTGTGGAATCACTGCTCCATGCCGTGCATTCCTCTGGAAACCAATAAGAAAGCCCCCTGGCCCCTCACAAAAGAAGGCAATGGCATTGGCACACCCAGCAGATCATTCAGTTTTAAGGGGGTACTGCTAGGCAGTTTTATGGAGCAGGTAATTTCCACATAAAGAATAACCATCCCCACACCCATGCACAACAGTCCAGATAAGCCCTTTTTTTTATAACGAGCCTCTCTCCTGCAGACCCTGAACATGCTACAGACTAAAGCTTTATAGGGTGTTAGGGGGATTTTTTTGATCTTTCTTTGTAGCTCCACTCTCTCAGGTCTGTAGTGACCTCACAACTAATGCCAGGAAGTCAGCAGGCATGCGATACTTGGGCTTTAATTACAAGGATACCAACATGCTGTGGGGATGGGTAAAGCCTGGGTTTTCACCTGAAGCAACTCAGTGCAGTTCCCTGGTTGTAGGAGGGCCTCTTTTTCTGCAGAGGATAGGGGAGTTGTGGATGAAAGAGAGGAGGGCTGTGGGGTGGCTGGGTGAATCGATGCATCTACTAAGAAAACTGCCGGAAAAGCATACTTGGAGCCCCAAAGCCAGCCACTCAACTGATAAACCAGAGGAAGAGCTGGATGCAGTACTGTTCCCTGCCCTCCTGTTGGCTGGTGGGATTGGGAAAACCTGCATCTCCCAGGTATGGGAGTCAGGCAGCCACTGTACTCTCTCCTGGAAAAAGGGGTTTAGGTCTCAGCTTTCCCCATGGAGTGCCCTTACAACCCCTCCCCCCACAAAGATAAATGGCTTTTGCACAAAACACAGCAGAGTTCAAATGTAATCACAAACAGATTCCGCTTGCTCTCTCTCTCCTTACTAGGCATTTCATCTTTGTCTCTTGCCTCTGTCTTAGGCCTCCCCTGTTCGTCGGGATCTTTTTTTCTTTTGTGTTTACATTTGGTTTTTTTACCATCCTTCGCCCCCTGGTTGCCACTCTTTTCCTCCAGCTTTGCAGGCTCCTCTGCCTTCTCTGGGGTAGTTTTGCTCTTTTCCTCTCCTGAGGCAATTCCCTCCATGCTGCCTTCCTTCTCCAGATTTCTATCTGTATTAACCAAAGATAATCATTACTGTCCTCTGTGAATGGTCTGTTGAAGGAAGAAACATTAATATCCCACTCTACCCAGTATTAGTAATCATTCAAACTTCTTACATTAGGATCATAGCAGCACCCGCCACACCAATGGCCTATCTGTCTTCAAAGTTGCTAGTAACAAGTGCTTGGGTGGAAAGGATGTGTCCATGGGGAAGAAGTTTCTTCCCAACTTTAGTGACTTATTGGCTGGCTGATGTCCTAAAGTAGGAGGGTCAAAATGCCTTATAAGTTTAGATCTGAGCTATATAATTAGGGATGTGCAAAAACACGGTTCGGGGGTTTGGGATTTGGCCCGAACTCAGGATGTTCGGACCATTCGCGAACACCCCGAATCCAAACCGCCCCCCGCCTGAACAAAGTTCGGGTTGAGCGCGGGGGGCAGGGAGAAATCTGGTTTTCTCTCCCCCCTCCTCCTCCAGGCTGCACGGGTGGAAGGGGCGCCAGGGAGCACGTCCTCCCCTACCCTTCCCAGCCTCATAAATTATTATTATGGTTTTTTAACCCCACCCCACCCCAGGGATCACTCTACCTGCTGGTGACGGGGCTCCGGTCCCGGGTCTGGTGGCAGCGGGTCCGGCGATGGCGGTGCTCCAGAGCGCTTCAGGCCGCTACTACCTGAAGTGCTCCGGAGCACCGCCACCACCGGACTCGCCACCGCCACAAGACCCAGGGCCAGAGCCCCGGCACCACCAAATAGGGTGATCCCTGGGGTGGGGGGGTGAAAAAAAAATTACGAGGCTGGGCGTGGGGGAGGTGCTCCCTGGCATCCCTTCCACCTGTGCAGCCTGGAGCGGGGAGGGAAAACCGCCCCCCTGCCCAAACGGGTTTGCCCCCCCAAACCCGTTTGGGCTGAACAGGCCAAACTGAACAGTTTCGGTTTTGGTCGAACCCCGAACCCTCCGGTGTTTGCCCATCCCTATATGTAATCTTATTGATAAAATTCTTCATTGAGTACTTTTATCCAGACTCCAATGAAGTCAGTGGGAAGATATTAGTAGTATAGGGACATGGTTGGATGTTTGGTTTTGTATCAGAATCTAAATCCTCAGAACCATGCAAAATAGTGCTGGGCAGATTTTCCCAGATCTGGCGTTAGGGCCAGATTTTCAAAAGAGCTCAGCATCCACAAAGGCGGCTGGATTTTCAAAAGGATTTAGCTCCCATCTGTCCAGAATGCTGAACTCTTCTGAAAATACAATGACAAGAGGGGATGCTATGGAAGCTACTGTGTGCTTAGCTCTTTTGAAACTCTGACCCTTATTTTTTGTGATTTTGAAAATCTGGCTGTTGGTGTGCAAAGCTTTATTTTAGAAAGCAGGAGTCCTTGGCTCCCAAGTCCTGTGTTCACAACCACCCCACTAGGGAGGAAACCAGCTATATGCATTCATTCTGAAGCTGGGAGGGAAGGAAAATGAGAAGCTATTTCCCCCCCCCCCCCACACACACACACAGCACAACACAAAAGAGAAAAATAGAATCTTAGAGTTGGAAGGTACCTCAGAGGTCATCTAGTCTAACCCCTGCTCAACGCAGGAAATCCACAGCTACATTATACCTGACAGATAGGTGTCCAGTTTGAAAACCTCCAGTGAAGGAGAGCCCACCACCGCCCTAGGCAGTCTGTTCCACTATCAAACAGCTCTTACTGTTAGGAAGTTCTTCCTAATGTTTAGCTGAAATCTGATTCCTTGTAATTTGAGCCCATTGGTTCTAGTCCTGCCATCAGGAGCAACAGAGAACAACTCTGCTCCATCTTCTGTACGACAGTCCTTCAGATATTTGAAGATAACTATCATGTCTCCCTTACTCTTCTCCAGGCTAAACATACTCAGCTTCTATAACCTTTCCTCATAGAACTTGGTTTCCAGACCACTGACCATCTTCAATGTCTCTCTCCTCTAAACCCATTCCAATTTGTTAATGTCCTTAAAATGCAGTGCCCAGAACTGGACACAGCACTCCAGATGAGGTCTGACCAGTGCAGAAACGGAGTGGAACTATTAACTTCTCGTAACCTGGACACTGTGGGGGTGTTTATAGACGATCCCGCTCACAAGCGGGATCATTCAGTTGAGGGATCGGGCACCCGCCTTCCTCTTTACGCCGTGTCTCATGCTCAGAAGAGCATCAGACACGGCGTAGAGTATTTGTGCGCATGCGCGCCCTTCTGGGCATGCACACTCACCCAAAGAACCAGGAAGTGCGGCGTGAAGCCGGCACAGTGGCGATCCACCTTTAAGGGGGCAGGATCGCCGGTCCGGCTTCACGCGGCACTGATCCGGCGTTAAAGCGCGCTGGTGGATTAGATGAGCGGCAACAATGGCGGCTGATAAAGGGATCAGCCACCATTTCCGCCTCGTCTATAAACGCCCTATGCTTCTATTAATGCAGCCTAAAACTGCATTAGCCTTTTTTTAGCAGCTGCATCACACTACCGACACATATTCAGCTTGTGATCAACTACAACCCCAAGATCCTTTTCACATGTGCTGCTGCCAAGCCAGGGATCACTCATCCTATACTTGTGCATTTCATTTTTCTTATCTAAATGCAGAACTTTACATTTTGCCTCTGCCCTTCCTCCTAGGATGGGAGGCAGAGCACGAGGGGGTGGCTTCCCGCCCTCAGGGTTTGCAGGACCCCCAAGGGCGGGAAAAGCGGCTGCAATGCGATCCACCAGGAGAAACCTGGTTGCTAGGCAGCCCCAACGGGGAGTGATAGGGCTAGGCTGGTTACGTGGGCTCCGCCTGCACGGAACAGAGCTCACTTCAACTACACAGGAGCAGCTCCAGCCTCAGTCAGGCTGGAGCCGAAGCAAAAAGCAGCAGCACAGCACTGCTGCTCCAGCGTGGGGACCGGAGGAGCTGTCGGGCCTACCCACGCCGGAGCTCACCACGCCTTCAGGCTACCTCTGCCCCCACTCCTTTGAAGGTTTGAGGCAGGTACTGAGGGCCTCTCCTTATAGCCCAATCCTCTCCCCGCGTGGCCCTGAGGACAAGACTTTCACTTTCCCAACATGGGGAAGACCAAGAAAAAAGCCCCCCTGGCAACAGCCGGGTGGCAGCACAGTACCCAGCGGGTGAGGGACCCTGCGACAGCAGTGCTGGGGGCCTCCCCGAGTGTGTCGTTACAGGAGACCTCCCCACTGGGGGAGCCCACAGCACAGGACCCTGAGGCTACTGGGGCAGCTGGTGGCAGAGGGAGGGGGGCAGATGCCCCCCTTCTTGATAGGCTGGCAGAGTCTGAGGCCCTGCTTAGAGAGCTGGCAGCGGGTGGGTTGAGTGTGTCAGAAGGGGAGCCCCCATTGCTGGCTGATGCAAGCCAGCGGCTCCCCGCCCTCGCTGGCTCCCAGTTTCCCCCAGGCCAAGTGGAAGATCCCCATGTAGGGGGGCTGAAGGGCTGGCACCAGGTGAGGCCAGGTCTAGGTGGGGTGGGTGGACAATTGCCCCCCCGGCCCGTTTCTTGGATGACCCCTGGCCCATAGGTCCAGCAAGGAGATCAGCCAATAGGGGTAACACGGTAGGCAACACAGGGGTCTCCCAGTCCCTGGGTCCCCTCCCAACTGGAATTGACCCCACCTTGGCCCCTTGGCCTGTGAGACATCAGGCACCAGGAGGTGGGAAATGGACAGCCCCACAATGGCCTGGATGTCCCCTCACTGGGGGTCCTTATGGTGGTCCCCCCTCGCTCCAGCCCCAGGTTGGTCCCCCCATGGCGTGGGGTCAGGGAACCCCCATTTCTATCTTTTAGTGACGCCCCCCCCTGCAGGGCGGGAAGCCTGTCAACTGCACAGAGCCCCAGGAGTGTGAGAGGGATGACCTCTGGGAGAAGATTGAGAGGATTGAACACGCCATCTAGGCCATGGAGCAGCAGTGCACCCGCTAACCACCAAGCCACTGGGAACTGCCACCCCCGACCGGACAACATAACCCAGGTGAGGCGGGGGCCCACTCACAGGGGGAGGACAACCGGGGCATTGGGGCACCAGTCCAGGCCTTGCCTGTGACAACGGGGACCACTGGAATGGCCAGCGAAGCACTGGTTGGCTCCCAGCAGGGCCCAACACCGAGCACAGCAAGGAACCAGCTACTATGGAGGAACAGGGCATGGGTGCCAGCGATAGTACCGCCCCCTCCTCTGGGCTGGTGATGGGGTTTACCCTTCCAGGACTCTGGCCCCTGCAGATTACCGGGGTTGGACCAATCCATTGGGGGGCCAGGTACTCCAGGTGTGGTCCCTGTCATTTGCCCCTTTGGGGCAGCCAAGCATGTTGCAGGGCCCGGAGCAGCGTCTGGTTGAGACTGCCAGACAGCACACACACACACACCCCGTGGATGTTGGGTATACTGAGGTATCTGCCCCAATCAGGAATCACCTTCTTCTGACCACGCGCAAGCGAATCTGGTGTGGGGTATATATTGACATATTTGCCCTCCTGTTCAGTGACCCAATAGTGGACCCAGCCGAACAGAATGATAAAAAAGAAAAGGTATGTTTCAAGTGCCCTAAGGCGGAGAGGAATCAGTCCAATTGGACAGCGGCCTTCTCCATTTACCACGGGGTGATGATACAGGTTTACCCTGGCCGGGCTGCTGACCTCCTAAAATATGCCAATATAGTTAGGCAGACGTATGAGGCGGGTCCTTCCGGGGCCTGACTTAGGTACGATGAGGCATTCAGACACCGGGATGCCTACACCCCTGGTCTCCTCTGGGATCTGCATGCAAATGACCTGTGGCTCAATTGCATGAGAAGAGTTGGTAATGCCCCCAGATTGACTAGCGGCCACCTATTGGCCAAAGGAGGTACCACATCCACGGCCGATTTCTTTCATGAGGAAAGGAAAAAGGCAGCGGCAAGTTCCCCCGGGCAGTGCTGAGAGTTCAACAGATCCGGGAGGTGCTCCCAGCCAGCCTGTAGATTTCGCCACACTTGCCCAAACTGCTCAGGACACCACGCAGTCTCCACGTGTGCCTGTGCAAGGACATGGGCAAAAGGAAGACCCAAACTCAGGTCAGCAGGAAACGGTGGTCAAGGGGGCAATGCCGGAGGCCCAGGCAAGAGCCCCAACCCTAGTTGAGACAGACTGACTAGAGCTGGCTCTACAATGGCATCCCGACTGGGTGGAGGTCAACTATGTCATCAAGGGTTTCAGACATGGTTTTAGGATCCCAGCAGCTAATGCCCAGCAGCAGAGGGTGTCACCCAACTTAAGGTCTGTAGTTGGGTTGGAGCATGTTGTCCAGGCAAAAATTGATGAGTGGAAGGAAGGGTGGCTGGCCCTTTCTTGGCCCCCCTTTTTGCCAATATGGTGATCTCCCTCCTGAGGGTGGTCCCCCAAAAGACCCCTGGGGAATTTCGGTTGATCCATCACCTGTCCTACCCATGAGGCAGCTCAGTTAATGATGCCATACCCAAGAAACATTTAGCACTTATATATAATGTTTATTTTGGCATTAGCTTTCGCCTTAGCCTTTTAAGAAAGTAATATACATACATACATACATAACAATACCACCAACTCAACATAACTCAGCATAACAAAGTAATATACATGGGAAAGCCCAAGAAGCTTACATCAGTCCACTACGCATCGTTTGACTCGGCAGTGGTGCTGGTCAGGTGGTGCAGCTGGGGCGCTATCATGTGACGTGTGACATCAAGTCGGCATTCCGCCTACTCCTGGTCCACCCCGAAAGTTTCCCTCTGTTAGGTTTCTATTTTAATGACTTGTATTATTATGATAAGGCCATGCCAATGGGGTGCTCAATCGCTTCCTCAGCACTTGAGAGGTTCAACAACCTCGTACAGTGGGTTGTGCGGCAGCGGAACGAGGCAGGGGAGATCACCAAATATCTTGACGATTTCCACTTCATCGGGTGGACTGGCACGAATAAATGCCGGGACCTGATGCAGACCTTCCATCAGGTGGCTGAGGAATTGGGGATTCCCCTGGTGCCAGGAAAGACTCAGGGACCAGTCACCAGGCTGACATATCTAGGGATAGAGTTCGACACGGTCACAGCCATGTCTCGCCTACCTGAGGATAAGCTGAGATCTCTTCGGGCCATGGTCGATGAGTGTCTTCAAGCGACCAAGATTACAGTTCACCACCTCCAATCATTGCTTGGGAGCCTTAATTTTGCATGCAGGGTAGTGGCACCAGGGCGGGCCTTTTTGTCCCGCCTCTATGCCAAACGCACTGACAACCCACCCCCACACTACCACGTAAGGCTTACCAGTAAAATGAAGGAGGATCTGGAGATGTGGCCAGCTTTCTTAGCGAATTTCAACAGTACCAGCTTTTGCTTGAAGCCGAGCTTCAGGTGCACTCCAAAGTTTCCGGGGGTTCAGGTTTTGGGGTGTTCTTCAGGGATAGGTGGGTGGCAGCCCCGTGGTTGCCAGAATGGGATGAGGCAGGGGTCACCAGGGACCTTACCTTCCTAGAGCTTTTCCCCATTGTCCTCGCTGTCCACCTATGGCCATATGAATTCGCAAGTCACACAGTCCACTTTTGGTGTGATAACCTGGCCATGGTACACATAATAAACACGCGGACCTCCAGTTCCCACGAGTCATGAAGCTGGTTAGTGCGTTCATGCTCACCTGTTTTAATTTTAATATATTGTTTCAAGCCAGGCACGTCCCTGGCATTGACAACGGTGTAGCCGACACCCTCACTCGCTTCCAGATGGAGTGTTTCTGTTCGCTGGTGCCTCGAGCCAGAGTGACCCCAGAGCCGCTGCCCCCATCGGCGTGGAGCCTTGGGTCATAGAATTGTATGCCGCCATACAGGGATCACTGGCACCACGGATGAGGGCCGCCTATGACAGAGCATTCAGTCAGTTTCAGGAATACCGGCGGTTGCAAGGGTGGGTACTGTGTTTCCTGATCCCGGAGTCCCAGATGCTCCAATTCGCCCTCCTCCTGAGGCTGAGAGGGACTGCCCCAGGCACCATAGCCAGCAAACATGCAGCCCTCAGTTTCATGAGCAACCTCACCGGACACCCCCCTCCTAACAGATGGGTGTCCAGCCTCTGTTTGAAAACCTCCAGTGAAGGAGCACCCACCACCACCCTGTAGTGTCCCTTTGCCAGACATCTACTGGAGGACTGGGCAAGGGAACAGGGCCACACCCCAGACCAAAGGACCCACATCACCTCTTCCTTGCTGCTGGATATCTGTGAGGTCCTCCCCCAACTTTGTTTTGGCAGTTATGAGGTTTCTTTGTTCAGATCAGTTTTTAAACTAGCGTTATTTGGGACTTGCAGTTGAGCTGTACCTCGCCTGGCGCCCCCAGGTACCCGGCCCCCTTTTTAGGCATACAGGTGGGGAATTCCTGACCAGGTATCAATTTACATCCGTCCTGCGGGCTGCACTGGCATGGCTGGGCTTGCCAGCGGCCGAACATGGAACTCATTCATTTCGCATAGGGGTTGCTAGCTTTGCAGCTGCAGCCAGGATGCCAGGGCAAGACATACAAGCAATAGGCTGGTGGTGGTTGGGGGTTTTCTGGTCCTATGTACAGCAGCCCCCCCCCTCCTCCCACAAGGCCAGCCCTGAATTTTTCTTTTGCTTCCCAGGTGTTCCCCCTCACCACTGAAGGTAAGTTTGGCTCGTTGGGCACACCTCGTGTGCTGGGCAGGCAAGGCAGCTGGACAGACACGGTGGGGAACCCAGCTAGGCTTGTCGGCCCACACGGAGATACGCTGGAGGGGCCGGGGTGGCATGAGGTGGCACCAGCTCTTGCCGACACTGTGGATGTCACAAAGGAGCCCCCCACCAGATGCCATCATCCTGCATCTGGGCGAGAACGACATACCCGAGTTGAAGGGCGTCCAACTCATACGAAACATCAAGAGGGACGTGTAGGAGATTAAGTAGCTTTTCCCTTCCGTTCTGATAGTATGGACTGACCTGGTAGAGCATATCTCATGAGGCAAGGGGGTCCACCCTAGGAGAATAGATAGGACCCGGAGGACTATCAATAGGGACATGGCCGGTGGCTGATCGCCATGGGTGGTGAGAGGATCCACAATTATGCACTGTTGTATAAACGGCCCGAGCTGTACCGCCAGGATGGCGTGCACCTGTTGGCTGAGGGCAACGAGCGCTACCTAGAAGCCCTAAGGGACAAGCTACGTGTTGTTTTAGAGAAGTTTTAGGTGGTGGGGGGGTCGGGCACGTCCGGGTAGCCCCGGCAACCTCTCAGTGGCAGGGGTCCAGTACTGAGGGTTAGAATGTAGAGTAGAATTAGAACGAAGTACAAGTCATCTCCTTAAGAGGTGGGGAGGCCACACCTACCGCAAAAGCAGCGGTATGGCAAGCGACGGGGTAGCCTCCCTGGGAGGGGTGTCCAGTGAGGGCGGTAGGGACAGGTATGGTCCCCTGCCTGCAGGCACCCTCATTCTTACTCAAGTTTGGAAGGACTTCGGTCCCCCCTCATCTGTGGCAGGTGCCACTGAGAGGGGGAGATATTGTGTTTGGTTTGGGGTGGTAATCGAGGGTATATTGAAACCACCCTGAGTGTTGTTGCTGTTTAAGAATTCAAGTCCTGGACCTGAATCGCACTAGGCGATTTTCCCCACCTGATTCAATTAATAATTGGTTTAATAAAGATTGCGGCCATTTAAACCCAACGCTTGGTGTCCTGTCTCCTTTGGTGCGTTGGCAATATCCCTGTTGAATTTCCTTTTGTTAGTTTTGTCCCAGCTTTCCATCCTGTCAAGATCATTTTGAATCTTGTTTCTGTCTTCTAAGGGGTTAGCTATCGCTCCCAGTTTTGCATCATCTGCAAATTTGATAGGCATCCCCCTCTACTCCTTCATCCAAGTCATGAATAAAGATGTTGAACAGTACAGGGCCCAGGACCGATCCCTGAGGCACCTCACTCGATACCGCCCTCCAGATTGATGGGGAGCCATTTATGAGCATTCTTTGGGTACGGTTCTTCAACCAGCTGTAAACCCACCTAACGATAGTATCATCTAGCCCATATTTTACGAGCTTGTGAAGAAGGATATTATTGGTGTCAAATGGTTTGCTGAAATCAAGATATACCACGTCTACGGCATTCCCATGTTCTACTAAACTAGTAGGCTGAAGAAGTTTGCTATTCCTTGAAATGTAAGTATATCCAAGTCGTTTGAAGCTTTCACTCCTTACTGACACAAGAGGAATTTTGGAATATAATCCACCGTAGAAGAACTGACTTTGGGGTTAAGTATGTTCCCAATAAAATCAAGACTTCAGCTGAGTTTAGTGCAGGATTGGACCCTACAAACAAAATCCTCAGGATGTTATGTTTAGCAGTGCTGTCATCTAAGCAGCGATATCATCCGCAGAAAAACACTCATCTTTAAAATGTATTAGGGCAAATTTACATCTTAGTCCTTGTCTAGAGACACAAGTTGCAGTGGTTAAACTAAAATAATTTTAAAACAGCCGAGTTCTGAAAACCCACCATGTGGACACACACAGTAGTGTGTGTAAGATTACCAATAGCAAAGACTGAGATAAATAATCAAGTGTGTGTGTGTATATACAGTGGTTGCACTAGTTTTTAAAAAAAATCATTTTGTAGGCTGATCCTTATTTTCATCTGAACCTCTGAATTTATTGACACTTTCCCCCCAATTATTTTCCATATGACATTGTTTCTGTACAAGAAAAAAGTTGAATTTTTTACCCTCAAAGTAAAGACATAACTATCCTAGAACTGATTAAATAAACTGAAGGATTTGTCTTTAAAAGAAAAGAAATACTATGTGCCTTATGTGATCTTTTCCTCTTCTACGGCAATCGCCTCCACGCTCCTGAGGCAATCCGCCTCTTTAGCTAGGCTGAAGAAAAGTGGTTTTGTGGAGGAGGGGATGGGTAATGATGAAGGTTAGAATTCTTGTGAACCAATCTCTGTCTGACTGTGGTTAGCTGAGATAATATCGTATTCCCTCGAGTCAAGAGGAGCCACAAGAGTCTCCAGGCCCCCACATGCCTACAGTTCACCAGCCATAATTATGATGTGTCAAGAAACCTTTTAACTGTGAAAAAATAAACAATTACTCAGGGCAAAAGTCTAGGTTGTCTTTGGGAGAGTAATGTTTCACCTGGGTACATTTTAAAAAAGGACTACAGAAAACACCCCCACAAGCTCTGGAGTTTAAAAGTCTGTCCAGTATACATTACAGAATGCAGCGAGCTGTAGGTAATGAGTGAGATGGGCTCGCGCATGAAAATCACGCACCTTTGGGGGCTTTCACACCAGCTGAACTCTATGCAGATTTTGGCTTCCAGGAGCCAAAATCTGTGCACCACTGTAGGTGTGAATGTGATCTAAACCCCGCCTGTGCTCTTTTTCAAAAGGGCATGATTTCCAGGTGCGAGCCTGCCTTGCGGCTTAAGGAAAACCTGAAAGTGAAATAGACTTCAAGGAACTGCATATGTTCACAGGATTTTCAAATCTACTCAGCTGCTCTAAACACAGGGATTTCAAAAAATGCTGAAGGGAGTTAGCTGCCCAAATCCCAATTTGGGGGGGGGGGGGGTCAGCCTAACTGTGCTTCTGCAAAGCTTCCTCAGCATCTCTGTAAATACAGTGCAGTCCTACAGGCAGTGCCCATCGATAGCAGCTTGTAAACACAGGAAGAGAATGGACTCTAGGAGGAGCCAGACCCACCAGCTAGCCTATCAGTCTGAATTCCCCACACAGTGAGTCCAGTGTGAAAGCTGAATGTTCAGCTTAATGTGCACCAAAATGTAAATCCCCTTCAAAGAGAACAATGTTGCTGCCTCTCCCTCTCTGACCCTAACATGTGTAAAGATTGGTGCAGGGCCAGTGGGAGAGATTACAGAGTGTTTGCCAAGGGGATTAACCCCCTGCTGTTCTAGAAGTGCCTTCATCTGCTGAGAGCCCCTGCAAACAGCCTGTCGCAGCTGAGGAAGAGGAGATGGGGGCGAGGAGTAGATTGGTGGTGCAAAGCCAGGCAAAGGATGCTCTCTCAATCCTTCCCTGGGGTGCATCTTACTGTTGGGGTACAGGTTTGGGATCCCCAAACAGAAGTTTCAAAATACATCTAGCCCAGACATGGTATAATTGAATTGGTTAACTTAGTAAGAAAGACTAGGACTTGCTGTTTCTAGTCTCACTGATTTAAAGAAGGGCCATTTGGATAGGCATTCTTAAAAGACATTTGCCCTGCAAAGTAGGGATGTGCAAATGTGGTTTTGGGTGTTCGGTGTTGGGCCTGAAATCGGCCCGTTTGGACGGTTGAACCAAATGCCCGAACTGAACGCCCGAATCCCCGAACACTTCGGTGGTGTTCGGGTGAGTTTGGCGGTGTTCAGGTGGGGAAAAAAAGGGCTGGCAGGCCCAGGTAGGGCAGCTGAGGAGCAGACTTCTTGGCACCAGGGGTGGAGAGGCTTGGACTAGCAGCCAGCCTGCCCAATCACCATCCCTCTTTTCCTCAGACCACTGGCTTCACAGTCTGCGATTGATCACGGGCTAGACTGCACAGAGCCAATGGGGCTTGTGGTAAGGCGGGCACAGCAAGTAACAAAAGTCATTGCCCTCCCCCCTTCCAACTCCTTCTGAGCTAGCCACTGATCCTGTCAGCAGGTGTTTTCAGAACTCTCCCTCTCCCAGCAGTTTGTGTTCCTAATCCATTGCCATCCTCCACCTATTTCACTAAGGGTGGGAATACCGGTAAATCCGGAGTCCGATAATGCCGGTACTGGGCGTACCGGCATTATCGGATTCAACCCGGTAAATCCGGTCTGGTTACCGGATTCCGGGTACCGGATTTTTTTACATTGCAGCCATTTAAATGAATGGCTGCAATGTAAGCAATGAAAGCCCCACCAAAAAGT
>QEPC01003743.1:706744-733146 GCA_003113815.1 Sphenodon punctatus | reverse complement strand
CCTGGCAAATCCAAATGCGCCCACGCAATCCTGCTGCTGCCGTCTGCTGCTATATGGGAGCTCTTCCCTTGCAAATCCTATCATCCTGGCATCATGCGTGCTGCTCACAGGCAAATCCTGCTGCTGTCATGTTCCACAGATTCTGTGCCTGGGCAATCCAATATCTGCTGCTGCTGCCAATGCTGCCTCTGTTGTCTGTGCCACAGGTTCAGTGCCCCGGCAATACAATGTCCACTGCTGCTGCCAATGCTGCCTCTGCTGTCTGTGCCACAGGTTCTGCTACTGGGCAATCCAATGTCCGCTGATGCTGCCAATGCTGCCTCTGCTGTCTGTGGCATGGGTTCTGCTACTGTGCAATCCAATATCTGCTGTTGCTGTCAATGCTGCCTCTGCTGTCTGTGCCACGGGTTCTGTGCCTGGGCAATCCAATGTCTGCTGCTACTGCCTCTGCTATCTGTGCCACGGGTTCTGTGCCCGGGCAATCCAATTTCTGCTGCTGCTGCCAATGCTGCCTCTGCTGTCTGTGCCATGGGTTCTGCTACTGGGTAATCCAATGTCTGCTGCTGCTGCCAATGCCGCCTCTGCTGTCTGTGCCATGGGTTCTGTGTCTGGGCAATCCAATGTTTGCTGCCGCTGCCAATGCTACCTCTGCTGTCTGTGCCACAGGTTCTGTGCCTGGGCAATCCAATGTCTGCTGCTGCTGCCTTTGCTGTCTGTGCCATGGGTTCTGTGCCTGGGCAATCCAATGTCTGCTTCTGCTACCTCTTCTGTGCCACAGGTACGGTGGCCTGGCAATCCAATGTCTGCTACTGGGTGGTCACGTGATTCACCACTGGGCAAGGCTTGACCAATTGGAAGAATAGCTTGTTGAGATTTGGAGAGTAGGATGTAAGCCTGCAACGTTTGGCCAAGTAGGGGTGCCAGCCACCGAGCCCATGCCAGGCCTCTGCCGCTGCTCTGCCAATACCAGCCAGCCTGCAATGCCCGGCTGAGCAGGGTTGCCAGTCACTCCAGCCCCAGGACCCACCATCAGGATTCTGAGGCCGTCATTCCATTCATGGGGAGCCGCCATTCCACTTGCCTGCAAGTGTCCCACATTCAGGCCAGCCAGCCTGCAACACCTGGCCAAGCAGGAAAGCCATGCTGCCCTCCACGTCCTTCAGCTGCTGATGGACTTGGCAGCTGTCCCCCCCAGGTCCTCCATGGTGCGCTGAGGCTTCTGGGCCTCAACTGGCTTCTGCTGCTGCACCACTGACAGAGTTGATGAGAGGGCAGAACATGGTGGCGACACAGCTCTAGGAAGGACGTGTGGTCAGCCCTGTCCAAAGTGGCCAAGTGTCTGTTGTCCTGCCCACCAACGAGTGTCCCCAGCGAGTGGGTGTTCCCTATGGCAGGGGACATTTGCTCACCACACCGCTTGAGACTGGGGGCCAAGTTGATGGAGCAGTTACTTTTCATCAAGGTCAACCTTCTGCTGCTGGGATTCCCTGAGCTGCCCCTGAACATGGATTGATGGTGCAGTGGCACACGCCATCCCATGCCAGGGGCAGCCTTTTGACAGGTCTGCTCTTCTATCTGGGCGGTTGCTGCTGAGGTGCTGTACCTTCTTCCCAATGCCCGGTGCCCACCATGCCTCTCTCTCTCTCACTAGACGTCCTCGGTTGGCCTATCTGACTGACCTCATGACACCGGGTGGCACTGGAAAGCTGTAGACAATCTCGGCCCACCTATCTGACTGGCTCTCTCTCACACGCTGCACAGTCTTCGCCATCCTATCTGAGTTTCCTGCCAAGGTCCCAGACTGCCTTCCCTACTGCCTCTCATGCCACGCTGCCTGTCTGCCCAGCTCGAACCCTGCCTCAGCCTGTCTTCCACTGCTCATGCCACGCTGCCTGTCTGCTGCTGCTGCTGCCTCTACTGTAGCATGGGTTCTGCTACCAGGCAATCAATGTCTGCTGCTGCTCCACTGATGCCTGGCAGTCTGCAATGCCCAGACACCAAGCCCCAAGACTTCCCAGCCTCTGCTGCTGCTGGGTTTCAGCCAGCCAGCCATGGTGCCACAGGTACCCCCAGGGGCCAAGCGCCGAGCCTGCCTGTCCGGGCAAGCCGGGGTGCCAAGGCTCAAGCCTTCTTGGTTTCTGCTGCTGCTGTGTCTCTGATGGCCTGCCATGCCCCCACAGACACCCCTGGAACGTCCCAAGCCTCTGCTGCAGCTGAACTTCCCAAACATTTGGGGTGGGGGTCCAAACTCCGTGGGACCAAATGCATGAACCCAAACTAAGTTTTCAGACTGAACAGCTGAACATCCGAACCCCGTTCTGCTAGCACATCCCAACTGCAAAGTTCTTCTCATCTCATTTACTACAATGTAAATTGAGAGCAGACACCCATGTTCACTGCATTTTCCCATTGCCGTCAATGGGGAAAACACAGTGAACATAGGCAGGGCCGGCCCCAGGCATGTGCCACATGTGCAGCCTCACATGACCAGCTGGGGCCACAGAAATCTGCATGTTCATGGGTGAGAGTGGCCCATATAAAAAGGGCCACATTCTCACAACTGTCTTACTTATACTATCTTAGGTAGAAATTTGGGATGTAAAGCAATATCTATTCTATCTTGGAAAATAATTCTGCAAATATGGTTCTGAGATTATTATTGCTGTTATTTCACTAACTTTTGCTAATGAAGTTATTGCTAACAGGAATACTGTCTTTAAACCCGCACCCCATAACCAGTTCGTTTGCGCCCCCCCCCATATAATCAATTCATGCTGCCCTGGGGGCACAAATTAAATTGTTATGAGTGGGGGGCAGCATGAATTGATTATATGGGGGGCGGGGGTGCAAATGAACTGGTTATGGGGTGGGGGCAGTGTGAACTGATTATGGGGGTACAACTGTACTGGTTTTTTTCATGGCATAATGCACTTAATAATCTAGCTGCATTTTGGGTGTCTGGTGTGTTTGATAGCAGCACCTCTGGACGGGTCGCACCACATGTGTGCACAAGGCACAGGTGGCACCGGCAGCAAGAAGCAACAGGCCCTGGAGGCCAGGCTGGCTAAGCTCCCCCCCTCCTCCAGTATGGCAGTGGATGCAGTCAGTCTCTCTGTGCCTGCCTCACTGCCTGCCTGGCTGCCCCTGCAGTGGAACCACTCCAGGGGAGTGGTGGTAGACGCTCGGCTGGGAAGGGGAGGTGGGGGGAAGCATTGGGAGGCCACACTTGTTTACGGCCACTCGGCTGAGCGCCAGGTAAGGCAGCCAAGGGGTGGCAAGTTGTGAGGCTGGGGGCGGGGGGAGAAGCATGGGGGGGAGGGTCATGTTTCTCCATGGTTGCTCGGAGTGGTGGAGAATGGGAATCCTTCCTGTCCAGAGGGAATAAATGTTATATAAATGTTCACATTTGCATAATTAGGCCCTGCACCAAGACTTTGCGCATGGCCTCACAAACCCTGGGGCCAGCCCTGAACATAGGTCCCTGATTAAGAGTAAATTTATTTAATTTTAAAATAAGTTTTAAATTTATTTAGTTCTATTAGAACTTTATTTAAGTTCTAAATAAGTTTCACATGGTGTAGAAGAAGGGAATGAGGGTGGGAATATGGGAGAATAGTGCCCAGAGACATGAGTAATTGCTGGAGTTTTTATCTCAGTGTCCACCTAGTGTAATTAAGATCAGAATCATGCCCCCTTGCACTGGGATTCATCAATATTCTGCGTAGAGTAATAATAGCTCTTGTCAAATATCTTCATGCACATCAGTTAGAGCAACGCAGATTGGATGCCCTCAGCTAACTTGAGCATACTTTAAAAAGCCCTCCCTGACGGAACACTGACTCACTCTCTAATCGTGCTCTAATAATAGTGGGCCACTCAAAGTTCAAAGCCACCTGCTAAGATTCCCACTGTATGTCTGAGACTAATCTTTTCAATGGCTCACATACGGAATGCGAAACGCATTCACCTCTAAATGGATCAGTGGTTTTGCAGTTATTTCCGAACACCAGAGTTTTCAAATAACTCACCATCAGCAGTTGCTGTTTTCTCAGCCTTTGGGTGGCCAGACCCAAGCCAGTAAGACTCCTGGAGAGGGAAATACCAGGGCTGTGGTATCCCATAGTCCCCTGAAACACAAACAAGGGCGTACATACAGTCTGTCTACATTCAGAAACCCATGTATGCAAATCTCGTGCTGTTATTGCCAACACAACATTACTAGTTGTAATAGTACAGCACTTCGGAAGACCTAGCAAAGACATGCCACCCACTACGCTTCCATCAGAACAGCCCCAGTTTCCAAATATTTCTGTGAGAGTAGGGGAGGAAAATACACACATGATGTGCAATCTGAGCTGACTTAAGTTTTCAAAAGTAAAATGCAGTTTAATTAAGGAATTAGGCTACCCCCTGCCTGTGGATGGTTTGAACCCTTAATACCCAAAGCAGCAGCTGCCAAGAAATGTCTCGATTCTGGTAGGTGAGCTCCTGACCCCCAAGCAATGATCCTGCTCAAAATCACAGAGACTAAGTGGGTGAAAAACACATGTTTACAGATATCACACAGGCAACAAACAATTGCATCAATGGGGAACGGAGGCGAATATTTCAATTTTCAGCTCTACAGGAACTTCAGAACAGAATCTGGTTTTGCTGGTCTGTGCCTTGTTCTGAAATAGGAGTGAGGATTAATCTATTTACCAGGCTTGTTGCATCAGATCTTCATCTGGTGTAACACGGATTTAAATCAGTGAAGGATTTGGCTTGTTATGTTAGCTTTTTCCTTACAGTGAACTGTAGCAAGGTCATTCAGTCTTTTGCCACTTACACAAAACAAGAGTATTTGAAATGAGCATGGCTGTGTACTCAGCTAGTGCTGGGCAGATATTGGCCAGGTGGCCTGGGTCACTCCTTTCTGTTTACTAAAAATACTGTCCCTTAAGGCTCTTGGAAGCAACTAATTGTACTTGCACTAACTCCATTCATGCCCTGGCTGCATCAAGAAGCAGTGCTGTGCTAAGCAATAGTGTGACTGGACAAGTGTTTGAGCTGAAAATCAATGCAAATGAGAGCCATCAGCATTTTTACCACACATAGTAGGCGGCTAAACAAAACTCCCAAGCTACAAGTAAACACTATTTCTTCCCCATGAAAGACTCTCTTTAATTTATAGAAACTCCTTTGCTGTTCATAACTCTGCACCCGGGAGACTCAATAAAAATCTTGAGGAATGCTCTTAGCTAGCTGATCAATGAGAGAAAGTGGGTGAAAAGCTCAACAAGGGAAAGCAACATTTACCTATTCTCCGTCAGGAATTATTATAACTACACCAACAACGGGAGCTCCCTGCCAGCAGAGAGGGGCCACAGCAAGTGAATCAGGTGATTGGTGTTTGCAGTTTGCACTTAAAGGCACCTTATCAAGGCTCAGCATTTCAATTACAGCTGGTAGCAGCTTTGTGTTTAACCAAAATAAATCATAAAAACATTGGGCTGAATTATTTCCAAATAAAATTATTTTCAAGTTATTGATTTTAATTTTTTCAAATAAATTCTTCAAAAACCTCCTGCATTTTCCAGCCTTTTCTTTTCTCTTCCAGCTTTTTATTTTCATTTCTCTTTTTCCATAGCAAAAAGGATAAAAGGAAAGGAATGGGAGGGGGAGAGAAAAAGCCAACATTTTTAAAACTGAAAATGTAATGAAAATGTATCTAGAAAAACAAGAAAAGCAATTATTTTCAAAATTTTGAAATGGAAATACATTGGAAGTGTTTGCACACTTTATTCAAGCTCATTAAAGTTGTGTGGTTGTTGTTTTTTTTAAAAAAAAACAGTCCTAGTTTTAACATAGGAATGTTAAATCCGCTGAAGGGTTTTTGCTGCTTCCTCTGAGTGAAGCATCTAGTTTTGATCTCAGTCCAGTATCCTGCCTCCTCTAGAGATCAAGACTAGATGCTTCACTCAGAGGAAGCAGCAAAAACCCTTCAGCGGACAGATGTGGCAGGTAATTCGACCACATTTATTTATTTATTTAAAAGATTTATACCGCGCCCCTCCTGCCAGGCAGCCCGTCTTATTAAAAAGTCTCTTGTTAAACCAAAGACAGAACGCAAATTAAAACAATATCAATTACAATAATAGTGCCCCACTGTCACACCCATAGATGTCAGGGAGATTGACCTACCTGGGAAGACATTATCGAGGTACCAAGCAAGTGTGCCATAGAGAGCAGCATCAAATAGCAACATCTTAATGGAGAATAAAAAACTGTATTCATCTCCCTCCAGAGGACTATTTTGGATGTTGCACCACTGAAGCCCAAGACCTTGCTCTTCATAGCGTGACAAGTACTCTGTACCAAACCCAAAAGCCACTGGAGAAAGGAGACTCTAGGATAAATGTAAACTGACATGAGCAGCGGTAAGGGGGAAAACAGCTTGATTGGAAATAACTTTATGAATCAGAGTGTAAGCCCTGGTAATGCCCAGAAACAATCAAAGCAAACAGAGAACGATTCTGTTTTACATGTGGAGACTCTCAAGTGTTCTGGGGAGGACTCTGGGACATCTATCATTCCTAGCAACAGTGCATGCTGCATGCAGGAGAGTCCAAAATTCAGCGTATCTCCACAGAGACTGCAATGCAGTCCACACTAGCAATTTGGGTTCATTGCAAGCAGAGCTCCTGTGTGCCTTGGAAAAATAAAACACATTTGTGCAGTATATGACTGGACTAGTTTCTGCACAACCAGGAGAAAAGGCTCTCAGGAAAAGCAGATTATATACAGCCACTTGGGCTTTTGGGCTGATTTACGGGTGTTTGGTTTTACCAAAATAAAGCCAGTGAAGCTCCCAGTCATATTCCCTACATGCTGCCTTGCAGCAAACTCCCAGAAAACCAGACAACTATCTCCAGAGCCCCTTGCCCTGGCTTCTGGTCAACAGACCTCTGGGCTTGATTCTCTTCCTCTCATACCAGTGTTGCGTCAGTGTAATTCCACTGAATCAAGGGATGTTTCTCCTTTGCACCTCATGGAAAAGACAGTCGATCAAAGCATCTACCTTGGGCCAAACCTAGGATTGTTTCTCAGGGTAGGTCCTCCTGTCAGGTGCTGAGCATTTTCCATCCTGCTATTGAGAATGAAGGGCACTCCACACCTCAATCAACTCTATAGTTTAATTTCAGGACTAAATCCAAGTATGTGCAGGGTGCGACAGCACATGGGATTGATGAATAAACTTGAAATGATAACATGAATGTGAGAAGGAATTACTTAAAATAGGGACCTCAAACACTCACGGAGGGCTTGTGAGGATTTGGGAGGGAGACAGCCCAATGCATGGTTCATGAATAAACATTCCTATGGGACCCAAAACACCATTTTGTGCAAGGCCCCAAATTCCCTGGCTCTGGCACTGACTGGCTTTCTATTATCATAGAACCTCGATATGTGAGGTATTTAATTCACCGTCGGCAAATAATGCGCAACCGCTTTTCATGCACATGATCCCCATCTTCCATCTCGTGTAATCCCGCATCATGGGATTTTGAAATGCTGTGCAACGGCGACCTGCTCGTCTAAAAGCAGGCTGAGGCTTTTGGAGGAACAGTAGGACAAAATCCAAAGAATACCTACTATCAAGGTGGGACCACACCATATATAATTTGGACTGTTATTGTTTGTAAGGAACCCGCCTTTGTTAGGAGAAGCCCTTAAAGGTGGGTACAGGCTGGCTGTAGGGGCAAGTCTGGAGGCCAGACCCCAAATTTAAGACCCCTCGTCTGGGGAGATAATGGAGCACTGCAAGGTGTCCTGTCTTTTGTCTGGGGTTCAGAGCTAATTTCCCCATAATCTAAAGAAGAAGTGAAACCCTGTGACACTGGGTTTAAGGTGTTTTCTAATTTCTCACACATTGAAAAGACAGAGAATAAGGGAATAATGTAGGATTGACAAGGCCATCAACAGCCAAGAATGAAACGGTCAAAGAGAGCATGAGGTCATCACATTTCACAGAGGGAGGTAAAAGGCGCCTTACTGCCGCAATCTTCAAATTAACAGTCAGGCGGTCCTGCCAGGCAAAGCAGACGACATGGGGCAAGTAGAGGGTGAAGTAGATGACTCCACTGCAGGCAGCTGCTAGGTTGGCTTTGGAGAAGAAGGTGCTGAGTAAGAAGCACTGCATGATGGTGGCTGTGGTGAAGGTCAGCAGGAAGAGGAAGAGGATGACAGGATGGCTGTAGTTAAGCACCTTGCCACACTGCAACCAAAGGAAAACCAAGTGAGCTCAGACCAATTACTGTATCAACATTAACAGCAGGGCTCAGAGCTACCTCTGGTACCTGATCGCTAATGGTTAATTGGGCAGTCTTATCTTCCCTACTCCAAATATCCAGAGATAGAGTGTGGTTGTCTTGTTGGTCCCCAAGTGACAGGATACTAAGTCCGGTTGGAACAATGTTCTGTTTTTTGCATTTGCTCAGAAAATGTGTGTTGGTATTGAGTCTGGCTTCCTTTTTCTTCAGGTTGTAAAGATTCCATTTTACACAGCGAATTTCAATATTTTCCATTGCGAGGCAGAGTGTGGTTGCCATATTGGTCCCAAGTGACAATGTCTGACGTATCTTTCTCTTTTTACCCCCCTCCCACCTCTACCCTGTTCTGTCCACTCTCACCCATTCCATGCCCCCTCATATATATACCTGCCCTTCATTTGCTCAGTTTATATATTTCTACTGACTATGCTACATGCCTGAGGAAGGGCCCTGTGTGGCCCAAAAGCTTGCTCATTTCCACTAACAGCAGTTGGTCCAATCAAAGCTATCAGTCAAACCACTTTGTCTCTACTCTTCTAAATAGGCAGAAACTGCACATGACAACCAAATGACGCCCGTCATCTAACACCCTCCCTATGTGCACGCTCTTGAGGCTGTGGGGGCTCTGCCTGCCCCTCCACAGCCACAGTTTGACAGAGCTCTGCTTAGTGTTCTTTGTTTGTCTGTTTTCTTTGTATCTGACTAAAATCTCATGCTCTTCTCCTCTGCATTCCTCCAAGGAATGTTTTTTACAGACATTATATACATACACAATCCAGGCGAGACATGTCTGCCTGGAAACTAATTCCTTTTCAAAATAAAACCATCTGAGCTGTCAGAACAAATTCCCATTGTTCCCCTCTCCATCTGACAATCCCACCTGCTGACAGGGCTGGGAAGAAGGTGTGGGGAAAGTTGACAGATACACATACATTAAAAAAAAAAAAAAAAAGTCAGATAGGCAGCTTGTGTTCTTCACCTGAACGATATTCACATTCCCAGAGCCTGACAGAACTGATGAGAGCAACTAAGATCTGCCAGAATCCCTTGCATAGCAAGTAAGTCACTGGATGAACTTTGGTTGACCTTCCTCCCCTTAATTCTTTTAAATCTTGAATGCCCCCTCGTTGTAAGCATGGCTCTGGACATTTCAACTTGCCTCAAGAGAGAACAGGCATGTTTGTACCTCTAGGGTGCAATGCATGGATGCTGGATCAACTCAACTACCTACGTCTACGATTATCTAGTGTCTCTTGGTCTCTTACCCCAATGAGGGGTGGTGGTCGTTTTTAAACAGCATTGTTTTAAAATGTCGGTCATCTTGTTTGTTCCCCACCCATCAAAGCCCCCTCCCAAGTTATTTTTTCCCCTATCCACTCTAGGGTTGCCACCTAGACACATTTTAAAGGAACACTTATGAAAAATACATGTTGCAGGCCCTGCGTTGGCCAAATGCAGGCCCTGCAACATGTATTTTTCATACGTGTTCCTTAAAAATGTGCCTAGGTGGCAACCCTAATCCACTCTCACCAGCCACTGCCTCCTTTCATATACCTGTCCTGCATTTGCTCAGTTTATTTGTTTTGACTCGTCACATGCCTGAGGAAGGGCCCATGTGGCCCGAAAGCTTGCACACTCTCACCAAGTACAGTTGTCCCAATAAGATATCACCTGAATTACTTTGTCTCCATCTCTTACATTTGGGACCAACGTGAAAACCACCTTTTCTCTCTGGACTAGGGAAAGTTTGTGATGATTGATCAGAACAGCAGTCTGAATTTTAACTGTCACCCATTTTCTAAAGAGCAGTTTCAGCTCAGTCCACTAGGAAAGAGGCAGGGTAACCGTTTTTTGCCTAACTGGCACAGACTGCAGAACCATATTGTTCTAGTTAAGTAGTATCCTAGTTTGCCTACACAAGGTACGGATGGCTTTTAGGCTGGATCCACTAGACTAATAAACTGCTTTGAAAAAACAGAGGCTCAGTTCTGAAATCCAGCAGGTAGGAGAATTCCATTTCAGAAAGGGCAGATTTGTACTGGGTCTGAACCTGGTGTTCTTTTGCATTTGTGATCATTTCCAAAGTTCAAACCCAAAGTAAATATTGAGCATGATAAACGAGCCAAAGGATGTAAAATGAGTACGACTGAAATTCCTCGCACTGACCTGCTCTTATTAAAAGACTGGCTTCTGCTCCGAGAGTGTCATGTGCAGAACAAGACCTGTCAGCATAATCAGGCCTGATGCATCGTCCTGGAGACAATCTCATAGCCAGCCTCACTGGTGAACGTCTCTCTCTCTCTCTGTCTTTGCCAAGTACGGACACTACCTGGGGGTACTTACAGGAATGTGCATGCTACGTGCAAAAAGCAGGCAAGGCCTCCGGTGTGTCTGCGCTCTGTATATAGAGCTCTCATTGTCTCTTGTTAGTTCTCCGACACCAAGAGCGCAACCGTAAACTGCAGGTCTGGGCCTTGCTAAAGCCACCCCTGAGGGAATACTTACTTACTGTAATGAGCACTGTCAGGAGAAACGTGCTGACAGCCATCATAATAAAGCTGTCTAGGAACCAGGTGTACCAGATCACCCCATTAGTGACCCCCCGAATCTTCATGGCCTCTTTCAGCCTCATTTCCTTCTCCAGCACAATGCTCTTCACTGTCATGGAGACAGAATAAATCCATGCCAGCACCATGAAGATGGGAAAGGAACGGTTCAGGGTAATCATGAAGCTGACAGGGCAGACAGTGAAATACAGGAAAAGCAGCCAAAAACGAGCATGGAAAGTAAGGAAGACAAAGAGAAAGGGAAAACAGGCATTAGGAAAGCAGCACACTCCTCACACCACCACACTCAAAGAACCTAGGGCTAAATGCCCAAATCCCATTCAAATACAGTAGGACTTGACTCCTAAGTTCTGCATGTTCTTTTGAAAATCTCAACATATTATACCAGAAATGGGCAAACTGTGGCTCTAGAGCTACATGTGGCTGTTTGGTCCCATTGTAGTAAATAGATGCAGCTCTTGGGATTAGGAAACTTTGTCCACCCCTGTATTATATTCTAGTAACCCCACCACTTTTTCTTCTAAGGGACTCAAAGACCCCTATCAAACAATAGTGAATTCAAATTTCCCAACACCACTTAGATGGCTAAGCATTATCACCATTTTACAAATAAGGAAACCTAGGTCACCATGTTTGAGAGACTTGCCCAAGGCCATGCAGACTGTGGCAGAGAAGGGAAGAGAACCCATACAGAGTCCTGAATAAATTGTCTAAACACTATGCCAGATGGTGTTATAACTCACAAAAAAGTTGTTAAAGATTATTGCCAGTGTTAACATCGGGTGAAAAGAAACAAGATTTATTTATATTTATTTATTTATTATAAGACTTGTATGCCGCCCTCTCCTGCTAAAAGCAACTCAGGGCAGCTAACAACATGTTAAAAACAAATTAAAATAAACAATCATCAACAATTAAAATCCAATAAAGCAATTCGACACCTCACCCCACCCTAACCCAACCCTTCCACCCCATCTCCCTTGGGAAAGGCACAGTGGAACAGCCAGGTCTTACATTGTCTGCAGAAAGAGAGGAACGCCCTCCTCAGGGTCGACACCTGAGAAACCCGGGAGACCTCAAGGAGGACGCCCCCGTCGACCGCAGGGGCCATTCCAGGACTCGGAGGGTGAGGTGGTCCTGCAGGTAGGTAGGGCCCACGCCCTTTAGGGTTTTAAAAGGTCAATACCAACACCTTGAATTGGGCCCAGAAGATGATCGACAGCCAGCGCAGATTGCGAAGCACTGGTGTAATGTGCTCGCATTGGTCCGTCCCCGTTAGGAAACGAGCCGCCGCATTCTGCACTAGCTGCAGTCTCTGAACCAGCACCCAGGGTAGCCCCACATAGAGCGCGTTACAGTAGTCCAGTCTCGAGGTAATAAAAGCATGGACGATCGTGGCCAGATCCGAGTCTGAGACATACGGTCTAAGTCGACATACCAGATGTAACTGGCAGAATGCCCCCTTCGCCACAGCCGCCACCTGGACATCTTGGCAGAGCTGCGGATCCAGGAACACCCCCAGACTCTGAACCTGAGATACCAGGGGAGGATGGAGCCCATCAATGATGGGGGCCACCACTCCCTTGGTTTTCCCCACAACCATAACCTCCATCTTGTTGGGATTTAATTTCGGGAAACTTGTCTTCATCTAATCCCCCACAGCCACCAAACACCGGGTGAGCATCGAGACTGCTGGACCTGAGTCTGATGAAAATGAGAGATATAGGTGGGTGTCATCAGCATATTGATGACACTGTACGCCAAACTCCCTGACAACCTCCCCCAAAGGCTGCATATACACACTGAACAAGAGAGGGGACAAGATCCTGTGGGACCCCACACGTGAGACCCCAGGGAGAAGATGAAAACTCACCCAGGACCACATGCTGGGTTCTCCCAGCCAGGAAAGAGCAGAACCATTCAAGAATAGTCCCACCAATCCCTGCTCGGTCCCACAGGTGAATCACCAACAACTCGTGGTCAACAATATTAAATGGAGCTGAGAGATCTAACAGAATCAGCAGGGTCGAACAACCCCGGTCCAACTCACGGGAAAGGTTGTCGACCGAGGCCACAAGCGCAGTCTCCGTGCCATAACCCGGACGAAAGCCAGACTGCAAGGGATCAAAAAAATGGACATGGTCCAGATGCTGCTGCAGCTGCCGAACCACCACCCATTCAATAACCTTCCCTAAAAAGGGAAGGTTAGAGACTGGCTGATAGCTGGCCAGGATGCCAACATCCAATGATGGTTTCTTAAGCAGGGGCCGCACCATGGCTTCCTTGAGATAGTCCGGCACCCTGCCCTCCCCAAGGGAGGCGTTGACAATCCCCGCCAGCAATGGCCTTGGTGTCTCCCGGCTAGCCTGAACCAGCCAGGACGTGCATGGATCTAATTCGTAATAGGTGGCTTGAACAGTCCCAAGAGCATCCCCCACATCAGAGGACAACACATCCTGAAATTCATCCCACAAAACAGGACAAGATGGGGCTTCTACCGCCTCTGGTTCACCTACTGCTTAAACTGTTGCATCAAAATGGTGGTGGATGTGAGCAATTTTATCTGCCAAAAAGTCCACAAACAAATCACAGCAGGCATTTGATGACTCTAAATCCAGGCAGAGGGAGGCCGGACTGACCAGCCCCCTCACCACCCAGAAAAGCTCCACCGGACGGGACTACCCCGCGGCGATGACAGCCCATGTTAGCATCCACCAGGTAAGTGTTTGCCTGCCTATTAGGTGTTTGTCAAATGTTAGCCCCCGCCCCTCCAGACTCCACTCACCCCACACTCACGGCATGTCCAGGGACATTGTGGGCCCACCATGTGGGCCAGTGTGCGCTGATGTGTGCCCACATAGCCATGTCTTGTTAATTAGGTTGCGTGCAGCCTCATCCACATCCAGGTCTGCCAGCACCATAGAGTTGTGCCTAGTGAGCGTTCTCATCTGACAGGTGGCTGCAAGAGGAAAGAGTGATTGCACTCTCTCAGATGACAGGCGGCTGCTAGAGAAGAGAGAGTGATTGTGCTCTCTCAGCTGACAGGCGGCTGCGAGAGGAGACAGCGAGGCAGGAGGTGCAGGAAGAACCTTCTCCAGAGGATCTGCACCCACACTCCTCTCTCCATTTTGGGAAAGGAACCGAGGAGAGGGAGGGAAGAATGAGGCTCGACTAGAGGATCCATGGGGCTCCCTCGCTCCACTCAGTTCCTTTCCCAAACAGAGCTCAGGAGCCCTGTGGATCCTCTAGAGGAGCCTGGCCTCTCCCTCAGATTCTTTCTCAAATGGAGAGAGAGGAGTGTGGGCGGCACAGATCCTCTGGCGAAGGTCCTTCCTGCAACCCCTGCTTCGTTCTCTCTTCTCGGAGCCCCCTCTCAGCTGGGAGAGCGTGATAACTCTTTTCTCTAGCAGCCGCTTGTCAGATGAGAGTGTGTGATCATTCTCTCCTCTAGCAGCTGCCTGTCAGCTGGGAGAAAGTGCTGGGAGAACCCTTCCCTCTCTGTGACCCCATCAGAGCTAGGGCTGGGGAGGTGGAAAGGGCTGGGTGGTGCCACTGGTAGTGGCTGCCATCAGCATGTGAAATGCAGGCAGGCGGCTGCCTGTTTATTAGCACAATATGCTAAAATATGTGATTGGGGCACTGCACGGGCTGAACATGGACGCCAGTGGGCTATCGTCTCACTTATAAACGCAACACCCATCCTGGGAGCATCACTTCTTGCATCTTTGAAATGTTCCCACAAGTTTAATATAAAGTCAAAGTGATAATCGTTACTTGCCACTACAAACATTCAAATGTTTCTATACAGCACAACCAGCATCATCATCCAGACAATGTTTCACTTGCGACTAGTGACAAGTCACACTCTGCACTACTGTGCCGTACAGCTAGAGGGCACCTGCACTCTGTGTGGCATCTTTTTCCTCTCTCAGCATTGCACCTTTTGTCGAAGGGTATTTTCACACCACCACCACCACTGCCGCCGCCGCCGCCTGTGGCCACGCTTACCCTGGCGTGGCGACCAGTGGTGGTGCCATGTCTGCTCCTGCCCCCCAGATGTTCACCACAGGGGGGAACAGAGGAAACCCTGGACCATGGCAGGGTTAACCCGGGATGTGCGCTGTGCATCTGGCCAGCGCATATCCTGGGTTTAGCCCTACCATGGTCCAGGGAAGCCTACCCCAGACCATGGTAGAGCGGGCCATCACATCTGATGACCCGCTTTACCTAATCTTGGCCGGCAGCTGGAGCAGTTCTGGGCGGGCGCAGCAGCCTCATAGGCTGCCGCACCCGCCCATCAAGGAAGAGGCAGGGCCGTGCTAAGGAGCATGGGGGGCAGGGCTGTGCAGACCCACGTCCGCATGTCCCCTGCCCTCTCCCCAGCCCCAGCTGCCGTCATGTTTGTTCAACGGCTGGACAGACCCCTGCACGTAGTGAGGGCTCTCACCCCAAGCAGGATCTGGCCCCGCTGTCAAACAAACGTGCAGGCAGCCGGGGAAGGGGACATGCAGATGTGGTCCGCGTGGCCCTGCCCCCCACGCTGCTCAGCTCCCTCCCTGATGGACTGGTGCACGGTCTATGAGGCTGCCACTCCTGTCTGAAAAAATTCCGGCCACCAGCCGGAGTTAGGTAGAGCAGGCCATCAGACGTGATGGCCTGCTCTACCATGGTCTGGGGCTGCCTTTCCTGGACCGTGGTAAGGCTAACTCCGGGATGTACGCTGGCAGGGAGCCCAGCGCACAACCTGGAGTGACCCTGCCATGGTCCGGAGAAAACGCTGCTCCCGCCCTCAGCAAACTCTGCTCCCACCCATAGATGGGAGCAGATGTAACACCACCATGGGTGGTCACGCTGGAGTAAGCGGTGCCACCTGTGGTAGAGTCACATTGGAAAATACCCTGGTGACGAAGCACTCTGTGGAGGTGACCTGGGGAAGGAAGGGGGGGTGAGGACTTGCATCGACTTCTCCTAGAACTATTGTGCCCTTATGAGCAAGAGTAGTTTGAACATCAGCTCATAAGGGCAGCATGCTGCACACCCTTCTGAAAGAGTATTTAACCATTTTTATTTAGCCCTAGACTTTCAAGAGGCTACAACAGAAGAGAGTCTATAGTTTCCTGATGTGAACCCTAAACAGCTTGCAACTGTCACAGGCCCCATAAACCTTTGAGGGGGGGATGTGATTTTTGCAGCTGCAATCGATTTTCTTAGGAGCCCGCAGGGCTTGTCAGCACCCCGTTTGTCAGAATAAGACTCAATGATAACTCTTGACTGCAGGCAGACAGCTCATCAGGAAGGATTTGGATGTGCGATTCTTACAACTAGGACCATGTGGGACTCAGTCCTAGCTCTAGGAGTGAATGAAGGCTGTTGACCTGGCTCTTTTTAAAACCTAGAGATGCTCAAATAAAGACAATATTTTTTCCCTTTTCCATGCATCCAGAGCTTAAAACTTCAGCTGTAAATTGTGCTGCTTCTTAACTAATTCACCTTGCACAGCAATCTCCGACTGAAATGCCTTCCAATGCGAAGGCATTTCAATGGGAGCAGGATCAGACAATAAGACTCTTTGGTTAAGGGATTTTTATTTATTTATTTATTTTGTTTTTAGGTTTGAAAACACTGAACATCTTTTTCTTCTCTAGCTTCCTTATCTTGAGCTTAAGCAGGGGAACACATACTCCTGACTCCTTGGGGCTTTCTCTAAAGACCTAGTCTGGGGATTTCACAGGATTCCAAATGAGATCAAAGGTAAAAGCATCCAGGCCTCCCAAAAATCCACTGCACCGCCATGCCACCCAATTAGTTATCAGAAACAGGATCACTAGCTGCTGTTACTCACACATCATCTACAAAGCACGGGTAGGGCATTTGCTGCAGGTAGATTCCTGGAGGCACTTCAGTGTCAGTCTGGGTCTTTATAATCCCATGCTCAATCATGTCTTGCAGATACGCAAACCCTCCCCAGATGTAACGTAAATCATCCACTGGGTCAGCTCTCGGCCCAGGGTCCCAGTACCTACAAAGAAAAAGGAAATGGAGATCACTCACTTGCTCCCTTAGGAGAAACATATTTAACCAGGAACCTGACATGGGCTTTGTCTGGCATTGCTCCTCCCAGTATACGGCTTCCAGGCACCTACCTTTCGGGGATTCGGAAACACCATTCAGGAAGTTGATTATTCACTCTCATATCCTCATAAACCCCAATTGGAATCTTGGGCTTTTTTTTTTTTTTTAAAGATAAAAAATGTTAAAGCATGCTTTCCCTGGTATTTAAGACATGAATGGAGTTACTCCATCCCCCGTGTCAATCTATCCTCCAGCAATGCAACTTGCAACTACTGGGCATGGTTGCAATAGGAACAGTAAGGCTCAGCAATCATTCCCTAGACAACTTCCTATGAAAACCCTTTCTTTGGCCTGGGCCACACCTAGAGTAAGCAGTGCATCCAGGGCAGGGTTATGGAGAGCCCTTGTGTAGGGGGAGTTCTGCTGCATGCACAAGAGCTGGGACTGGAGGTGGGCTGCAAGAGGCATGAGGGGGTGGGGTGGGACAGTAGGCCCTCGTGAAATTCACAGGGATCTGTTGCCATGTGGTTCTTCCTGTCCATGTTAAAGGGGGTGCAGTGTCACCTGACTACCCAGCAGCATAGGTGACTGCACCTACAGGAGTCCTCCCTCCGGCTCTCCACCTTTGTACCAGGCCAGTCTATGAAGGCTGGTGGTCTGCAGCACGTATGTAAAATGCCAGTGACTCCAATCAGGTTGCATGTGTCTATCTGATTGCAGCCAGAAGTCTGCTCTTTCCCCTTGGCCTCCTACCCTTAGCTCTCAGCACTGGAATGGATTCATGTGTTATTTTGCACATTGGTCCAATGGCAGGCACACCATCACCTGTCTTTGATCTTATTGGTTTTCTCCACTGCATCTATATCCATCCGAATCTTGTATTTCACATGAGGTGGCAACTTGACGGCTGTGGGGTCCATGTCAGGAAAGACAACTCCAGCCCAGAACTTATTATCCTCCAGCAAATAAAGGGCTTGATGAGTCAGCTGTGTTTCATCAGCTTGGCCTTCAAATTTATCCAGGGTCAGGCACTGGAGATAATCACAAAGGCGACAGTCTTAGGGAAATAAGGTAGTAGGGGTCATACATTGAAAAGGCATCCCACTCACCACCTTGGAAGGAACCAGGCAGCAATGGAAAAGGAAAGTAGCTGCACTGAGATTTGGTTGTTCCCCGCACCCTTATAACAAACTCAATACACTCCACATTATTAACACAAGCTGGAAAAGCAGCAGCAGCCCTGAGCTTGGAAAGATCCCACACCTGAGATTTTTCATACACCCCCACTGGAGAAAGGAGGTTGGGTGGAATATTTACAATGCAAACTTTGGAAGAGATCTCATAAAGGTAAGTGTCTCGCCAGGGAGATAACAAGAGAAGAACACTAAAGCTGAAACCCTTATCTATGTAAACACACACAGAAACGGGAGGCTCTGGACCTGCCTGGAAAGCAAGGATCTCACAGATCAGGAAGACAAACAAAGGTACCAGCAGTGTAAAACAAAAGGAGAGTTGGAATGCCCCTATTGGGAATGGCCATGGAGCGATCAAGCTTGGGGAACAGTCGCAGCAAAATGTAAGAGCATACAAGTTAAATAATGGCTGTCGAGTCGAATGCATAGAAAAGCACAGAGAGCAATGGCAGCAAGCCCTCAAATAAACAGACAAGGAGCTGGTATCAACCTAGTGAGATAAAGGCAGTAGAACTGCTATTTCTTTTATTACCAGGGATTTCCTAACACAGCCAAGCCATGTGATCATCTGACAAACTGTCTCGCTGTGTCATTGCTTTCTTTCAAACAGCTATTGGCTAGTACAGCAGGACGGGCTGTCTAGCTGGGTGGATTTTAGTAGCAGTCATGTCTGATTTCCACTAACCTCATTGGCAACCTCAGGAGTCACCTTTCCAAGCAGAAGATTATAGTAATTGTCTCTACTTTTCTATTGCTCATGCAAATGCAAACACTTGACTGTACAACTGAATAGAATAGAATAACCAGGTTTGTATGGAAAGACACATCACTGCATTTTTCAGTGCATGGTGTGCATCTTTGTGCATTATAGTAGTTTTATGCCGTCCTCTTTGACATAGTAGAGAGCTGCAGTACCCAAGATGCACCATTGGGAGGCACTGTGGCTACAGGTCTGCTTCTGCCTAGAACTCCAGGATAAACAGGGAGAGCCTGACTGCTGTTGCACACATTGGGCGTGGGGAGGGCGGGGTGCATTCTGCTGTGCACAGCTGGCTGGTGCAGGATGGCTGCCTGGGAAACAAGTTATAGTACTCTCACGCCTCCATTTCAGGCTGGCTGGCATGGTAGCAAGGGCAGCTCCCACATTAAAGAGTGCAGGGTCTGAAACTGTCTGGTTTCTTATAGGGTGGCTAGATATGCAAATTTTAGACAACAGTTATGAGAAATACAGGTTGCAGGGCTGCACGCCAATGCAGCCCTGCAACCTGTATTTCTGATGTGTCCTCAAATTTGCATATCTGGCCACCCTATTTCTACATGGGGAGCAAAGATGTCAATCTACCCTTCACACTGGTACCAATCTTCTGAATACAGCTCTGGGAATTGGAAACCCTTTGATAATTCAACCTTTAAAGTGAGAGGCATAAAGGAAAGCATGCAATAGCCTAAGGGAATCCCTCTGGAATACATGGCCTAGCCTCCTGGCAATGACAGGAGTTGAACCATCATCCCATTCATGAAACAGGGAAACTCCTCCACCCCCCTCTGGCTGAAAAGCACAAGAAGCCAACTGGATCCTGCCCTATTCTGGAAGGAGGGTGCTAAGATCACCACTGAGAAGCAGCACCCATTGCTTGATTCCGCAAGGGGAAATTCTATCTTACTCTTGATGGCAGCAAAAGTAAGCTTATTTAAGCGCGCACACGCACACGCACACAATCTATCCATCCATATTGGTCTGTGTAGATCGTTACAAGAAGTGGATACTTGAGATAATTGAACAACCAGCCCTCTTTTCTAGCCCAAGACAACAATAATTGGAACACAAGAGGATATAAAGAGTTATAAATAACTATGGAGGTTTAACATTGAAAGCCCTGCAGATGTACTTAAATATCATTATTGATGAGTAAGTTGATCATTTTTTAATTAGATGCAGAAGAGAATTTCCTTTTTGGTATTGAATGTCTCTGTCATATAAGCTTAGCATGAGATTAATGTATTTGTATTTATATGGGCTGTGATTTGATTGGAAAGTTACAGGAACAAACAAAGAGGAGATCCTGAAGTGGAAGCAAGTCTCTCGTGGGAAGAAGAATAATTTCATTTATGTTGAGAAAGACTAGTTGAAATGAGTTGAACAACTCAGGAGCTCGTAGATGTGTGATACGTTTGACATTATTTTGTGAGACCTATATATCTGATATGACTTTGGGAGACCAACAAAATTTTGGGTCACACATTTGTGTATATGCCCTCACTTGTATGTATTGAACAGTTTCCTGTTGCACTCTATTATTGGTAATTTTGTATTACGTCATATATAACAATTATGTGACTTTTAGAAATGTATATAATTATGTTCAATAATGTGTATGGGAGTGTTTTATATAGTCACTCTCCTTATTGATTAGGTATACTACATATATTATTTGCACAGTCCCTGGTGTGTTTTCACACTTCATACTACTTGCTTTTGTGGGACTGTTCCCTTTGTTTTGCTGGTGGTCTAGCAATCTCAACAAATTTCAAAGGTATGTCAAGACCAAGGGGGAGTTTAGCACTGGCAATGGTGATCTATAGGAGTGGATTATGTTTTGATTTAGATTTACTTTTGATCTTTGAGTGCTTTGTGGTTTGGGGGTTTTGCCTGCTTCCACAGGCAGCTGGAGATGGAACCGTACCTGGGCAGGATCCTCATGTTGAATAAATGACATTAATGAGTGGGATATCCCTGCTTGGGTTGGAGTGAGGGCATGGGGTGTGTGCGTCTCCCTGCCTAATATCCTGGAGCTCGCTGATACCAGGGTCCTTTGCCGTTTATTCTAGGATCACCACCTTCACACATGTTGCATGCATACATGTGCAGAGACCCGAGCCCCCTTACACACACAGGCTGCACCCCCATTTTTTCCTGTTAAAAAGGTCCCAAAATTTTAAGATGCAAAACGCACAAAAATTGGCACTGAAACCAGAAGAGAAATAAAAAATACAAGATTTGTCCAGTTTGCACACGCCCTATATTGGACTGGAATAGTCAGCATCCTTCCTGTCTCCAACAGAAGCCAATCTCTAGAGGCTGCTTTTAGACGTGCATGGCAAACACTCTGCATAAAATCATGCTGCATGTAAATATCCCTTGTGTGGGATTTAGACGTGACATTTTGTGCGTTAAAGCTGGTCGCGTGTTCTTTTAAAGCTGCAAATTAAATACCTCTCTTGGGAGAAGTACCCAAGAGGTCACAATGGACAATCCATTCCCTGTTGTTCCAGACCTCAACAGTAAGAGTTTACATCCCCCAAACCTACTTGGCCAATAGCCATTAATGGATCTCTCCTCCAAGAACGTATCCAATCGAGAGGGTAAATAACTGTTCTCTATTAACGTGTTCCACATCACTCATGATTTTATAAGCTTCTATCATATCCCCTCTCAGTCATCTCTTCTCCAAGCTAAAAAGCCCCAACTTATCAAGCCTCTCTTCATACGGGAGCCGTTCCATACTCTTGAACATTTTTGTTGCTCTCTGTACCTTTTCTACTTCTACTATGTCTTTTTTGAGATGGGGCAACCAGAACAGCACACAATACTCCAAATATGGTTACACCATATATAAGAACATGAGAAGTGCCATACTGGGTTAGACCAATGGTCCATCAAGCCCAACACCTGTCTCCAACAGTGGCCAATCTCGGTTGTCTGGAGAAGTACCCAACAGGTCGCTGTCAGGCAATCCATTCCCTGTTGTTCACTCCCAGCTCCTGACAGTAACATTCCTGGCTAATAGCTGCTAATGGACCTATCCTCCAGAAACGTATCCAACCCTTTCTTAAACTCAGTTACACTACTGGCCTTGACATCTTCTGGCAACAAATTCCACAACTTAATTGTGCATTGAGTGAAAAAATACTTTATTTGTTTTAAATCTGCTACCCGTTAGTTTCATGGAGTGTCCCGTACTCCTAGTCCTATTTAAGAGGGTAAATAACCATTCCCTATTAATGTGTTCCACACCACTCCTGATTTTATAAACTTCCATCATATCCCCTCTGTTTTTTGTTCTCCAAGCTGAAGAGCCCCAGCCTAGCCAGCCTGTCTTCATAGGGAAGCTGTTCTCAACACCACTTCCAAGACCAACTCAGCCAGCTTAGTCAGGGAGTCTGCTATGCAACGGGGTGGTCGGTACACCAGGAGGATCCCCAATCTATCCCAGGCCTCAAATGCAAGGTGGACACACTCCATATTGGATATGTTAAGCACCGGATACCTCCAACAGGCCAGATGTTCGACCCAATACACCACCACTCTGCCTCCCTGACCTCCGACCTGATGCTGATGCTGCACAGAGGACTCATCTGGCACCAGCTGGGCCAATACAGGCCCAGCTGCATCATCTAGCCAGGTCTCTGAAATACAAGCAAGGTCAGTGGATTCATCCTGGATAAGATCAAAGATGATAGCTGTTTTATTCACCATTGATCTTGTATTAAGCAGCAGCAGCAGCCACAACAGATATGGGGCACCACTTGATTTGACCCCTACATATACTGAGACAGGAGTGGAGAGGGATAGGGGAACAGGTACCAGTTGCTTCCTCCTGTACCCACAAGATCTTAACCTCCACCTCCTGCCATACCTCCCTCCCATACCTCCCCCTGCCCAACACGACCTGGATGGGCTGCCCCCAACCTCCGGCCTCTGGAGCAACTCCGCCCTCTAGAAAGTAATTATTACAATCCAACCCCATGAGTTGACAGTCAACAGAACAGTCAACAACCCCAGGGGCTACAGAAATCAAACTCACCGACTTGTAGTTTCCAGGATCACCTCTGGAGCCCTTTTTAAATATTATTGTTACATTTGCTACCCTCCAATCCTCTGGTACAGTGGCAAATTTTAGCAATAGGTTACAAAATTACCAATAGCAGGTCTGCAACTTCATATTTTAGTTCTTTCAGAACTCTGGAATAAATACCATCTCGTTCTGGTGATTTGTTACTATTTAGTCAATTTGTTCTAGAACCTCCTCCAGAGTCTCACTTGCTTGTGCCAGTTCAAGCAGTGCTTGAAAATGTACAATCACTTTTGAGCACAGATGCCTTTTCCATTGAGTGGGTGTTGCTAAGCACTATTATAAAAACGGGAACTCTAATTAAAAAACTCTCAAAGCTTTACATCTTTTTCCTCTCTCTTTTTCTTTAAAAAAAAAAAAAAAGGAGTAAGACCAGAAGTGCAGGAATCTGTCCTATATTTGTATTTTTACCATAGTAGTTTATCATATGGTTGGGTTTAATTTTGATTGCAATGTTATAAATTTAGTATTTATCAGCCATTCAGCAATCAGACTGGCTGCCACCAATTTTGTTACGTCGCTGCACAAATTAAATGCATTTTACAGGGTAACAGGTGAGCAGCTGTTCTGCTCTCTTCAGTTAACACTACACCCATCTAGCTTAGTACTAGATGGGTGTACTTAGTACCCGTCCTTGGCTCACTCCTACTATCTGCTACCTCTGATCCTGCACCTGGGCTGCTGAACGCCTCTGGCGCAAATCCCGCTCCCACCCTGACTTCCTCCACTATAAATTCTCCCTCTCCTTCCTCTCTTCCGCTATCTCCCTAGCGAGGCAACACTACTATGCCGCCCGGGTTGAATCCTACTCTCGTGACCCCCGCCTACCTCTTCTCCACCTTTGACTCCCTTCTCAAGCCCCCCTGCCCTTTCTGCTCAGGATCTTGCATCATTCTTCACCTCAAAGATTGACAAGATCCGTCAAGACACTGCTTCCCACCCGTCTCCTCTCCCCGCTCCCTCACCGCCCCTCTCCCCTCTCTCCCTTCCCTCCTGCCTCCCTTGAGGAAATCTCCTCTTTGCTCTCTTCCGCCAACCCCTCCACCTGCCCTCTTGACCCAATCCCCTCCCGCCTCTGATCTCCATTGCTCCCACTGTCGCCTCCCCCTTTTACATGTCATTAATCTCTCCCTCTCCACTGGCTCCTTCCCCTCCAGCTTCAAGCATGCCACTGTCTCTCCCATCCTCAAAAAGTCCACCCTCGACCCTTCTGATCCCTCTAGTTACCGGCCGGTCTCCCTTCTACCCTTCGCCTGCCTGGATCTCCTCTCTGCCAACTCATCCCTGGAGATCCCTCTAGTTACCGGCCGGTCTCCCTTCTACCCTTCGCCTGCCTGGATCTCCTCTCTGCCAACTCATTCCTGGAGATCCCCTCCTCTCTGCCAACTCATCCCTGGACCTGCCAACTCATCCCTTCGCTGCCTGGATCTCCTCTCTGCCAACTCATCCCTGGACCCTCTCCAATTTAGTTTCCGCCCCCTTCACTCCACTGAAACTGCCCTTGTCAAGATCACCAATGATCTACTTGTCGCTAAATCTAAGCACCTTTACTCCATTCCAGAGGTCCTCCTTGACCTCTCTGCTGCCTTTGACAATGTCGACCACTTACTCCTACTGGACTCTCTCCGCTCCCTAGGCTTCTGCGGCTCTGTCCTTGACTGGTTCTCCTCCTACCTCTCTGACTGCTCCTTTAATGTGTCTCTTCCCACTTCCAAATCCTCCTCCCTCCCCCTCTCGGTTAGGGGTCCCCAAAGCTCTGCCCTGGGCCCACTCCTCTTCTTTATCTACACCCTGTCCCTTGGCAAACTCATTGCCTCCATCAGCTTCCAATAGCACCTTTATGCTGACGACACTAAACTCTCTCTCTCCCTGTCTGTCCAAGCTCGCCTCATCAACTCTCTCTCTGACATCTCTGCCTGCCTGTCCCAACATCAGCTCAAGCTCAACATGGCTAAGACTGAACTTATCTTTCCTCCCTACCCTTCCTCTACCTCTTCCCTGTCCATCCTTATTGATGGAGTCACCATAAGCCCCATTCCCCAAGACAATAGCTTGGGCTTCGTCTTCGATACTCACCTTTCCTTTAAACCTTACATAAAATCTGTTGACAAGTCCTGTTGCTTCACCCTCCACAACATTGCTCGGATTCGCCCCTTTCTCTCAGTTTCCTCTGCCAAAACCATTGTTCATGCCATGGTCATCTCTCGCCTTGACTACTGTAACCTTCTCCTTATTGGTCTCCCCCGCTCTCACCTGTCCCCCCTTATCGCCATCCAAAACTCCGCTGAGTCATCCACTCAGCCCGTCGCTTCAACCACGTGCAGCCTCTCCTCTCTTCACTGGCTCCCCCTTCCACAACGCATCCTTCACAAACTCCTGGTGTTCACGTACAAATCCCTTCACAACCTGGCTCCCCCTTACCTCTTAGCCCTAGTCTCCTTATACACTCCTGCACGCATTCTTTGCTCCTCCTCTGCCCTCTCCCTCGTCTCCCCTAACCTCCTTCGTCCCTTCTCCCTTGTTGCTCCCCATGCCTGGAACTCCCTCCCTCCCCACATCCGCCTTGCCCCCTCCCTCTGCACCTTCAAATTCCTCCTGAAAACCCACCTCTTTCTCACTGCTTTTCCCGACTCCTGCTAGAAAGTTCCTTCAATATTTACTGTCTGCCCTCCCCGCAGACTCCTGCCTAACTGCAACCAAGCCAAGCACGTACACCTGAGACTTCGCATCCGCTGAATGTTACTTATCCCGTGTCTCTCATTATGTCCCCTCTCCTTGTCTATTAGATTGTAAACTGTAGGCAGGGACCACATCTATCTTATTGTTCTGTAAAGCGCCAGGTACACAGCTGGTTCTATACAAATGCTAATAATCATAATAATAATCATAATAATAATAATACTGAGAGTCTGGCTACGTACTTTAGACTGCATCATCTGCTACCTCAGCCTTATTATGAGATATAATCCCAATCCCTAGGCAAACTCATTGCCTCCCACAATTTCCAGTACCATCTATACGCTGACGACACTAAACTCTCTCTCTCTCCACTCCTTCACCTCTCCCCCTCTGTTCAAGCTCGTGTCACCAACTGTCTCTCCTATATCTCTGCCTGGATGTCTCAACACCAACTCAAACTGAACATGGTGAAAACTGAACTCCTTATCTTCCCTCCCAATCCTTCCTTTCCCTCTTTCCTGTCAATTGCCATTGACAGGGTCTCCATCCTCCCTGTCCCCCAAGCCCGTAGCTTGGGCTTCATCTTCGACTCGCACCTTACCGTCAAACCCTACATTGACTCTGTGGCCAAATCCTGCCGCTTCTCCCTCCACAACATTGCCAAGATCCGCCCTTTTCTGTCTGTCTCCTCTGCCAAAACTCTCATCCATGCCCTAGTCATCTCAC